>CAXBUH010000087.1:15000-40336 GCA_963978895.1 Erpobdella octoculata | reverse complement strand
AAGAACCAGTAATTTGAGAATTTTTGCAATATTGGCGGGGAACATTTTTTTTGTGGAAATATCTGGATTGCATGAAATATAGGTTTTTTGCTAAAGCAAAAAAGTTGAGGTGTGGTCCAATGAAAAAATTTAAAAAGTTAAAAAAAACTAATGGCTGCAATAATGATAATAAGAGCTGCTGAAGATAATATCAGCAGACACTTTTGGGATCGAATGTGAAAAGCATAAATAAATAAAAAAAAATATAAAAAATTCAGGTTCAACCCATTTTCACAAACTTTCACCCAACGGCCTCTGTTTTTTTTCTCTAATTTATACCATCTTCCATGTCCCCCCACCATCCCAATCCATCTCCCATCAATTTACACCATCTTCCATGTCCCCCCCACCATCCACCTTGCATCAATATACACCATCTTCATGTCCTCTCACCACCACCGCCCACCAGCCACCACCCACAACCCACTCGTTCCTTCCTTCCTTCATTCCCAATTTGTAGTTCGGCACGTTGGTGTGCTTGAAGTTTTCCTTCTTGCATAAGAAGTGGCTTATTGTCTTGAGAGTTGAATACAAGGAAACTGTTGAATATTTCTTGAAGCAAGTGTTGCTTTCGTTCTATTCGTTTTGCATATTTGTTTTTTTTTTTGGTGTGTGGCTTATTTTGCAGATGTTTATTGAGGTAGATGTTTGTTGCTGTGATGTTGTTGATGATGCTGGTTACAGTAACATGATAAATGCTTATATTAAGAGTTTGTAGATGCTGATATTAAGAGGCTGTAGGTGCTGATATTAAGAGGTTGTAGATGCTGATATTAAGAGGTTGTAAATGGTGACATTAAGACGTTGTAGATGCTGATTACAATAGTGTTGTAGAAGCTCTTTCTGTCACTGATTTTGTTTCAGCTATCAAACAGTAAAAATAAATGCTAGTTGTATAAGGTTGACAAATATTCTGTCCCGGGTGGGAACAAGCATAAAATTGACCGGGCTACTTTAGCCCTAACCGACCAAAATGAAATGGTCTCCGATATTTAGCTATTGCTATTATTTTTCTTCCAGACTTGCAGGTGCAAGAGCACAGTAAAAACGACAAAATATGAAAACTTAATTAATGTATTTATTAAATTAAAAATTAACTTTTATGTAATAAAGGGCATGAAAAAATTTGCTACCCGGCCCAACCCAACCCAGCTCATCGCAATATCAAAATTTTTTACACCGCCCGTCTCAATCCAACTCGATTTATGGACATGTCTGGGGTGGTAGCAGATTGGTTTTAATATTTATAAATATTAATTTTTTTCAATCTTGTATCATAGAACTGCACATGAACAGAAAATGAAAAATTAATAAACAAATGATTAAGTTCTTAATATTTGATCAGATGTGACTGCGCATGTCTTGTTTTCTCTCTCCCGATATAAGCTTCCTAGATTCTCCATGAAGAATTGCTTTTGAGCTTTTAATTCTACCGAGGAATTATATATATATATATATATATATATATATATATATATATATATATATATATATATATATATATATATATATATATATATATATATATATGTGTGTGTGTGTGTGTGTGTGTGTGTGTGTGTGTGTGTGTGTGTGTGTGTGTGTGTGTGTGTGTGTGTGTGTGTGTGTGTGTGTGTGTGTTTATTTGTGTGTAAAAACTAATATACTATTTCTTTTAATTATCCGAATTGCATTATGTTGTTTTCTTCACACACGCAAAATATTTTCAACATTTCAAAAATTGGAAAAAATGAAGTCGGAATGCAATTGTTTCAGTTAAACAAAGCCAGCAAAGAAGGAATGAAGGAAAAGGAAGGAAAATGAAGGAATGCATGTATGATTTAATGCATCAGGAAGAAGCCGATGATGAATGGTGTGAATTAATGGAAAATTATTAACACCGAACAATCCAGCGCACCTGCCTCTCGTGTCCATTTGCTTAGAAATCAATAAATTAATTCATTTAAATATATAACTACACATATAAGTACCTAAGTACTTACGGTTATTTTAATACAATCACTAACTAACTAAATGTTATTTTAAATTCAAATAAATCGATATTTACCAAGAAAATTGGCAAATAACACTTCAACCAACCAGGGTCGTAAACTGGTAGTCTGAAATTAACGAGCAGGCGTCCAATCCGCCAGCGCCATAAAGTCCACGCCGACTGAAAATATGCCTCGCCACCAGCCAACGAGCCGAACACGTGACTTAATTCCATCTGAAGGGTTTTATAGATAAGGAACGAGAGTGGAATAATTAGGGAGCGGGAGAGGGGTGGGTTTGTGAAATTATGGGGGTTTTGAGATTAGGGTTGGGTGAAAATACTGTAAATTGATGATAGCATGGAATTGAAAACGGTTTTGAGTGTAATTGATTGTAATTGGGAGATCGGCTAAACGTGGAAAGTTATGTTGGTTGTAATTTGTTACGTTGGTTGTAATTTGTTATGTTGGTTGTAATTTGTTACGTTGGTTGTAATTTGTCAGCGTAGTTGACGATGAAGATAATAATGATGATGATTCATTTGATGTTGATGAATTGTATGGTGTGGTGGTAGTGTTGAATAGTGTGAATTTTAAAACCGCTCTAAGTCTCTAAGAATTGAAATGTAGTGAAAATAGATAATTAAATGGGAGAGAGCAAGAGACGAGAGAGAAAGAGAGAGAGAGAGAGAGAGAGAGAGAGAGAGAGAGAGAGAGAGAGAGAGAGAGAGAGAGAGAGAGAGAGAGAGAGAGAGAGAGAGAGAGAGAATGAAGAGAAAAGAAATGGAAGCTGGTCAAAAGATATCGAGGAGCGAAAGAATGTAGAAGTCGAAGATACATTAAAAGTAAAGAGTTTGCATGATGAAATGGCATTCATAAATGGATAATAAAACAGAATTGGAATATGGAGAGCGTTAAATGTGCTGTGCTGTCCGTTGGATGGTGCAATAACTGTCCGACATCGTCATTCCGTCTGGTTCATTAACTTTCCTCTCAATTTGTCAACGAAAGAAAGCGCAAAATAGAGAGATAGAAAAAAGGAGGAAGTGAAAAAGAAGAAGAAAGAGAGTGAGTGAGAGAGAGAAAGAGAGAGACAGAGAGAGAGACAGAGAGAGAGAGAGAGAGAGATAGAGAAAGCTTCATGGAAAAGTAAGGTGAAAATGGAAGCCTGCTCTAAATAGTCCAACATCCTAATTGTGTAATGACTGTAGTGATTAAGCGTTTGAGGAATTCGGTGTGTTATATATGTTGTTATGTTATATATGTTGTTATGTTATATATGTTGTTATGTTATATATGTTGTTATGTTATATATGTTGTTATGTTATATATGTTGTTATGTTATATATGTTGTTATGTTATATATGTTGTTATGTTATATATGTTGTTATGTTATATATGTTGTTATGTTATATATGTTGTTATGTTATATATGTTGTTATGTTATATATGTTGTTATGTTATATATGTTGTTATGTTATATATGTTGTTATGTTATATATGCATCTGTTGTTATGTTATATATGCATCTGTTGTTATGTTATATATGCATCTGTTGCTATGTTATATATGCATCTACTATGCTATATATGCATCTGTTATGTTATATGTGCATTTGTTGCTATGTTATAAATGCATCTGTTATGTTATATATGCATCTGTTGTTATGTAATATATGCATCTGTTTTTATGTTATAGATGCATCTGTTATGTTATATATGCATCTGTTGTTATGCTATATATGCATCTACTATGCTATATATGTATCTGCTATGTTATATATGCATCTGTTGTTATGTTATATATGCATTTACTATGCTATATATGCATCTACCATGTTATATATGCATCTGTTATGTTATATATAACAATTCATCTGTTGTTATGTTATATATGCATCTGTTATGTTATGTATGCATCTGTTATGTTATATATGCATATGTTATTTTGTTATATATGCATCTATTGTTATTTTATATATACATCTGTTGTTATGTTATATATGCATCGGTTATGTTATATATGCTTCTAGTACGTTGTTTATGCACCTATTATGTCATTTATGGATCTGTTATGTTACATAATATGTTTTTTTTCTTGATTAATTATTCAGTAGCTTGCACTGGAGAAATTAAGACTGTTTCGTTTTATTTCCATTTGATTCAATTTCTTCTGTCGTTAAAAACCAACGGAGAGAGAGTGAGAGAGAGTGAGAGGGAAAAGTCTCAAAAAGAGTGAAACGTGCATTCCCTGTAATCACGTACGTTACTGGCGTCCGTGTGAGTTATATCTCCCATTTATTGAATAATTTAAATAAATAATTTTCTCAACTGCTCGATAATTATTACAGATAAGAGCACTAAAATTTCTCGACTCGGCAATTCCCGTTCGTTCGTTACAGCTTGAAGAACGAAGATAACTCCGATGTTACGGAATCTGCGTAAAATTGTAATTTTTCGACGAAAAAAAAAGTTTTAGTTGCATCAAAAAGAAAAAAGGGCTTCCTGTTTTAACGATAATTTATTTTCCTGGACAGAAAAAACGAAAAAATAAAAAAAATCGAATTTGTGGGAAAAAAGGAAAATCAAGTGGAACTGGAGTGGATTCAATTTCACGCTTCGTCTGGGAATATCGTTCGCTGTGCAGCCTTTGTAAGGAATGACGTGTCGCTACAAGATTTATTATTATTATTATTATTATTATTATTATTATTATTATTATTATTATTATTATTATTATTATTATTATTATTATTATTATTATTATTATTATTATCATCATCATCATCATCATCATCATCATCATCATCATCATCATCATCATCATCATCATTATCTTTATTATTATTATTATTATTATTATTATTATTATTATTATTATTATTATTATTATTATTATTATTATTATTATTATTATTATTATTATTATTATTGTTATTATTATTATTATTATTATTATTATTATTATTATTATTATTATTATTATTATTATTATTATTATTATTATTACTTTTAATTATGTTTTATTATTTTCAGTAATGTTTATATGAAAGAATTTTTTAATTAATTTATTAATCAATGCTTCTCCCGTGTGTGAATTTTAATATTCCGCTTTACAAGCGAATATTATAAAGAAAATCTAATATGAAAACGGTTGATGTGAGTGTGAGTGTGAAGGTGAGCAGAGTAAGGTGATGCTGGTAAAGAAAGATTGTTATGGGAGATGCTGGTAAAGATGGATTGTCATGTGTGATGCTGAGGAAAGATTTTCATGGGTGATGCTGGTAAAGAAGAATTGTCTCATGTGATGCTGGTAAAGATGGATTGTTATGTGTGATGCTGGTAAAGATGGATTGTTATGTGTGATGCTGGTAAAGATGGATTGTTATGTGTGATGCTGGGGGGAGGGGATCTTGGTAAAAGACGGGTGAGGAAAGTTAGATGATATGGTGGAGAGAAATGGAAGGATAGACTGTGGGCAGAACTTATTAGCTCATCTTATTTTCTTTTCTTTATTATTTCAGCTTGATTGTGACCGGCAGTGCGACTCTCCGTCCAATCGGTGGCCGGTGGGATATTGAAAAAAAAACTTTAATAATTTTAAAACGCCGTCACAACGACGCACGTGGCGCACATTTTGTGGCACTCAAAACAGCTTCCGTTCCATCGAACGACCCGCCATTGAACGGGCACGCCAAACGACGATTAGATGCGATTGGCCAGAAATTGTCAGGTCGCATGTCACGTGGTACTTTGAAAAAGAAAAACAAAAAAATTTTTTTTAAAGTTTTGTTGTTGCTGTTGTTGAAACAGCTGAGCGTGAGTGTGTGCAATGAACGGCTAACGTGATAAGGTCGGTTTTACTGCTTCTGATCTATAATGGATCAACCGTCGAAACGCTGGAATACTATATCGCCTTTTCCTCTTTAAAATCATTTCTTTCTTTCTCTCTCTCTCTCTCTCTCTCTCTCTCTCTCTCTCTCTCTCTCTCTCTCTCTCTCTCTCTCTCTCTCTCTCTCTCTCTCTCTTTCTCTCTCTCTCTCTTCTTTCTATCTCTCTCGTTCATTTTCCTTTTTTGCAACTTCCTCTTTTTGTATCTCTCATTTCTCATTATTGCTTTAATTTTTCTACAACTCATCAACTTATCTTCTTTATATTTCTGTTAAACGCTTTAATTTCTGAAATCGCCATCAATTTCGTCTCTACTTTTGTACATATATTGTTATCACCATCGCCACCATTGCAATTAAAACAGCACTACTACCATCACTTCATCTACCTTACTCCTCCTTGATGCAGCACAACAACCAAAAAATGAAAACACTATTCCCCCCTGTTACATTTCTACGTACCCACTCATTACAAAAGGCTTTCATTTAATCTATTCACATAGAGCCCCCTCATAATATATTTCCCTATAGCCATGTATACCTCCTCCAAGTTATAAACCAACTCTACTTTACTGAGTCCCAGTTAACCTACCAACTGCATCAACATACTGGTAAGTACCGGAGTACCGGTAGTGTTTAATCATTTACCTGGTCGTCTCAATGACTCCAAGAAAATGTATTTTACAACGTTTTACTTAACTCGCTTACGTCTCTAGTTGTCTTTATGTACAAATAAATCTTGCAATCGATTTCTCGACCACTTCGCGACAAGTTACAGCTGTGAAACTTTTAATATAGCTCTTACCCCAATGACAAGTTACTACAGCTGTGAAACTTATAATATAGCCCTGACCCCGATGACAAGTTACAGCTGTGAAACTTTTAATATAGCCCTGACCCCGATGACAAGTTACAGCTGTGAAACTTTTAATATAGCTATGACCCCGATGACAAGTTACAGCTGTGAAACTTTTAATATAGCTATGACCCCGATGACAATCCTATATTCTAAAAAGAACGTCATTTGTGAGAGGCAGGGTTATTATATTAAAAATCTATTGAAGGGTTGACAAAAGGGGGTTCATCCCAACTATACTATCATGGGCTCAGCAGCAAAAAATGCTGGGGGGCTCAAGTGTGAAAAAGGGGGAAAAGTCCGCCGCAGGCGAATTTTTTTTGACTATCTTCTGTCTTCAGTCTTTCTTTGGAATCTTTAAGAATTTATTAATGACAGAAAATAAAAACTACAAAATGAAGATAGTCAAAATCAGTCTCAAACCAGTTAAAGCAATTATAAATAATATTACGAAAAAGGATACTTTTTCAAAAAACACGCTTTTATTTATGTGGGGAAAGTGCACTAAAAAGTATAAAATATTTTTTTTCCTTTTCTTCTATATGTCGTCAAATAATCTTTGACTAAAAATAAAAGCGTGGGACGCTCATCCTAATTCATTTCCATTTCCATCATAATTCATGGATTATGATGAGCGTCCCACGCTTTTATTTTTAGTCAAGGATTATTTGACGACATATAGAAGGAAAGGAAAAAATTATTTTATACTTTTTAGTGCACTTTCCACACATAAATAAAAGCGTGTTTTTTGAAAAAAAAAGTAACTTTTTTCGTAATATTATTTTATAATTTTTGGTCTTGTAAAAATTAAAAATGATTTTTCAACCATGCTACACCCTTGAATTCTTCGTTCAAATCTTCTTGTTTACTAAATTTGTTTGGGTCCGTCTAAGTATAAAGATAAACCACAGGTCTATCATGCAGCTTTCATGGCTATTAATGTAGGTTGACTCCGCCCATGTAGGCCTGAATCCACCCTGCTTATTGATTGCATTGGCGTATTTTAGTTAATTATAGTTTTAATAAATATTTTTATGATATGAAAATATTAAAATATTGCATTGTCATCGAGAATACATATGTTTTGAAATTTTCAAGTCACTTGGACGTGTAGAAGTGGTCGAAAAATCGATTTAAAAAACCTGAAAATACAACATACAACATACAACATACGACATACAACATACGACATACAGTGTGAGGTAAATAAAAGCGTGTAAAAAAGTGTATGAATAAATGTAGCACCCCTTATCACACACCCCACACCCAAAGAAGAACCCCTCATATTTGGAAAAATTGCAGGGCCTTTCGATTTGGTCTCGTTGTTAGGCTTGCTAAAGTTTTAAAAAGGAAGAAAGCCCACCGCAGACGAAAATTTTTTTTTTAATATCTTCAGTCTGCAGCCTTTTTTTGGTATCTATAAGAATTTATTAATGATGGAAAATAAAGACTACAAACTGAAGATAGTCAAAATCAGTCTCAAACCAGTTAAAGCAATTGCAAAAAAATAAGTTTATGGATAAATGTAGAACCCCCATCCCACCCTACCCAAAAAAAACTCATCGAATTTGGAAAAATTGCAGGACCCTCCGATTTGGCCTGGGGGGATTGGGCCCCCTGCCCCCTAGTAGCGCCCTTGTATACTTTTAACTCTTTTTAACTTAAGAAACACTTTAGAGAAAAATAAAATATTTTATTTCCTGTTTTTGTTCCATCCAAATGTTGTTTTTTCAAGTTTAAAACTCACAGAGCTACCGGAAGTTAAAGAACAGCTATATACGGCGTAATAATGGCAGCTGATAAACTGATAAAATCTGTATCTGAAAGTCTTTTATTTGAGGGAAACTAATTTCATTTTCTACTTTTATGTCCAACAAACGTCCTGGACAGCTTCAATATCTGATTGGGCAGAAAGCCTCCAGCTAAAGCGACCGACCGAAAGATAATTATAAATTCATAATTATAAATTATGCTAAAACATAATTATGACTTCATAATTATTAATTGTTCTGAAATATAATTATGACTTCATAATTATTAATTGTTCCGAAATATAATTATGACTTCATAATTATAAACTATGTCGAAATAAAATTATGACTTTATAATTATAAATTATACCAAAATATAATTATGACTTCATAATTATAAATTATGTACAAATATATCTATAACTTCTTAATTATAAATTACGGCGAAATATAATTATGACGTCTGAATGCATTCGTGACGTCACACATAGAATGACACAGATTGTTTTTGTGATTTTAAACAATATTGATAATTATATTAGCTTAATTATTGCCGCTGGAAAAATTAAGACAAGCTCACAGCCCTGGTAAACAAATTTTTAAAGTATAAGATATACATATTCATTCTTCTAAAGATTGAATTTGTCTCTATCAGGACAGAATCGCTAATTATTGTCTTACTTCCCTCATAGATGACACCAACAAATATTCCTGTTCGACGTCAACACATTTCTTTCTCGTTTTATATTCAAACGAAGCATTCATGATATGGCGAAAACAACAACGTCACCGTCCTAGCATTATGGAGCACCGCCATAAAACCACTTGCTAGCTTTAACGTCTGGCCTGGAAAACTTGTTTTATTGGCGTCAGTTTAACGCTACTTTATCCCGGCCATGCGCGTCGTCAAATGCTTCCGGCGTCGCAAAATCTCGCTGGACATAATAAAAATGTCCTTCCCCGTGCATAACCAAAAATGGAAATCATTCAATTTCGGCTCGAAGAGACCGGACGAATCTTACAGACCTCTTAAAAGCAAGAAGGCTATTATTCGACACTTACTTACACCATGAGTGTCGTATAATCGGCTTCAAATCAATTGCAATCCTGCAGATATGTTTTGATTGATTTTTAAGAGATAGCTAGCAGGAGGTATCTAGTATCCACGCACTCATATTGAAACAAATTTAACAGATGATTAAACATTTTTGAAACAGCTTCTAATGACAAATTTCTTCTCGTGAAGAGATAATTGAAAATTCTTATGCTTTATTCTTTCAAAATATGTCTAAGTAATTCAACATAATTGCTTTGTAGAACAGAAAACATGATTTATTAATCAGTAAAGTGAACTTGTTTTACAGCTAATATTGATCTGTTTGATCAAATAAGGTAGGTAGGTACATTTCTATATATAAAAACGTCTGTTTGTTTGTCTTTTATACAAATCCAAACAGCTGGACCAATTTGAACGAAATTTGGCACGAAGGTAGTTCTCAAAAGAGGAGAAAAAGATGTTTTTTAGTTTGCCTTTTATGGTAAAAAAAACTTATCCCAGGCCATCAGTGCCTATGTAGGAACATAAAGGGTAATTGCATAAACCCCCCCCCCCCTCAACAAAATAAATGAAAAGAGGTGGGAAAAATGAAGAGAAAAAAGATTAGAGCAAGGGAGAGCGGGAAAGAGGGAGAGGGGAAAGAAAGAGAGAAAAAGCAAAAAAAAGAAAAAGCAAAAAAAAAAAGAAAAAGCAAGAAAGATAAAAAACGAGAGAAAAACAGCAAGAGCGAAACCTCTAAAAACCCCGAGTAACACTGCTAGTTTGTAATAAAAATTTGTATTACAAGATTTCAGAACAAGAACCTGAATTTTAGTACAAACCATGCAGAAGAAGACATGTTAGCTAAAAGAATTTAATTTAAAAAAATTCAGAATACGACCATGGTGCAGTTACCCCCACTAAAAAGGTCCACGTTTTATTCTTTTAATGCCAGAGAATATGTTCCATCACCTGTTTTATGTACTAAATTCCTCAGCCACAAAAAAACTACTCGCCCAAAATATACTGGATAGCTAGTAATGTCTAGCAAAGAAATCAAAACAGTACAACCTGCGGAAAAAGAGTTCAATAGCAGTTCGGTTTATTTCGCAATATCAAAGACGTAAACATCAGCAAGCACCTGTCTCCGCGCAACAACTGATTTGGTCTTCACGACACAAAAGAACCAAAAAAACACGAAATCAGAACTTAAGAGTTACACATCAGAATGTAGAGTGTGCTATAGAGATTTGTAAATGAAAAACATTTAAAAAAAAGATTAACTTAACATTTTCAAAAAGTAAACTGAACATATGTTTAAGCTGCAGAATTATTCAAAATTTACAATCCCAAAATACGCTTATTCTTTTCTCGGAAAATCAGGACCGCCCGTTTTAAACAGGCTCGTAACAACCACGCCCCCTTCCACTTCAACCGAGCGGACATCTTCGGGACCGAACGATCTCCTCTGGAAGTCGATAAAGTGAACTTGGTTGACAGCCATCTGTGGAATGAATAAAAACAATATATACAGATAAAATGTATATTAAATTAAATTGTGGAAGGAGCGAGCACAAGAAATATGAGAAAAAAAGTCATAACTAATTTAAATTTAAGACTGCAGTCTTAAAAATTGCATAATTTTTTTTGCAATTTTTACTAAAAACTATCTCAGCAAAGCGAACCTTAAATAGGTCTGGAAGGCAAAAGATGAAGATAGAAAAAGTAGCCCCAGGAGCGAAAGGAAAGCAAGGGATGAATCTTTCCTCTAATTCGGGCACACCGCCAACGATGCTGTTTCTCGTGACCGCCTGGTCAGAAAAACTGATTCGGATAACGAGAGCACTATCGCCTGTAGGTGCTGAAGTTCTAAGGCTTATTTGGAACCTGAAGATAAAATCAGTAATCAATAAAGTTTTTAAACTGATAAAAAACTAAATGAAATCTATATATATATCCAGTTGTTTGGAACAGCCTATCTGCTGACCTGAGGAATCCAGCTTTGGACCTCGGCGGTTTCAGGAAGCTGCTTAAGACCGAACTCTATTCTTAAATTTATGATTTGACGCGACGCGCTTTTGTGACTTTTTAAAAAAAGCGCATTATAAATTTACATTTAATAATAATAATATAAAAATGAATGTTTGTATGTATGTATGTATGTATGTATGTATGTATATATGTATGTTATTTATGCATTGCTACACCATTCATCCGATCGTAATGAAATTTTCACACAACCTTGAGAGTCAAGGGGAATCAAATATAGAGAAAAAAAATTTGAAATCCGTCACAAAATGAGCGGAGCGGAGCGGGAACTATATATATATATATATACTAGCGGGGTTAACCGGCGATGCTCGGGGGTTTTTAGAGTTTTTTATCGTTTTTCTCTAGCTACCGTTCAGTTCCGCGTTTTCTCTCCCGCTCGCTTTCCCGTTCCCGCTCGCTTTCCCGCTCCCGGTCACTTTCCCAATTCCGGTCGCTTTCCCACCCCATCTATCTCTTAATAATTTGTAATAACGTGCAATCGGTCACATTATGCAAGACTGGGAAGCAAGTCATGGACTTCTTAATATTAAGAAGTCCATTAGCAAGTAATGCCTGTTACGCAATTGTAAACACTTCGAAAACTTATGCAATGATCATGTATAGGCACTTTTGGCCCGGAAGGTTTTTTGGCCCCCTGAGCCGGAGGATCGGAAAAGGAGTCCAAACCTTCTTAACTTTTTCCCCCTCTTAACTTTCCAGGTCAAAAGTTCTTATGTACGACCATCGAAGGTAATTGCGTAATAAAATTCAAATTTTGTTTACGTAATAACGTTTGAAGGCTTCAAGCAACTTTTAGCAAATCTATTTTACGTTTTATGGGCTAAAATAAGTTATGAAAGAGTGGAAAAGAAAAAAGGAGCGCGAGCGGGAACGGAAATGGGAGAGCAAGCGGGGAAGGAAACGGGAGCAAGAGAGAAAAATGATAAAAAACCTCTGAAAACCCCGAGCAACGCCAGGTAACCCCGCTAGTTAAATATAAAAACTAGAGATGTACCGGAGCTCCGGCCGGGCCGAATATTCGCCGGATTTTCGCGTTTTACCGGAGCTTCGGTTCGGCCGGAACAAGGACCTCAAAAACCGAAGCGGACGATTACGTAACTCAAAATTTAAATAATTATTTTTTTCTATGTTTTTAGTTGCAATTTCTATGGTTTACGTTTTATTATCGTCGATTTTGTTAATACCCACGATACAAATTAAATCTGTTCACTTTGGATATGGCAGTGCGGGCAAAATCTCTTCTGTTTTCGTATATGAGTCACGGCAGTGCCTTCGCTCCACAAAACCAGCTACAACAGGACAAAGATAATGAACCCCCTTGTAAGAGGTCACGCCTTGACAGCAGTTGGGACTTCATGCCAACACCTGCACAAGAATGTGATGAAAACAGGGCACACATTCGTTCGCCTCACGATGACATGAACAAGTTTTTAGCTCAGCAGAAATATGGATCCTCTGATATGGTGGCAGGCAGAGTCATGCACCTGACCATCCAGAGATTGCCAAGATTGCACGAATCTTTTTGTCTTCTCGACCGACCTTTGTTTACAGCGAACGCCAATTCAATGTTGCTGCAAACATCAATGATGACAAAAGAAATAGGTTAGGACCCGCAAAAACTGAAATGTTGGCTTTTCTGCGTTACAATTTACCCCTATTTAATTTTGAATGTCTTTAAACTAAATAAATTTAAATTTTTCTTTTTTCATCATGTGTTTTTGTTTATTTTACATGTAGTAAAATGAGAGGAAGATAAATAAATAAGAGAAAATAACTGATTCTTGAATAAGGTTGGAAACTTGGTAGTTTTTTCAGCATCGCAAAAGATCCGGTTCGGTTCGCCCCGGTAATTTTTTGACCGGAGCTTTGCTCCGGTATATCTCTAATAAAAACATGTGTGACTTGGCCGCGTGACCGATCGAATAAGAACTCACGGCAACTGACCATGTGCAATTCAATGTTGGTATTCCATAGAAGTTGATCATCTGACCAGGAAGCAGACCATGTGGCAGGGACAACTGAGACTGATTCTTGTGACGTTAAGAAAAAAGGTAATCAAAAAGTTAATTAAATGAAGAATGACGGCTTAAAATTTTTTATAAAAAGAAAGTTTAATAATGTCAATTGAATTGAAATATGAAGTTACCATATGTCCAAAGCTTTCAGGGTTACATGTAGGCATTGGTATAGAAGATGATGATATGCACAGAGGATGCATATATGATGGAAGGAACCCAGGTGGTGGTGCTGATGCTGGAGTGGAAATGCCGGGAAAGAATTGAGGTAAAAAGATGTGTGGACCTGAATCAGGAATACCCCATCTTTTGGGATAATTTTCAAAATCTGGTCTTGGAGCATTTGGAATCAGAGCCTGAGTGGATAATAGTAATCATTATCAAGACATGCCTTAGTTGTTCGCATCATCATCGCAATATCTTGGACTTAGCCCACATATACAGAAGTTCTGCAGTGAATTATCTTTGGTATTGATATGCATTAACTAAGAAAACCAAGAAATTACTGTGCGAATAAGAAAAAACATGCAGACGACGGTGGACTAAATATGTAGCATAAAACATAAAAACAAATCAAGAGTTTCAAAAAAATATATAAAACACAATGAATTGAACCTGGAAATGTTGAGAGTGTTTTTATATTACAAACAGCATACAAAAGAAAAACAGCTTGAAATAATAATAATAAATAATCATAAAATATATAATAAACAATTAATCAAACATTCGTATTAAAAAATGTATTATTCAACTATTACATCATATGCAAAAATAACTTATTAAACTAAACCATTGCTATTAAATATAATTATCAACGAACATAAAATAAAGTAAGTAAGCTTACAGGTTTTGGCACTTGGAATGAAATTCTCGCAATGTGAAAATGTCCAGAAATTTTATAAGCATTGACATCATCAAGGGGGCATCTGTGCGGAAAGTCAAACGCTGGATGGCCATTGATACTGCACTGTAAATATTAATAGATATATATTTATAAATAATACTTTAATTCTGTCCTATGTTTAATTTTTAGTTCAAAAATTGAAATTTTAAAATACAGTACTCTGAGATTTTATCAATAACCATAATAGTTCATTGAAATTTTTAAAGTTCCTCAAAATAATGCAAATCTTAAAGTTTTTGGCCATCAAAGAACAAATATCCAATGAGTTATAACAAAGTTGTAGGAGAATAAAAAAGACAACCTGAAATATATGAACCAATGAAAGCTTAGCTAGTATTTTTAAGATAATTTAGACAGATAAATGTAGATAGATTAAGATCACCTCTAATTTAGGCATTCAAGTGCAGTAATGGGCAAGATAAAATGGAAGAAAAACTATTTTAATGAAAACTGAATAAAGCCAGTGAAATTGAAGCAAGAAAAAATTTAAAAAAAACACCAAACAGAAAATTCAAAGGTTTTTACAAAGGAATGTAATGTTTAGACATGTGAAATATAATTGCATTCTACCCTGGAAACTGGAAAGAAAGTCATGATGACCACTCATGATCCAAGTTACATAAATCGAAAAAAACTCTAAACTGCGGCCCAAAAACAGATTGACGTGAGCTGGAAGAGAGCAAGAGATGGAAGCACTAGCTGTAAGAATTGCACAAAATATGAAGAGCTACAAAAAGTCGAAATTCAACAAGATCGATGAAAAGGCAAGCATATAGAATGCTCAGAAGTTTGTAGCTGGTCGCAGTTTGCCAGCCCCTGTTATCCATTGAAAGATAAATAAACAAGTAAAGGAAAAAACTTTTTTTTTAATTGAATCATGTATTGTCATCCAATATGAAGCTATGCTGAAAGTTTGAGCTTCCTAGCTAGTCAAAAAGCTGGTTAAATTTACTTGCAAGATTTGCATACAGAGAAAGACACACACACAAATAAAAGTTTGTAAAAATGGTTTGAATTCATTCCGAAGTGTGAGGAATTAAGAAATGCCGAGCCCCGAATACAACTGTTGGAATAAATTTGAAAAAGTTAAGAACAAAGCCAAACTGAATCGATATATATGACTCGACCAGGATCGGAAATATCTAAAGACGTCACGAGATGCCGAAATAAATTAATGATTAAAAAATAGATAATATTTGCGAATCATCAGACTAAATAAATTTGTTCATGTGCTAATTACAGCCAAAGTCAGTGCTAGTGAATTTCAGATTGAAAAATTGTGCAACCTTAAAAGAAACAGACGTGACTAGGAAAATTATTTCAAAAATGTCTCCTCTCTTCGGCGTGAAAGTGAATTGGTCGGTGACTTGATCTCCCCATGATCCCTTCAAGAAACTGTTTCGAAGTACAGAAATCTTGTCCTGGTCAAAATAGAATTCGGTCATGAAAGCAACATCATCGGGCTGATGAAGAAACTGAATAGTACACCTAATAAATTTAAAAAAAATATTTATTTTATATGTATAATCTTTTTATATAGTAAAAAGTTAAGAAAAAAACCCATAAAACTTACTGTTTTGCTGTTGACCAAAATTGTCCTTTTACACACATCATAAATCCATCGTTCAGTTTAGGTAACTCTCCGTTATAAGGCAAATTCTACAATAAACAATTTAGTATTACAAAAATATTGCACATACTTGATTTAACTCTGTGATCAATTTAATCTTAAATTATGATTACAACTAACTATATCATCACTGCAGTCCAGCTCTTGCAACTTTAAAATTGGAAAATTTTTCCTCTCCATCAAATTAATTTATTTACAAGAAATCCTTTTATCTAATCTACTCTTTTCTTAATCATAACGGCTAAGGTTTGGGGCATGTTAATTTAAGGAAATCACAGCTCATAATAAATAAGTGAGAATGTGCTTGACAAGCTCTTCATAGTCTTCATTGATAAGCTATTAATAGCTAGTCTACCTCTAGTAGTCTGGCCAGCCTGGCCTAGTGTCTAGCTTAACGCACCTGTTAATAATAATAATTCAATGAATAATTAATTAAAATCAGGAATACTTTAGTGCTTACAGGTGATGTAACTGGGGAGCCGTTATTGAACGGTTCCGGTGGTCTTTCTTGTCCTCCTGTTAGTTCTGCTGTTGCTAGAACTGGTAGGGGCACTGACCCAGGAAGATAGGCCATGATAGCTACAGTTGTCAAACAAAAACTGACGTCACAAACTTAAGTCTAACTAAGTACGCAAGTAGACGTAAATTTTTCCTCTACACTTTCTAATTCTAAACGAGTAAAAGTGAAGCTTGATACGAATAAGCTGTTTTTATCTCAATAAAATTACAATTTTAAAAATTTAAAATAAGTTTTAAACAAGAATTAAAATGTATTCAATTTTTTTAATATGAGATTTTGAATTCGCGATCTTGAGTTTCTAAAACTAGTCTAACAGCAATGAGTTTATTTTTCTAACGACACAAATAATACCTAATCAATTAGACTTTTCGCCTTTTGAAAATTACTTTAATTTTAGCATTTAAAATTAATTCCAACGCTATACTTTGAATCTTGCTGTGTATGTTATGTATGAATCCCTCGTCATGATTTCATCCAACTCCAGTACTCCAGATTCTAGATATTCCACTACCCAAGAAATATTTTATCTTTTTTTATGAACGACTTGATTCTATTTTT
This sequence comes from Erpobdella octoculata, assembly GCA_963978895.1. Lineage (NCBI taxonomy): Eukaryota > Metazoa > Annelida > Clitellata > Hirudinida > Erpobdellidae > Erpobdella > Erpobdella octoculata. Next base: position 23,116 of record CAXBUH010000087.1, on the reverse strand, counting down.
TCTAGTTTCTTTTCTGCTTCCGATTCGGTTTCCGTTAAAAAAATTTCTGGTGAAGGATACCCTTTTTCGGCAATTATTTTATATAGATAGGTAGAGATATTAAAAGTTGATTAATTCTTCTGCGGCCCAATTTTGGGCCGCAGGCCGCAGAAGAACCAAGCTTCAAAGTTTCCAACTACTTTTCTTCGTTTCTCTGTTAGTTTAAAATATCTTAATCTTTTTTGTTAAATAACACATTTTTACTCTTTTTGTATTTTCCCAACATTTAAATGTTTTTTTTAACGATAGGACTACAAGCTTGAACACAGTAGGTACCTATGCCAGAGCCTTATTGTTTGCATGTCCTGATTTTGGTTTATTTGTTCTTTTAACCACTTTGTTAGCTTGCTTTGCTGCTTTTGCACACTTTCTTAAAGGTTTGTCACAGATGTAATATACTATCCCTTCTAAAAGAGACGTTATTTCAACAAAACCATCCATAGGGGGAATGTTGAAAAGGTCCAGGGCCCACGTTCAAGAATTTAATCCCAATTATTTTTTTTATAATAGTTTATAGTCCTTTACACCAGGTGTTTTAAGACTGAAATGGCTGTGTAGGAAGCACCTAAGTACTTTCTGTCGTAGATCAATACCATTTTTTCATCCGCAGAAGCCTCACTACAGACTCTGCTCACTCCCTTGTAAAAGCACTGGTGCACAGCCGGGTTGACTATTGCAACGGGGTCCTGGCCTGTCTACCGCTGTTCCAGATCAACAGGCTTCAATCTGTTCTTCGGGCTGCTGCTCGTCTCGTGCTGCGATTGCCTGGCTGGGCCAGCGTTTCGGGTCTGATGCGGACGCGGCTTCATTGGCTTCCCTTTCCGGAGAGAATCCGTTTTAAACTATGCTCTATGGTTTATAAGTGCCTCCATGGCATGGCTCCTGTCTATCTTCAGGAGCTATGTGTTCCGGTCTCTCAACTCTTTGGTCGGTCTCATCTTCGATCGGCGGCGGCCGGCGATCTACTTGTCCCTCAGACGGAGACTGTGATGATTGGCAGGCGTGGTTTTTCTGCGGCTGGTCCTGTGGCCTGGAATAGCCTTCCCACCGCTCTGAAGTATCCAACGATGCCTTTTAGTGTCTTTCGTGAACGGCTCAAGACATATTTGTTCTCTTCCATTCAATTGTGCAGTGCGCTTTTGTGACGTTTATTTTGTAAAAAAAAGCGCTATATAAAAAACCTGTATAATAATCATATTTGATCTTTTCAACTGTCCCTGCTCCTTTATCCAGGCTTGGGACTGGCTCGCAATTAGCGAGGCGGAGTTAATCCTAATTAAACCACACTTTTTACTAAAATAGGTGATGACCAAAGGTGTTCGCAGGTATTTTTTTTAAAGACAGACTTCTCAATTTTCCAAAAATTAAAGGAAAGTCGGGGCAAATTGACGTACGTTTGAAACAATCTCTCACATAGCCAATATTTAACAGAACAGAGATTTTTTTATAAATACACACTACTTAAGGTAGTTAGGAACTAGTCGTCACAAATTTATTAAATAGATTTTTTTGATTTTATGAATTTAAGTAAAATGGCTACAGTGGCTAGCTGGCAAGTTGGCATTTATTTCAGGATTTAAATTAGCAACTCAGTTTTTTTCTAAAAATCAATCCAATTGCGGTAGTTAAAAATAACAATATTCAATGTAAGAAGTTTTCTATTATTAATAGTTTAAAAAAACTACAATAAACTTTTTCTTTCAATTTTGCTCTGGTCTTAACATTTTATGATGTTTTAGTTATTGAAATCGTTTTAGTTTATTTAGTTTTAGTCAACTGAAATTTTTTCTGGATTCAAGTAGATTTAAAAAATTAAAAAATTAGAAAAATATAGCATATATATGTCACATGTCATCTTTCCCCTTAACCAGATAGTCACTTGAAAATTAATTGAAAAACAAGTATAGGAAAAAACGAATTTTTCAACACAAATTTTGATTTCAAATATACACTCGATTTAGAAATACGAAAGATGTCCAAATTAAGTTTATTTTATAATTGAAGTATGTATTGTCATCCAATATGAAGCTATGAAGCTCTGCTGAAAGTTTCAGCTTCCTAGCTAGTCAAAAAGCTGGTTAAATTTTACTTGCAAGATTTGCGTACAGAGAAAGCCACACACACACACAAACAGAGATTGTAACCTAAATAAAAGTTTGTAATAATTTCATTAATAAATTTTTAAACAAAACAAATACTTAAAAAAACTATTAATTATATATGGTATATAGTTAATAAGCATTAAATCGATTCAAAACCAGATGTGAATAAAAACTATTAGTTTCCGATAATAAGCTTTTTTCAAGATTTCGCTGAAAAGCGCGATAGATTATAGTCAGAAACAGTTTTATTTACAGTTTCCATTAGAGATGCAAAGAGCTGTAATCTCTGTTTATATATTACAGAAAGATCATAGGTGGGCATGGGTTTTGTTGACCTATGGACTGGATTGTATTGGGTATCATTTTTTTGACACATGTGTGAGTTGGGTTGAAAAAAATATTTAATTAACAAAAATGTTAACTGTGGGTTGGGTTGAGTTATAAAATTTAATTTTTAAGGTGAGTCTAGTTGGGTTGGATTGTGAAAGTAGTGGGCTGAGTAGGGCCACCAAAAATGGTACGATGTCCATCTCTGAACGGGTGCATTTTAAAGTCAAGGGAGGCGAAGTCCGTTTTTAGCCTGGTGCATTTAGTAAAAATCTTCAAATATGATATTCAAACTTTTGGTTAATTATTGCCCATGTGCATCATAAACCATTTTTTGTGCTGGACATCATTCGTAAGTAAATATACCATCGGCAGAATTGCAGCATGCTAGCTTTTAACTATCATTCTAATTTTTTGCCTATTTTGGTAACGTCAGGAAATTTTGATATTGCTGACAAGATCCCATTATCAAGGTCATTAATAATAAACGTAAAAAAAATTAGCAATCCAAAAAACTATTTTTGTGTTATTTTATAACATCCTTTATGCTTTTCTAATTTTTGACGTCTACAAAAAAAACTCTTCTTGAATACGAACGTCTTAGATTTCTGTAGCTTTGATTTTTCTTACCAGCTTTCTCTTCTATCCGATACTTTCACAAAAACTTTAGCAAAATTCAGATAGTTTAAATCTATTGGAGAACCTTTATTTAAATGAGTGTAATATTGTTAAAGCAATCCAGTTAATTTGTTTGTCGGAGTTAAAGTATTTATTAAAACTGTGTTTTTTAGAGAGAGACTGTGTTTGCTGGTTTGCAAATAACTATTAACTGGTCACAGATGCGGCGGAAAAACTATGAACAACATAAGGAAACAAAAGCTATTTTTGAGAGCCAGGAAAATCAGACATTAAAATCTGATATAAAGACTTTTGACATATTTGAAAATAAACTCAAACTTATAAATTATCGGCGGTAAAAAATCTTTTTTATTTGAAAAGTGTTACAGAAATTAAATTGTTAATTGAAGCTCACAAGCGTTGATCTCGAAAGCGGTTCATTTATAGATTGTAATATTTGAATTTCTATGATGATTTGATTGAGCATCTACAAAATTTTAGCACGTTCATAACTTTATTAGAAAAATTAAGTGCAATAGTCTGTTTATGTGAATATCTTCTAGGTTCTAGATCACCTCCATCAGAATTTTAGTCTTGACATTTGACACAGTTGACACACACATCGTCTACCAGCCTTATATTGAAGCATACTAAATAAATGTAAAACAGTAAAACTTTTCCTTACAAAATTAATATAAAATGCATCCACCCGCGTCTACTGAAATGATTTGTGAGCATTCCGTGGCTTAATTTTACATACAATATCAACGACACCTCCGTAGTTGAATGGAACGTTTTAACAATAATAAAACAATAAATCTCCCAGCTGGCTATTCGAACTAATCAGAAACTCTTCCGGGATAAAATAACAATTAAATACTATGCAGTTCGGACAATAATTCGTACATTATATGGATTATTATTATTATTATTAATATCTCAAGAATGCGGATATTAGAGTGAATTAATTATTTTTGCGTAATTTCAAATTCAAATGGGAAAGTTCTTTTTACGGTGTTGGACGTTTTAAACGCGACGTAAGAAAAATCAAAAGTAAACGCTGGTTCTACTTAATTACTGGACTTTGAATTTAAAAATGAAAGAGAATCTTTCATCAATTATAGGAAAGAAATTGTTTCCATTTGCATGTCTGGCAGGTTGAGTGGGTGGTTGTGTGGGTGTGTGTGGATGGAACACCTGTTTACAAAGGGGAGGGAGGGGGCCGAGAAAACCAGTTGCGATGCTTCAAAAATTATTTAAAATCATCGTAAGACTTTCTTTTGATCTCGCTAATCCATTTTCCCTCTTTCTCTCTCCTTCTTTATCTCCCTCTTTCTCTCCCTCTTTCTCTCTACCTCTTTCTCTCTCTCTCTCTCTCTCTCTCTCTCTCTCTCTCTCTCTCTCTCTCTCTCTCTCTCTCTCTCTCTCTCTCTCTCTCTCTCTCTCTCTCTCTCTCTCTCTTTCTCTCTCTCTCTCTCTCTCTCTCTCTCTCTCTCTCTCTCTCTCTCTCTCTCTTTCTCTCTCTTCCTTTCTTCTCTCTTTTTTGTTTCGTCAGTCATCGCGACTTTATAATTGCCTCTTCCAAGCTGCTAAAGGTACGGTTCCACTAAGATTCTTGTACAGCTTCACACATACAAACACATACAAACACACACACACAAATACATACTCACGTTTTAAACACTGAATTGCAGCCCTTTAAAACAAAACGCTGCAATTCATTTGAACAATCATTTATCTGAAAGCATTAAACTCTCACAGAACGGAATAAGACGGTCACGACAAAAAGACGTGCTGAATAACGGAAGCTCGAATGCATTGCTCGTAAATTCACTTTAATCGCCACCATAATAAACTTTATTTATAAACACAAATAAACTTTGAACATTTCATGAACAGCGAACGATATAGGAAAACTTTGTTTCACTGCTTTTTGTCAGCTAAATGTATACATCGGCTTCATATTATAAAGTCAAAGAGGCATTAAAATGAAATTTTGGAACAGTACTGTATTATTCCAATTATTTACTTTTGTATGCGATTTTTATTGAATTTAATTTAAAAGACCATTTATATGGCGTTCTAAGTTTCTCTAGTGCTTCCTCTTCAATTCAGGTATTTAATTCCATAAAACCAGTTACATAATGCATAGCTTTTTGCACAGTCTCTCACGAATCAGATATCTATATGCGATCTATTGGAAATCAAAGCAATGCGACAAGTTTTAACCTTAAACCGTTAGGATCAACATCTTCTAAAATCGTTCTTTCAAACTTACGTTCCTGAATGAGTGTTAAAAAGGTAAATATTGACAAAATTGCTGGTTGACAACTCAGCTCATTAAACTTGTAAAGTATTCTTAAAATTATTCAACATCCGCCGATGTGTAAAACGCGCAAATTATTTCGATGGTTGAAGCTAAAATTAGATATCGCGGGCATTCCCGGAGAAATTAGTCATTACAAATTCTGAAATTCTGAAACGAAGAAATTAGAATTGCCATTTAAATGTTGATGAGCTGAGTCTGGAACGAATTGTTGACTGCTATAAGTAAGTAATACAAATTTACCAGTGGATATTTTCCTGGACGTATATAAATATAAATCAACGTTTTATTAAACATTAATAGGTAAGTCAGAAATGAATTAAACAACGAATGGCATGGCTTGGCCCCTCGTCCCAAGAAGATGAAAAATCTTATGCCGAAATATTGAGATCGGGTTAATTAATGGGAGGTACTGGGGGGTGGGTACTGGGGCTGCTAATTGTACCTCTGGCAAAACCCTTGCTCATTTCGAGACAGTCTTAGTGGTTGTCGTTTAAATTCTGATAAGCCACGCTAGAAATGTGTTCACGAACAGAGCGAGAGCGAAAGAAAAGAAAGGAAGAAAGAGATTGAGAGAGAGAGAGAGAGAGAGAGAGAGAGAGAGAGAGAGAGAGAGAGAGAGAGAGAGAGAGAGAGAGAGAGAGAGAGAGAGAGAGAGAGAGAGAGAGAGAGAGAGAGAGAGAGTAACTCGCATATTCCTCCAGGTCTTTGACGGAATGATGACACCTGTCACGTGACGCTGTCATAACATGTCAAAATAACAAAAGAATACAATCAAGCAAATAAATTATTTTTTAAACCTTATATCATAGTTGAGATTTTCTTTTCTACCCTTTATTTTCGACATTTATTTATTTTTCAATATTTCTAGAAGACGGCACATTTATATTTTCAATTTGAATACTTATCTATACCCGGCCGTTAATTGCCACAGTAAAAAGAACACAATTTTTGGGGTCATGCAGCCCAACAACCCCCTATCATCATCGTCATGCAGCCCAACAACCCCCTATCATCATCATCATGCAGCCACAACAACCCCCCATCATCATCATCATCATTGAGTTATCATCATAATTTTTTACTTTGAACAAAAAAAAACTCGCCTATTAAGTTATGATAGAACATCATATTTATCGTTTTTATCATCAACACTAGAGTACTGCATAGGGTGGGCCATGGTTTTGGGGGTGTCAAACAGACCGGGCCTGTAATTTTGTCCATATGAAACGGGTCAAGTTGCCGGACCGGGCCGGGAAAAACCGGCCTGTACCGACCGGGCGGTATTATAATCAACACCATCATCATCTTCATCATCATCAATCTAATGTATCTAATCTTTTTTCCTTTTTGTAGCTGGTGTTTTTGTAACAGCAGCATTGGTCATATGGAATGGTCACATCGGATCCGCCAGCTTCAACTTCTCAAATCTTCTACGACAAGAACAATCGAATGCAGGTTTTTCGGTTAAAAATAGCTTTCAGTTTCGCATTTCAAGATATTGGAAATTCCTTGAAATGAATGAGGCGGCGTAGAAATAAGTTAAAAATCCGATAAAATCTCTGTGGTTTATGTGTAAGCACTTGCCTTATAAGTAGCCAGGTCTTAAAATCACGCTACAAGTTACCGAAAAAAAGAAACGTAATTATTTAACCAATTGAAAACGAGCAAACTATTTTTAAACAGATCAGTTTTTGTCATCATCTTCAACATCATCATTATCATCATCATCGTCATCGTCATCGTCATCGTCGTCGTCGTCGTCATCATCACCATCATCATCATCATCATCATCATCATCATCATCATCATCATCATCATCATCGTCGTCGTCGTCATCATCATCATCATCATCATCACCATCATCATCATCACCACCACCACCACCATCACCACCACCATCATCATCATCATCATCATCATCATCATCATCATCATCATCATCATCATCATCATCATCATCATCATCATCATCATCATCATCATCATCATCATCATCATCATCATCATCATCACCACCATCATCACCATCACCACCACCAACCCACCTGGACATACAACGGAGAAGAGGCAGGCAGACACGCAGAAGTCACTCGGCCTTTTCCGACACAGACAAAGAACCACCGCCGCTGGACGAAGGATTCTTAATACAAACCATCTTTCGTGGCAAATTCAATTCCAGAAATTCAAAGGTGTGCACAGATGTTCTTGTGTGGTGCTACATTGTGTGCACAGATGTTCTACATTGTGTGTGTACGATCGACTCAACACGTCGTAGAGCGCCTGCACACATTACTGCACATTATTATTATTATTATTTTACACATTGTTAATTTTAAATTCTACAACTCACCAAAGCTGTGATTTTGCAATACAAAAAAACTGGTTTCAAACATGTTCGTTTGAGAACGATTGGCTCTACCTACAAACATCAGATGAGCTAACATAAACAGGTGTGGAAATAAAACATCAACATCAACAACACATAAGTGTATATATTTCTTTTATTTTTGCAACTTTAAACACCTCTACATTGGATCTTCCTCGACGTTTAAAAGCTTCATCTGAATATAAAGCTAAGTTAATCGAATACTTGCTGCGATACTTCCAAAATTTTGAATTCTCCATACTGTTTCATTATTACAAAAGACTTCTATTATTTATTCGACTCGCGCTAGTATAAATATAAATATATAAGCCGCAT
>CAXBUH010000087.1:0-10000 GCA_963978895.1 Erpobdella octoculata | reverse complement strand
ATTCAAAATTATCAAACAAGTGCCAAGGTTTATAAAGTTCGTTTAGCTTTGATAAAAAAAAATTGAAAAATAAACAGACTTTGAAGCTGAATTTTAATAATAATAATAATAATGATTTTAAATTATTTATTTCATGGCCTTATTCCCGGTAAACAACTCTCACTCGTTTTCTCTCTTTTTCTCTCTATACTTTTTGAGCGGGAATTTTTGTTTGAAAAGAACAAGCAAAATAGAAGAAAAAATAAAAATAATAGAAAAACATAAAAGTATGAGACCGAAAATAGAGCTAAAATTGTATTTACGTTCACTCATTTATTCACCATACATACATACATACATATACATACATACATACATACATACATACATACATACATACATACATACATACATACATACATACATACATACATACATACATACATACATACATACATACCTACATACATACATACATACAAACATATATAAAAACACAAATAAATCATATATAGGTACACATATACATATATTGTATTTATTATATATATATATATATATATATATATATATATATATATATATATATATATATATATATATATATATATATATATATATATATATATATATATATATATATATATATATATATATATATATATATAAGATATTATGATTTAGTTTATCAGCAGTATTTAACAAAATACTTATGGTAATTCAACTACATTATACGCTGACCGACTGACTAGGTAGTAAACTTGTAAAGAAAAATGAAAACTGATAGTGATAGTGATGATAGTAATGATGGCACTGAAGACGATAGTGATGATAATGATGATGTTGATGGTCAAGAATACTGACCACCTGTTGAAAAATGCTTTGTTACATCAATCAAGTACTGCCACCTACCTGTCTACAAAAGTCTTCTTTGATGGAGTACAATTCTTCTTTTATGCTTTCCATGTGTTATATACTCAATTTTAAAATCAAATAAATATGAATGCAGAAATAATTTTGCTCGAAATATAATAAATTATGGCGATACCTTTTCTCTGAATTTTTTAACTAATTGCTCATTGAATTATTGCTTCACCAAGTTCGATGGCGAAGCAATAATTCAATATTATTGTTAATAAAATTGTTGATTTTCTTTATTTTACACGTATAAATCCATCCATCCATCTTTTGTTCGTAACAGTATATCTAAATAATTTTTTTATAAATAATTTTTTAAATAATTATTTTATAAATAATTATTCTAATATCGTATCAATCAATTCCATCCTTTTATTTTTCCACCTTATTTTTATTCAACAAACCTTTCCATCCACCCACCTATCTATTCATCAATCCATCCGTCCATCCATCCATCCATCCATTCATCCATCCGTCCATCCGTCCATCCATCCGTCCATCCATCTATCCATCCATCCATCCATCCGTCCGTCCATCCATCCATCCATCCATCCGTCCATCCAGCAATCCATCCATCTATCCATCCATCCATCCGTCCGTCCATCCATCCGTCCACCCAACCATCCATCCATCCATCCATGTGTATGTGCCAGTCTTTCTACGTGTGTGTTTTGTGCCACATTAGATACAGTTGTCTAAGAATCGTACTTAAGATGATATATAAACCTCCTCATCGCTCATATGAAAACCCAAATAATTTATCGTTGGCGGACCAGAAATTGTTCTCCGTTGTTTACATTCTCCACAGGTAACAAAAAAATTATTTTCCGTTCATTTTCGAGTGTTGGTAAACATCAACCAGAAGATTATCGATGCATTATGTTATCTTCTTGTATTATCTTTTTGTTCATGTTAATTTACTCGTGTTACTTCTTTTCATTCATGTAAATTACATGTAATCTGACCACGTCTGGCTTGTTCAAGTGGGGAATAATGATTCGATATTCGTCTATTTATGATGTTCTTTAATTATCTTACAATCTGATAGCAGTACATACATGCATACATGCATGCATACATACATACATACATACATACATACATACATACATACATACATACATACATACATACATACATACATACATACATACATACATACATATATACATACATATATACACACATACATACATACATACATACATACATACATACATACATACATACATACATACATACATACATACATACATACATACATACATACATACATACATACATACATACATAATATGGTGGAACAATAACTCTATAGCTTTACAGTCTGCTTACTGTCCGTTTATGCTGATTTGAGACCATCTCCATTGATCTCCAATTTCAGCGAGAAGGAAACTTAAGTAATCGAAGGGTCATTTCGGTAGAGAAAAATAAATCATGACCAATAATTTTTCGGTGAAATCAGCAATTCACATTGAAGGGCAATGATGCGCAATGGGCATTATAATAAATATACAAGATAATTGCATAAAGGCCTTGAAATTTAGTCATTGCCTTCCATTATAAAGTTTAAAGTAACGTTCCTGATTAACTAACTGCCTCCTCTTTTCAATCTTCAATTCCTTGGTAATCGTACGTCTGTAATTGCTCGGATGATTAAAAGACTGTTTATCAGTTCTTGTAAACTTATTTCTCGGGGGTTTACCGGTGATTTCCTATGCAGTCGGTTAAGCGTGTTGATAAGAAACTTCTTTGTTGCTTGTTGTTTTAATTATTTGAAGTCTTAGATGAAGAAAATTAATTGAACTGATCTGATCCCATGTTGTTATAAATGCTATTTGAAATTAAAACTAACAACAAGTCGTTATAAAACTATTTCAAATTGTTTTTTTATCTTAATATTACTTCACTGAGTTGAAACTGTATGCTTCCCATTACATTAGTTACACTTGGATTCATGATTCATATAATCCGTAATGGACAGTCGAATTTATGTTTAATTGTTTAGCCTACCACCTATCGAGTTCCCGAGTAATTTTATTGCAAACACTCGTGAAAGCTTTCAAGGACAGCCACATAACGATCCATATACTGGATAACCTCTTATTATACTTAATTTAATTATTGAAAAAAATGATAATTACATTTATTGGTGGTGATGATGATGGCGGTGGTGGTGATAATAATGTTAATAATAGTAATTATAATAATTATAATAACAATAATTGCAAATTATCTTCATTTTGATTTCTTATCAGTCAATCATCACTTCAACTTTCTCCAAGGACTTCTTCATCTTGCTTGGAGCTCGAGTGAGCTTTGCGGCCTGGACAGGCTCACCTGGCGAACAAATAAAAACTTATTCAATAAAATCATTTTTTTTAATCAACATCGGCTGGGAGCAATTTCCCGCCAATCGAATGCTAGGCAAACACTTGATAGGTGTACACATATTATACCTGGATTATTTCCTGGGAGGTTTCTATGGCGACGTGAGTCATCATCCGTTCGTTGGAGTGGTGGCTGGGATGAGATGCTTGATACTAGCGGTGATGACGATGGTGGTGGTGGTGGTGGTGGTGATAATGACAATCGATCTAATGCCTTTCGTTGAGTTTAGTTGTACCGATCATCAACTTGGCTGTCATGGAAACCGATGGTTGTAAAACTGCATAAAGAAATCTTATAATAAGGAAAAGCATTAAATTGCACAAACACTCGTTTTGGAGTGATGAATAAATAAAAGTCATTTAAAAGTCAAGTCGGAAAACTGCACTTGCCAGGCGTCGCTTGATCTTCCTGGAAACTGCTCGAACCTAAAGTTGGTCTTGTTTACTCTCCCTCTCCCCCTTCTCACTCTTTCTCCCTCTCTTCCTCTCTCTCCCCCTCTCCCTCTCCCTCTCCCCCTTCTCTCTCTTTCTCCCTCTCTTCCTCTCTCTCTCCCTCTCCCTCTCCCCCTTCTCTCTCTTTCTCCCTCTCTTCCTCTCTTTCTCCCTCTCCCTCTCCCTCTCTATCTTTTTCTCTTTCTTTCTCCCTCCCTCTATCTCTCCCTCCCTCTCTCTTTCTCTCTCTCCTCTCTCTCTCTCTCTCTCTCTCTCTCTCTCTCTCTCTCTCTCTCTCTTCTCTCTCTCTCTCTCTCTCTCTCTCTCTCTCTCTCTCTCTCTCTCTCTCATTCTCTCTCTCTCTCTCTCTCTCTCTCTCTCTCTCTCTCTCTCTCTCTCTCTCTCTCTCTCTCCTGTTGTTCATCTGTTTCCATCCGGTTTTCTAATAACACCACTCCTTGCACATGCTTTTATTTGCCCTCTTCATTGAGCAAACCTCTCTTACTCTCTCTCTCTCTCTCTCACTCACTGGTGCTTGAAACAACTTGCGGGCACGTGCCAAGTATAACTTGAACAGAAACAAGACGTGTTGTCATAGATACGGCGCTGTCATGCCAACTAATGCTAATAATGAATTAATTTAAAAAAATAATCAAGAACAGGCAAACAAGAATGCTGATTATGACTTTTAAAAACGAACTTAGTGTTTGTCGGTAAGCCAATGGTCTTCAGAATTCAATAGCGTCGAGTCTCAACTTGAAAGTGAAGTTAAAAGTGCAGCGCTCAATAATTTTTTTAACTGATTTTCCACCTGTGATCCCATGGTCATGTGGCCTTAAGTCATTTCATTATGAATAATAATAATAATTTAGTTTACAAGCTTCTGCTACCATGTGTTCCGTTTTTGCGATCCGGGGGTTTGCCGTGTCCACCTATCATCAAACGACCGTCCCCCATCTACAAATTCTAACCACGTACAGGGGGTCAACCAGCCACGGAGACCGGCGCGAGCGATCGCATCTGCCAGCAGGTGTCAATTTGATTGACCCGGGTGTCCTTGTGTGTGTTTGCAAGTGGTTTTACCTCTGCAGGTGATCTGAGGGAACTGCGAAAGATGTTTGAAAAACTGCTGAATGACAACAGGTGAAATAGTTTTATCTTTCAAGTGCTGTAGCTAATACCAGCCAACAGGTGACCTGAAGATGAGAGTAAGAGACAAGAAAGAAAGAGAGAAAACGAGAGAGAGAGAGAGAGAGAGAGAGAGAGAGAGAGAGAGAGAGAGAGAGAGAGAGAGAGAGAGAGAGAATGGAAAAGATAAAGTTCAAGGGGGAAGTTATATGATTAAGAAACAAACAGGGCTGACAGAAATATATCTATAACATGATTCTTTTCTCTAACTTTTAATAAAAATTTTAATTGTAGAAAAAGCACACACACAGACACACACATACAAACACACACAGACACACACACATACAAACACACACAGACACACACACACGTATGTATATTATATGATCTACCACATCAACTTAACCAACGTAATTATTACGTTTTTATACCTTCAGTACCGTCGGATATCGTTCATTGTTCCATGCGTCCCGCTTGTTTTAATTACTGAAATCTCTGCGACAGAACAGAAAAACTGGGTCATAGAGATCGTATTAGTGGGCCATGAAATCAGTAAACACAGGGCACGTCCAGGTTCAGTCAACTCCTTGTAGACTTGTCAGGGGAAAGAGGAGTTAGGGTGATATTTCATTTGTTAGGGGGGAGCTTGTGCCACTGGGACTGGAGGGAGGGAGGGAGGGAGACCGCTTGTAGGGGTTGATCGGCTGAATAAATTCATTAAACTACTCAAAAATTATTTTCTTCTCCTTATGAATTCTCGGAAAATTTTAAAAAAAAATCACTGTCAGATTGTTGAAACTCGAAAGTTGGCATTTCGAATGCGATTGTTTCAAATTGGCAGATGTTCTGAAGTTCAATAAATTCGAAGTTATTGAAGAGATCGACTCATCTGTCAGCCGGACTGTTATGTATGTATGTATGTATGTATGTATGTATGTATGTATGTATGTATGTATGTATGTATGTATGTATGTATGTATGTATGTATGTATGTATGTATGTATGTATGTATGTATGTATGTATGTATGTATGTATGTATGTATGTATGTATGTATGTATGTATGTATGTATGTATGTATGTATGTATGTATGTATGTATGTATGTATGTATGTATGTATGTATGTATGTATCTCTATTTATCAACTGAGGAAAAAAGAAAATTTTGTAAGAATTAATCACAATTTTATTTGGAATTGTTTTAAAATAATATTTTTAAATGATTTAAAAATTCTTTGTCTCGCCTTTCCATATCTGCATTACTCGGAAATGTGTGTACAGATAATATTGTGAACATTAAAACTTTGTTTCCTACTTTCCCTCTTCTTACTTTCTCTTTTCCTTTCTTTTTTTTTATTCTGCCCTTTTTTATATCTTCCTGTTCCTGTCTCCCTTTCCCCCTCTCTCTACCTCTTTGTATCTCTGTCTCTCTTGAGTTTCAAGAGAAACGGGGACAGCTCTGAAAGTTTTGGCGCCTGCTCAACATCTGCCAGAGTAGCGGAAACTTAAAGTTCTTCACTAGCACCTGCCTGTTCTATTATTACGTAGGCTTACGTGGCTTGGCTATAGAGCATCGGGATATAGACAGTAAAAATAAAAATATTATTAAGACTTTCATTTCATAATTATGTCACGGGGTCACGTGGATATTTGCGTTCTTAAGTAAATAGTTGTGCTGATGTTTTTATATTACCTAATGAACTTTTTTGATTTTTTTACATTACTAATGTTTTACATTTTTTAATCAAACCGTTTTCCTCGCTACTCTTCTGTCAGGGTGTGTCCTAGAAATTAGAGGTGGACATGGGTTGATGGGTTGGGTCCAATTTCTTGGAAACATGTTTGGGTACGGCTGTGTTGGGTTGGCCTGAATTAATTTTTTAACTTTTTTACTATTTTTGTAGTGGGCTGGGTTGGGTTGGGTTAGAAAGGTAATTTTTCAAGTGGGTTGGGTTGAATTGAATTGAATAAGTTATGGGCTGGGTTGAGTTGCCAAAAATGGACCCACTTCAACCTCTTCTAGAAATTGGTTGACAGAATAATCCTCCATATATTATTACACCATTACAAAAATTAAAATAGGTCTACGCTTTGAAGTTTTTTGAAATTAGAATTGACTCAAATTATGATTCATTCACTGTATGGAAATGTCCGAAACAGCTGGCGTTGTTACCGGCTTACTAATTTCTTGGCTCAAGTTGTCGCCAAAACATTAGCAAATGCTATGTTGTTAAGCTCTACAACTTCAGCTCAACTTCGTGACATTAAAATCTCATTTGCATTAATTAATTATCAAGTTAATGCACCTAAATCTGCAAAGGACTTTCTTGTCCATTAATAAGCCGTAATTTTAATTCAAAATGCAACGATTCATTCTTCAAGTTTTCATTGGTTGTGTCCCTGATGTTTCTGGAGAGACCGATGGTCATGAAGAGATACACATGGAAAATAGAGAGGAAGAAATACACATGGAATAGAGTGGAGATACACAATGAAAGAGATAGGAGATACACAAAGAAAGAGATAGGAGATACACAAAGAAAGAGATAGTAGATACACAAAGAAAGAGACAGGGAGATACACAATGAAATAGAGACAAGGAGATACACAGATACATCTCACCACAAAGCGATCAGAAAACTGTACAGAAAACAAACGGTAGATGGCACACAATGTTTGCATATGTCACCACGCGGGAGAACACGCAAGCACATGCACACGTACACAAACACTTACTCACAGAGATCCAAACGAACAATAAAAAATATGACTTAGTGATAACAGACCATTCGTGCCAATCGTATCCGGCCTAACTGACGCCCGAGGGATCATACCCCACCCCCCAAATTTCTGTGACCATCCCCCACGACATCAAGACCTTTCTATAACTTTGTTTTATTTCATTGTCTTGAAAATAGTTGACGTGTGACACTGTGCATACAACATCATCATCATCAGCATCATTATCGTCGTCGTCGTCACCACCACCGCCGCTACCACCACCATCACAATCACCAATATCATCATCATAATCTTCTAGTTTTTTTTCTTCTTTTTCTAAACGGGAAGTTAAAGTGTCCCTCGTTCAGCTACGTAGTTATGGGGGGTCCCCGGGGACTTTCCCCCTCTCTCCACAAGCCGTTGCGGTCATCCAGGTTTAAGGAAGGAGATCCACTGACGTTAACGTTGTCGTGGCAAGCCACCAACCAACTCTCGACTCCCCGTGCTTATGGCATGCAAGCAAGCATTCAAACGTTTTGTCATCTACGACGGTCTGACGCTGCGTGTTGAAACGACATCTAATCAGATTAAAGCAAACCTGCTATATGATCGATTATGAACAATTACTTTAAGGAATTAATGTAATGACCATATCTATTCTTTTTTGACATCATTTTCTCAGTTTAAGTTAAACTGAACACATCCTATAAAATTACAATAAATTACACTAATTACAGTACATTTTGTTGTATTACACACATTACATTACATTATAAATGCGCTATTAAAAATTTCGAGGTTACAAATTAGAATTCAGGCAGAAGAGGCTTGTCGTCCCGAGATGAGTGGTAAAATGCGCCCATCGTAAAGTATCAGATGCGGATTTTACAATGTAACCTTTGTTTAACTTTTAAATTAGCAAGTGTGATTAATTTCGGAACTCAATTAGACGAAGCCCGTGGGCAGAATGTAAAAATGTGAACAATGACATCATTGTGACACTAACGATCATCCGTGTTTATAATGTGATGACAACAATATTAATATTATAGCAGCTAGGCGGTGTTAATTTAATGGTCAGTTTGATATTCTTATTATAGAACAGGTAATTTGTGAATGTCATATTGGTAACTGTGCTGAACTTTGTGGTAAACTGGTAAAGGTATGCATGCACGATGATGCGATGTAAATGTAATAATAACAATAACATTCATGTTCCGATGTCATCATGAACAACATTCACAACACCACAGACCCGTAAACTTCTTACACGACTGCATACCCCGCACGAATATCTAACTTTCCTTTGATTTAAATTAAGATTATAAACATTTTCCCAATCGGAATAATAATTACATTCCAGAAATCTAATTAACGTCATAAGAAGATATCGTGCTGTTGTATTAATGCCGATCTCGTATTACCAGTAATCTTCATTTTTGTTCCATCGTTGTCAACCATTTTGTATGGATTGAAAATTAAAGATGTAGCCATGATGTTTAAGGGGAAACTTCACCACAGTTGCCTTCGTCAGTCCCAACAAGAGTAGACGTAGGTCAGGGTCTGCCCGTAGGTTTTATGACCCCTTGTCACATCCCTTGTTCGGCAGAAAAAGTCTTTGAAAATATATTTTTAACATTTATAAACGTGATATACAAAATTAATAATATCTCTAATTTTCGAAATCCGAATTCTTCTTGCATCTTACAAATATTTGTCATTAACCCCCCCCCCTCCTCTCCTGTCCCCGTCGGCATAGAAACTTCCATATCGTGTTTCACAGTGTTTACAAATGAAAATCTCTCAAACTTCATTTCAATTTTTGATCTGTGAGAAGATGGCTCGACCCGAAATGGCCTACTTGTTGTAGTCGAAGTGTCAACATTAGCATTCACGCCGGTTCGACCCGTGCGTCATAGATAGTAGCGCTGAATGTCACACTGGATGTCACACTGGATGTCACACTGAGTGTCTTTCCCTGGGCCGACAATAGAGAGGGACTTGCAACGCACCTAGATCGAAATCAGGACGGGAGGAAGAAGATCATTGAGGAAGAAGGTGCGACACCAGGACACCAGGACACCAGGACACGCTTCTGGCTCGAAAATCTTCAAAGAAGTTGAAAACTCATCCGAGTGCAGTTCGGAATAATTTTTTTTATGCTAACCATATTTTACGTGAGATTTTTTTTTCTATTAAACTTTACGAGCAATCGAGGCGATGTAAGTAAAAGTTGTGATGGTGATGATGATGATGACGACGATGGTGATGATGATGATGATGATGATGATGGTGGTGGTGGTGGTGGTGGTGGTGATGATGGTGACGATGACGACGACGACGACGATGATGATGATGATAATGATGATCTTTATCGAGTTTCAACTGATCGCATTGTGTGAACGGCGTGATGGTTTGTTGCGGAGAATT
>CAXBUH010000086.1:0-12500 GCA_963978895.1 Erpobdella octoculata | reverse complement strand
CCAAGTCTTTCTATTCACTAACACTTCTTCACACACACGCACACACACACACACACACACACACACACACACACACCACACACACACACACACACACACACACAAACACACACACACACAAACCCACACACACACTCACACACACATACATACATACATATATATATATAAATATATATATATATATAAATATATATATATATATATATATATATATATATATATATATATATATATATATATATATATATATATATACAGAACTAGCAGTGCCCGTAGCGGCTTCGCTCGCATGAAATTAGAGAGTTTGAACCGTGCATCCAGAGTAGAGTTCAATTTTTTAGGTCTCGGCTAGGCCCGTCGACAACTTAGCCAAGCCCGTTTTAAAAACCAAAACTCCTGGCTCGGCACAGCCCATCTAAATTAGGCCCGGCCCATTCTTACAGGCCTAGAAGTTCTATATACTTGATGAAAAACTTTGGCCCGTCCCATCTTGACTTCAGGTTTGGCCCGGCCCAACTGAAGACCCTAAAATCACTAAAATATTTATATACTTGGTTAAAAACCTCGGCCCGTCCCACTTTGATTTAAGGTTTGGCCTGGCCCGTGTGAAGACTATAAAATAACGGCTTGGCCCAGCCAGTGTTAAACTGGACTTAGCTACTTTTAACCGGCACAAAACTTTAAAATACTAATTTTTACATTTGTAGCACTTACAGTTTTTGAGTAGCAGTTGTTTTGAAATCAATTAACCTTTATTTCCACCCCACATTTGAGGTCCTGGAAACCAAATTTGTAAAAAAATGGTGAAACACGTATATCTTTATTTTTTAGAATAGAAACTAAATACTAATTTTTACATCTGTGGTATTTCCAGTTTTTGAGTAGCAGTTTCTTTAAAAAACAAATAACGCCATTTTCCACCCCACATTTGAAGTCCTGGAAACCAAATTTTCAAAAAATGCTAAAACACGTATTTCATTAGTTTTGGAGTAGAAACTAAATACAAGTTTTTACTCCTGTAACATTCACAGTTTTTGAGTAGCAGCTAGTTTAAAAACCAAATAACCCAATTTTCCAACCCACATTTTAGGTCCGGGAAACCGAATTTTCAAAAAATGGTGAAACACGTATATTTTTATTTTTCAAGAAGAATCCATATGCCAAATTTCAAAATCTCCTCATTTTTGGTTTTCGAGATATACATTGTTTTAGAAAAAAGTTTATTCTCCAGTTTCTTCCCCTCGGG
Organism: Erpobdella octoculata; assembly: GCA_963978895.1. Classification (NCBI taxonomy): domain Eukaryota; kingdom Metazoa; phylum Annelida; class Clitellata; order Hirudinida; family Erpobdellidae; genus Erpobdella; species Erpobdella octoculata. The sequence continues at coordinate 11,251 of CAXBUH010000086.1, read as the reverse complement.
AGCAAACTTTTTAAAAATCCTTTCTTAGAATGTTTAAACTATAAAAGTAATATAAGTTCCAAATTTCACGTTTCTAGAATGAGGCGTTTGAGCTCGGCGTTGATTATCAGTCAGTCAGTCAGTCAGGACATGTTCTTTTATATATATAGATTGCTTTTGATTATTACAGAATAGTGTTGAGTTTAAATAAATCTTAGACAAACAAAAAGAATGACAGAAAGACAAACAGACAAAAAAGCAAGTTAAGAAAAACGTGGCATATTAAATATTATTAAACATCCAGGAGAGCCGGTTATTCATTAAAAATTAATTAATTTTTTTTGTCATTGAATAAGCAAGTTTGTGATCTTCGCATTATTATTTCTTAAAACTGTGAACGAAGGTAATTTAAGAAATATTCCATAAACGTTTTAGTTTCTAAGATTTTAAATAAATTTATAATAAAAAGTTTTCCCTTTCAGATGTAAAAAGATGAGAGTGCAATTCAGTGCATATTCTCGCTTTTGATCATTCAAATGAATTGCAATGCACTAAATTACAATTCACGTGAAAAACGCAATCTCCAACTCTCAGGATTTCAAAATCATTTTTCATTTCTCCATTAAACCTTTTATAGCACGGCATACTGGAAAGCTTTGTTTTCAAAACATTTAAAGATGAGAAAAACGCGCTACATTAATCACAAAAAATAAAAAAATCTAAAAATAAATTAAAAGCGAAATCGATTAAAAAAATTTTAAATCAGAAAAAAGTCCTTTGCGTATTTGTTTGCTAAAAGTATTATAGCGAATTGTGGGCCTGCTGGGCGGATGATAGACCGATGTGAGACCGATGCGAAACCGATGTGAGATCATTGAATTTCAATGCTCTTTATTGCAAATATGACTGCTTGCTGATTGAGATTTATGGGATAATAAATTTCTATTTTTATTAATTTTCTTAATTTCTAATTTTATTGTAAAAATAAATAATTTTGTTTGGTTCTGTCTTACAAATTCTTGCGACCAAAAAACAAATAAATTATTACTTTAAAAATGATTACGAATTTTTAATGTTTTGATGACATTACTCTATTTGTAATATCTCTGTGGCATACAATTATTTTAATTAATTAGAATTAATATTTTGTTTTTTATTACAGAACAGTAGACACCTAATACTAATTATTATACTGAAAACTAGTGGAAATTAACATATTATTAGAATTCTGCACAGGCCGATTTTTCACGGCCCGGCACAGTCAATTTCATAAGCCAAAATTCCAGGACCGGTCAATTTTTACAGGCCTAAAATCCCTATATACTCTAATAAGAAAATCAGTCAGTCGTTTTTAAGTTAAATATTGAATGTTGAATATTGCATACACACAATCTTTCTAAACAACATTTTGGTAATGAAATTGTTCTCAGTGATGAAGGATGCTGCTATTGAACAATTATTACAAATTTGTAATATTTTAAAGATGTTACAAGGTTGTAATGTCATGATGAAGTTAACATGTCTCCGTAATATTATCTCAATTTTAAGATCTCAGTTTAATATTTGAAATCTACAATTTTAAATATTTGTGGTAACATTTTTGATAACGGTAAAATTTCATTGTAACATTAATCCAGGCTGTTTTAATGATGATGACATTATTGATGCTTAAAAGTTGTCGTGTTTCCATGCCAACACTATGTCTAAAGTTGTAAATTCTTCATGAACAATTTTTAATTAATTTTTTAAAAGAGAATTAATGTTATTTTTATTATTGAATACAATTTTATTTTATCCTTGCAACTTTAGTTTCTCTCAAACTCCTGCTAAAACTTAAAACGCTTTCATAAAATTTTTAAAAGACTTGCTGTTTTTTTTTAAAGAAATCTTAATAAATAATGTGTCGTCATCTATTTTGCGTCTCTGCAGAAAGATTCGGGTGTGTTCTAGGTAGCCGAAAAATTTGAAAAAATTTTGAACTAGATTCCGCTTAAAGAGATAACAGATTACAGACAAATGAATTTAATTGAAGCATCAACATAGATAATTTCCTATTTCTGTCTGTATGTAAACGGTGTTAGGTGGCGTTGCAATTGCAGAGCAACGGTATATATGTTGATGTTTAAATAAATCCGCAGTTTTAATGGGTTATCTCTGTTGTAATATATAATTAGTATAATCAGCCATTGCAACAAATTTTGCCTACGTCAAGTAAATGTGCACACAAACGTTAACGCAGTCATAGCGAAGTCTGTGTTCATCACTGTTAATTTGAAAGTGTGAAATCAGAACAAGTAAGATGAAAAAGTGTGTGCGGGAGAAAAAAAGAAAGAGAGAGAAAGAAAGAGGGAGAAGAAAAAGTGGAAAAGAAAGAGAGAATGATAAAAAGTGAGAGATAAAGAAGATAATGATGAAGGGTTCAATTTTTTTCATTCGAGGCACGTTTGCCTCCGAATTTTTTTCAGTCTTTTCTTGATCTTTGACCTGTTCTGTTAAAAAGAAAACGCGAGATGTCACTTAACATAATGAATGCCTTTTTTATTTCATTCTTTCATTCCCCTCTTCTTCCTCTTTATTTTTGGTATTTATTCACACTCTCTCTCTCTTTCTCTCTTTTGTATCTTTATTAATCAAAATGGTTTAATGAAGTTTTTTTGAAATCGTTTATATCTTTTTAGCTTGGTTACGATATGGCCCAAAATGTAAAAACAAATTTTCTGATATAACAAAAACACTCAAACGAAATAACTAAAGTTTATTACATACATTCTCAATATATTAAATTTCTGGTAAACAATTTGCAAGATATATGGCTTAAAGTTTACAGCTTCAGGTTTTTACGACGAGGAGTCCTTAAAAGTATTATTTCTTCATCTCCCGACTCCTTCTCTACTCCCTCCTTCGTCCACAGCTTGAGGAATTTCAATTAATCCGATAGGTTCCCTTTAATTACGTCATTCTATTACGTCACGTAGGCTTCTGTTGCGTCTTAAAATAGAAAACGCGATCATGGACGGAGCGATTTATGGACGGCTGGATGAATTAAGGAGGCGATCAGTCGGAAAGAATATACAAAGTGCAATCTGTATGATGGAATGAACGATCGAAAGATGGAACGCATGGATGGACGGACGGACGTATGAACGAATGGACGGATATGCGAATAGATAGATGGAAAGAGAGAGAGAAGGAGAGAGAGAGAGAGAGAGAACAAGAGGGAAAGAGAGATAGAGAGGTGATTGAATAAAAGGTCAATTATATCTAAGGTGATAAAAAATTGTTGCTTCACCATTAGTTTGTTATCTTAAAGAAAAAGATTTGTTTTAAGCTGCCAGTTCTCCTATAGGTATCGATATTCTGGAAAAACAATCTGTCTTAACAATTATCTCCATGTTTTGTCTTCTTTGGTTTCTGTAACAAATAACAAATCATATTTAGTCACTTCAAGAAGAATTGAGTAAGAATCTTCAATTTGGCAAAACTTCCAAAAAGCTGCTTCTTTAATCGTATCACGTCACGTCGAACATTTGACTCTGTGCTCTTCACAGTGGCCAAGCTGACTCCGAACAAACGGTGTTAGGTGGCGTTGCAATCGCTGCGCTGGCTTTACGTACACTGGCTGGAGCTAGTACTCACATTTTCTACACGTAAAGGCCAGACCAAGCTTCAAACTATGACGCAAGTCAATTTAAGCCAACGATTCTTGTACCTTATGACCGGTTTTTTTTATCTCACTGCCTGAAGTCATTTTGAGCGTAGTAGCATCGACTGCATGGCCCAAAGAAAAGCTGAATAAACAGCTCCTTTGAAAGCCTTATACCTGGCGCACTCGCACATCGTCGGACAATTTTCTTTTTATTACGTTTAATAATTTTTTAACATTTACACTTTTATATTTACGTTTGCTCAAAAAACAGACAAATAGGGATGGATGGAAGGATGGATGGAGGGATGGGTGGCGAAGAAATGGATAGGTGTAGGAGAAATAGGGTGAGTAGAGGGATGGGTGGAAAGATGAGTTAGGTTGGTGTAGAGATGGTTGGGTGGAGGAATGATTTGGTAGAGTGATGGCTGGACGGAAAGGTAGATAAATGGACGGACGAGCAAGTAAACATTTTTTATAAAAAAAGTATAAATATTAGTTTAACAAGTTAACAGATTCCGAGTGTGGCAGATCGATACTATACAGACAGAAAACAGTCGATAGGGATTGTAGAGCTTTTATTTATGTGGCAGAAGAAGCATAAGTAAAAATGTTGATCAAAAATACAACTGCGCTGCTTGAAGGAAGTTCCATTAGGAAGGAAGTTAGAACTGGTGACGTCATTGGAGTGCAGTCAAGTGTCACCTCTTCTCAACTCGCCTGATCAACCTCATTCGCAAGCCCCATTGTATCGGAATTATAAGAGGCCTCTCATCCATCCGTCATTTCATTTCTTCTCCATATTCTTCATTCTCTCTCTCTCATTCTTAATATATATATATATATATATATATATATATATATATATATATATATATATATATATATATATATATATATATATATATATATATATTATATATATATATATATATATATACGGAATGACTAAAAATGTCAAACCCGAAGCAAAACTTTAAACAACAGAACAGAAAACAAGTAAAGGAAAAAAACGAGTTTTTTAACACAAACTTTAATTTCAAATACACTCGATTTAGAAATACGAAAGATGTTCAAATTAAGTTTTTTTTAATTGAATCATGTATTGTCATCCAATATAAAGCTATGCTGAAAGTTTCAGTTTTCTTGCTAGTCAAAAAGCTGGTTAAATTTTACTTGCAAGATTTGCGTACAGAGAAAGCCACACACAAGCAGAGATTGTAACCTAAGTACAAGTTTGTAAAAATAGGTTTTATTTGCAAATACTTTAGATATTGCATTTATTTTTTAAAACATAGTTGAAACAATTTTTTAAATTAAAAAATAAAATAAGGCTTTTTAGAAATGTTTCAAATATCAACAAAATGCATTGTCATAAGGAGCAAGTCTATAATCCAAGATTCAGCTGCATATGATGACGGAAAATATAGTAATTTTCACTTCTAAGAATTGTCCACAAGCAAACAAGCATGTAAGCAAACAAGCAAGTCCGGCGATGAAATGAAAGATTTTAAAAACTCGCGCTGAACTGATTGGTTTATATATAACTAGCATCACCCTAAAACTTAATAAAATAACAATTCTTAAACTTTCAGTTATCAAATTCTTGAAGAAAAAAGAGGTTTCAACTGTTTTAACTTTGTATGCTAACCTTTTATTCTACAAATCGGTGACTTTTTTGATGGTGTCTCGTCCTTTCTTGATCTTGTGGGTTTATTGTCTCGTCCTGTCTCGGTCTCAGAAAAAAAACAATTGTATTGTTCTGTTCTGTAAATTTAAAGTCTCGTTCATGATAAAAATGTCTTGGTCTCACTTCTAACTGGAGTTAATTATTTGAAAAGAAAGTCGAACATTTGTACGAGGATATATTTATTATGTTGTATTGTTTAACGAGGATATCTTTATTTATGCTGTATTGTTTTAATCTCTAACTAAGCAATTTGAGATCATTAAAGAATAATGCGTTTATGTGAAAGTCTAAAAGCAATAGAACTTGTCATGATAAAAATGCTTTGCTCGTGCGATTACAAAACTCACTTTGAGGCTGATTTAAGAAAAATGAAATGTGAAAATTGACAATATTAAAATACTTTTGCAGATTTTTACGCGTATTTCGCTAAGTCCGCTTAAGCAGCTGAATAATGAAATATATTAATAAATAATTTCTCGTTTCTTCATTTTTTCTTTTTTTTCATTTTTTTCCAGATTTATATTTTATCTAAATATTTCTTCTTCTATTAAAAACAAAGTAAAAAGTTATTTGGCGGTTCATGGATGACTTGCTCTTCATTGACACAAGGATGAAGAAAAAGACAACAGTGATGATGATGATGATGGTGGTGTTGGTGGTGGTGGTGTTGGTGATGACGACGATGACGACGCCGATGATGATGATGATGACGACGACGATGATGATGATTATGATGATGATGATGATGATGATGATGATGATGATGATGATGATGATGATGATGATGATGATGATGATGATGATGATGATGATGATGATGATGATGATGATGATGATGATGATGATGATGATGATGATGATGATGATGATGATGATGATGATGATGATGATGATGATGATGATGATGATGATATGATGATGATGATGATGATGATGACGATCATGACGACGACGACGACGATGATGATGATGAGGGTAGTAAAGATGATAATGACCACCATTGTTGTTTCTAATAATGATTAGAACCGACAACGATGATGATTGCTGTGACGTCATCATTGAATTGATGTCTTTTAAATAGCTCAATAGCAAGCACATTCTTTTTGTTCTTATCTTGTCAAAGAGCTATGAAGCACTGATGTTATTCTTTAAATCTTAAAACTGAGATATTTCCAACGACTAAGAAGGCCCTGATTGTGGTACAGCACTAAAGATCAGTCGACTTGCCTGCTTGTACAAGTCATCTGGAACGTTTGAGAAAATCCTTCTGAATTGCGTTAAAAAAATTTCTGCTTTGTTAATCGTGTATAATAGTGTATATGCTCTTCTGAATTGCAATAACTTAAGAGTTCGCCCATATAAAGTCGCTGGAGATTTCTGTTCGTCATGTTCTTGCGTTATTAACAACCATTTCAACAGAACTATTTATTTAATCATTTATTTATTTATTCATTATTATAATATTTATTTATTTATTTATTTATTTATTTATTTATTTATTTAATTATTTATTTATTTATTTATTTATTTATTTATTTATTTATTTATTTATGTATTTATTTATTTATTTATTTATTTATTTATTTATTTATTTATTTATTTATTTATTTATTTATTTATTTATTTATTTATTTATTTATTTATTTATTTATTTATTTATTTATTTATTTATTTATTTATTTATTTATTTATTTATTTATTTATTTATTTATTTATTTATTTATTTATTTATTTATTTATTTATTTATTTATTTATTTATTTATTTATTTATTTATTTATTTATTTATTTATTTATTTATTTATTTATTTATTTATTTATTTATTTATTTATTTATTTATTTATTTATTTATTTATTTATTTATTTATTTATTTATTTATTTATTTATTTATTTATTTATTTATTTATTTATTTATTTATTTATTTATTTATTTATTTATTTATTTATTTATTTATTTATTTATTTATTTATTTATTTATTTATTTATTTATTTATTTATTTATTTATTTATTTATTTATTTATTTATTTATTTATTTATTTATTTATTTATTTATTTATTTATTTATTTATTTACTCATTTATTTTTTTTTAATTATTTTGTTTATCTGAAAAACAGAAGAATACTCAAAAATAACAATTAAAATGTTAATTATTGCATATTAATTGTTGTGTTTTATGTTATGATAATGATGACTATTGAAATTGATAATGATGATCGTTAATTAGGATAATGATTGTTGATTATGATAATGATAATGATGATTGTTGATTATGATAACGTTGATTGTTGATTATGATAATGATGATTCTTGTTTATAATAATGATGATTGTTGATTATGATAATGATGATTGTTGATTATGATAATGATGATTGTTGATTATGACAACGTTGATTGTTGATTATGATAATGATGATTGTTGTTTATAATAATGATGATTGTTGATTATGATAATAATGATTGTTGATTATGATAACGTTGTTTTTGATTATGATTATGATGATTGTTGTTTATAATAATAAATGATTAAGTTTGTCTTCTAGTAGAAAACGAGAAACAATATCACTCCAACAAAGCAAAAAGACTTTTGTTATGAAACAAAAGTCAAAACACTTCTTCAGAGTCGAAGTTTTTAAATATTTTTAAAAGTTAGAACAGAATTTGAAATTTAATTATTCACAAAATAGACATGAAAATGTTCAACAACGCATGCGTCATTAGTGACGTCATTTCCCGCCATTGTTACTCGGTTGCGTGACGTGGGCAATCACGTGACAAAATATTTCCATTCTTATTGGTTCATGAGAATGATGGAAATGTTGCAATAAATAAACTTAAATTTATGTAATGAAAACAGTTTTGTAAGGAGGAAGAAGTAAATGAAAGAGAGACAAATACGTTGATGAAATGATGATGATGATGATGATGATGATGATGATGATGATGATGATGATGGTAATGGTGGTGGTGGTGGAGGTGGTGGTGGTGATGGTGGTGGTGATGGTTGTGGTGATGATCACGGTGATGGTGATGATAGTGATTGTGATATATTGCGATGCTTATAATTGTACCGACAATGTTGGAGAGGATGACAACGATGATGATGACTTGGCAGTAGCGAATCACTTGCCGATATTGATCATTGATAGACAGATAAGAGATAAACAGGAAATGAAAGATTATCATGATATAAGATTGAAACGATGATGATCAAGATGATTAGTGTTGTTATTATTATTATTATTATTATTATTATTATTATTATTATTATTATTATTATTATTATTATCATTATCATTATTATTATTATTATTATTATTATTATTATTATTATTATTATTATTATTATTATTATTATTATTATTTATATTATTATTATTATTATTATTTATATTATTATTATTATTATTATTATTATTATTATTATTATTATTATTATTATTATTATTATTATTATTATTATTATTATTATTATTATTATTATTATTATTATTATTATTATTATTATTATTATTATTATTATTATTATTATTATTATTATTATTATTATTATTATTATTATTATTATTATTATTATTATTATTATAATTATTATGAGGTCTTCCTTTCGTTTTATAAAAACTCGAAAACTATTTAAATCTTTGTTTTATCAAATGTTTGCGATCTTCTACTAAAATGATTAAAATCTTAGTGAGCTCGAGATTCACAGTTTTTCAAAGATTAATTCCTGCTTATATTGTTCCCTGGCACCCGACCCGACCCCACCCCGCATGTATCATGAAAGATTATGGAAGTTTATTCGACGCTGGTCAACTGTTAATGTGATTCAACTTCCTGAAAAGACATGTCGGTTTATTAAGCAGCTAAAGTTTAGAAACATTGCAGAGACAAACAAAAGTTTGGAAACGCATATACTGAAACCGCGTACATTGAAACTGCATATAAATAAACGCAATAGCAAAACCGCATTTACTGAAACCGCAATTACTGAAACTGCATATAATGAAACAGCTTATAATGGAACCGCATATACTAAAACCGCATATAACAAAAATGCATATACTAAAACCGCATATACTTATACTGGTTGTAAAGAAACTGCATATACTGAAAACGCATATACTTATACTGTGTGTAAAGAAACTGCATATACTGTAACCGCATATACTTATACTGGTTGTAAAGAAACTGCATATACTGAAACCGCATATAATAAAACTTTCTAATTCAGTGGAACTTCAATAGTTTTCAACTTTCTTAAGATTTCTTATCATATCATTACGATTTTTTCCGTCATGATTGGTCATAAACTGTCGCTTGTAATTGATCACTTTTCAATGCAAAAAGAAGCTTTAAATAACTAGTAAATTAAATGTCAACTGTTTTTATATAAATAATATAATATTTCACTAGATGAATAAATAATGAGTTAGTAAATTATTAAATGCTTTTTAGAAACATTAATACAATATTAGATAAATAAAAAAGGTATAACTAGATATAGAAATACATTCAAACACTTAAAAACTTTTAAGCTAACAGAAGCAGTGCACGGTGTTTGTCTTTGGAGCGCATTATTTCTTTTCTTAAAACTCAGTTTCCGTTATTTCCAGCTGAATTCACGTGATTTAGATTTAGATTCTTATCTTTGCGCGTCGAATTCCATCGAAACAAGGACTGTCTCTTGGGCAATTTTGGCCTCAAACTTAATTGGAAACTTTCAACGGAGGCTTTTTTCCGGAAAAAATTCTAAAGTGAAGGCGTTTTCCTATAAAGTTGATGAATTCGACTTATGGACCGATATATCAAGCTCTAATGAATTTCAAATGGGTTTTTTTATAATTTCGTTTATTTATTTTTAAAATTATTTATTTATTTACGTATTTATTTATTAAATTAATTTATTCTTTGATGATGTTTTGCAGATTGAAGACGCCATGCTTATGCTCGACAAAACTACGCAGCGCCACAGAGGTTTGTTGCTGCTTCGTTTGCTTCTAATTCATTTAAATCTATAAATAATAATGTTACAATTAATAATAATAATATATTCAAGATTAATTTCTATTTATATTTATTTTATATAATTATATTAATATATCTCAATTTGTAAATAATAACTTATTAAAAGTTATTTAATTTGTATTTATTATTTTATCTTGTATAATAAATTTATAATAATTTAATCTTTAAATAATGTTTTATTCATAATTGTAACGAATTTCAAACTTTAAATTGTTTTAACTTTTAAATGTTATTTGACCAAATAAATCTAAACGTTTTGTTCAATTATACATTAAAAAATATTTTACTTGAGATATTTAAATATTAAATATTTTTATTTAATACTTTACATTTTTAAATATTAAGTTATTTATTCAACATACAACAAATTTTACTTAATTTTTTTTAAATAAGAAAAATTCCAATATTATTTTTCAATTCTGTTTAAAAATGTATAAAAGTCTGTACAAACGTACAGATATTCCATGTATATATGTACAAATGAGCAATGATGATTGACTCAGAATCATACATAACTTAGTAAAATACATGCTGATTTTCTATGAAAATAACCGATTATTTATAACTCAATGTTAACAATCGACAAGTGGTTTTGATAGCAATTAATGCGTAACAAGCGGCGCTAGTAATGATGATTGCAACGGTCGCGGCGATGCTGTGGTGACGAGGAGGGGTAATGACCTCAATAACAATAATGAGTCGTAACAACAGCGCTGGTGATAAAGCCACAAACGACAACCACAAGAACGACGACGACGACAACAACGACAACAACAGAATCAATGATGATGATAATGATAGCGACGCGTCACCGAATGGCTGTGACCTTGAAGCCATCAGTCATGCTGATTTCTTATCTCCACGCTACATTTGGCGACCAGGAATGGGGAAATTAATTGCACAAATGCGTAT
>CAXBUH010000085.1:0-17442 GCA_963978895.1 Erpobdella octoculata | reverse complement strand
CTCTCTCTCTCTCTCTCTCTCTCTCTCTCTCTCTCTCTCTCTCTCTCTCTCTCCTCTCTCTCTCTCTCTCTCTCCTCTCTCTCTCTCTCTCTCTCTCCTCTCTCTCTCTCTCTCTCTCTCTCTCTCTCTCTCTCTCTCTTCTCTTCTCTCTCTCTCTCTCTCTCTTCTCTCTCTCTCTCTCTCTCTCTCTCTCTCTCTCTCGGCTCTAGATATAGTCAGTTATCGTTGATTCTTTCTCCATCTGTAAAATTATTCTAATATTATAAACCCGTAAATATTTGCGGAATATTATATTTTACATCCATTATTTGTCTTTCTTCGACCCATCCACCCACAACCAACTCACTCGCTATGCCCCATTCCACCCACTCGCCATTCATCCTTCTGTCCGCCTGCTATACACTATCACCAACTCACCATCCCACACTAACTTGCTCATCTATCCACCCTAACCGCCCACACCAACTCAGTCATCCACCCACCGTCACTACCTCACGTATTCGCTTCGTTTTCATGCGGCAATCTTGTCCTCTATTGTGAAGTTCATCAAACGCCGCCATCAGCGTCTTCTTCACGGCATCAATCAATCTTCTGCTTATTTCATTGACTTCTTAATTCTATTTCTATTTTTCATATATTTATTTTTCGCCATCCATCGGTCCATCCCTCCTTCGATTTCTCTGTCCGGCCGTCCGTCCGTCCATCCATGCGTCCGTCCCACCTTTCGGACATCCATTCATCTAAACATCCGTCCATTACAATCCATCCATCCATCCATCCATCCATCCATCCATCCATCCATCCATCCATTAATCCATCCATCCATCCATCCATCCATCCATCCATCCATCCATCCATCCATCCATCCATCCATCCATCCATCCATCCATCCATCCATCCATCCATCCATCCATCCATCCATCCATCCATCCATCCATCCATCCATCCATCCATCCATCCATCCATCCATCCATCCATCCATCCATCCATCCATCCATCCATCCATCCATCCATCCATCCATCCATCCATCCATCCATCCATCCATCCATCCATCCATCCATCCATCCATCCATCCATCCATCCATCCATCCATCCATCCATCCATCCATCCATCCATCCATCCATCCATCCATCCATCCATCCATCCATCCATCCATCCATCCATCCATCCATCCATCCATCCATCCATCCATCCATCCATCCATCCATGCGTCCGTCCACCCTTTCGGCCATCCATTCATCCAAACATCCGTCCATTACAATCCATCCATCCATCCATCCATCCATCCATCCATCCATCCATCCATCCATCCATCCATCCATCCATCCATCCATCCATCCATCCATCCATCCATCCATCCATCCATCCATCCATTAACCTTCGTAATGTATGACAGACACGAGAGTATCGTCATCAAAACTTCCGCCGCCATACTCGATGTGCTGTGATCCATCCGTCCGTCCGTCCGTCCGTCCGTCCGTCCGTCCGTCCGTCCATCCATCCATCCATCCATCCGTGCGTCCGTCCATCCATCCATCCATCTGTGCATTCATTTATCTATCCGCCCGTCCATCCAATTTTCTATCAGTTCATCTTGTCTTTTCTTCATCGGTACATCCAGCTTTTTCATCTTTTCATACATCAAGCTTTCTTTCGGTCAATTCATCCGTCTGTGCTGTGGTATGAAAATCGTTCATTCTTACCAGATTCTTCTCTTTTTTCATTTTTCCATTCTTTTTTTTTTTGTTATTCACACATCAATCTCTCTGCCACGCACCCATCCCTTTTCCGTCCACCCATCTACCCACCCACCTACTCACACATACTCTTTACGACCCGCGAGAGGGTCCAGCCCGGTGTTGATGGTCATAAAATTTTATATACAGCACATCCCTGACTCGGGAAGTCTGGCGGGAGTGCGAGGAATGGAGAAGGGTGCTCGTGCTAGTTCGCGCATGCGCCAGATCGATGCGCCATCTTACGCTTCCGGTTTGAAAATGGCCGACGGTTTGCCGACTGAATTATTATTATAAAGAGATTCATAAATGTCAACGCGCGAGGCGGTCAGTGAAAGAATGAAGGGAGGAGGATTTCCGGGTTATTTTTTGGCGATGGTTGGTGTGTAGAAAGGAGAAGAAGAAGAAGAAAAATATTTTAGTATGTGAATTAGTAACTGTGGATAGGTGAATTGATAGGTGAATGGGTAGGTTAATTTTTAGATGAATGGGTAGATGTATTGATAGATGATTGGACTGGTGAATTGATAGATGAATAGGCAGGTGAATGAATAGATGAGTGAGTAGGTGAATTGATGGACGAGTGGGTAGGTGCATTTATAGACGAGTGGGTAGATGAATTGATAGATGAATGGGTAGGTGAATGAAAAGATGATTGGATAGTTGAATTGTGAATTGATAGATGATTGGGTAAGTGAATCAAAAGACGATTGGATAGGTGAATTGATAAAGGATTGGGTAGGTGAATGGATAGGTGAATTGATAGATGAGAGGAGGTAGACGAATGGATATACAGGACCGTTGATAAGAATAAACGCAACTTATTACATTATGTTTTTTTCTTCAAATTTTCCAGTGCCAAATATAGATGCTGGAAATTCCATGGCGCATCCTACGACAGAACAAGATGGGCCAGGCGTCCCCATAGGTAAACAAATCGTCCTTCTATTTCCCCGCCAACAACATTCTTATTACTTTTTGCTAACACCGAGTATCGTTAAGAGCACAACTTATTAATTAATAATTTTATCATAAACGTTATTGATATTTATTTATTATAATTATTATAATTATATTGATACACTGTGATTTTTAATTATATTGATGCACCGTGATTTTTAATTGTATTATACACTGTGATTATTTAAATTTATTCTAATTAAATTGACCTATATTACCGATACAGGTCTCCTATTGGTCGTCGCCATCGGGGTGTCTCTTGGCGTGTTCACTGGTGGCCTTCTCCTTTCTCTTTTTTCAATTTTCGCTAAAAGGTTTGAAAAATAAAACTGTTGTCCGATCTCTTGCTTTTATTTTTTATTTATTTTTTTTTAATTAAAATAAAGTTTTTAAAAAAATTTTTTGACAGCAATAAACAAAGGGATCGACGCCAGGGCGAAAGGTCAAAAGATCAATTCGATTCGAGAGCAAACCATTCCGACTTCCTGTCCCTTGGACGCCATTCCGCTTCCGGTAAATCCGCGTTTCCGGTCGACCACGTTCGGTTCCTGTACGCAGGCGACCTCCATCTTGGAGGAGAATCTTTCAAAATGGCGGACACAATGTCGGCGTCGGTCTACTCGGGTACGGCGGCTGAGGCAGCGCACGTGTTTCCCATCACGTGCGATTACGTCCCCGCCGACGGCCGAGTGGTAACCTCGCTGGTAAACTGCGAGGTGACTCCTGCGGACGGTCTCGCTCCTGGCGAGATCTCGTTGCGCCAGGCGCGAGATTCTTGCGAAACGGCCAGAGCGAGCCTCTTGCTGTCGGGAGACTTGAGGTGTGGCTACTGCTTTCCTGATGTTGTTCACTGATTGATTGATTGATTGATTGATGAACAGAAGAAAAAGAAAGCCAAAAAAACGACGACGGTGGTGAAGAAAGAGTGAGCGAGTGAGTGAACGAATGAATGAGCAAATAATCGAACGAATGAAAGAGCGAAGAAAAGGTGTTAATGAATTGCTCTTGGTCGATGGAATTCCTGATTGATCACTTTAGAACCCTGTTTATTTGTGGCTGTTCGTTGATTTTGTGATCGGATGTTTGGCTCGATGGATAGATGGATGGATGGAGCGGATGGAATGGAATGGTGTTTGCATCATCAAGTGTGGAATCTTCAGATACTACGTCCGTGCATCAGTTTGAGCGTGTACAACGTGTACAGATTTTCTCTTGCTTGGGGTTTTAAAACTGTAAGACGGTTATTGAAAATAACTCATAAACCATTTTTAAGATTATGAAATTTTTTATTTCAATCGCTTGGTGTCCAAAGTTGTATCAATCTTTAAACGTGTAATATTCGGGTTTTTTTTCTCAATTTTTTATGAGGGGCCAGAGACAAATAGAGCAAAATTATTAGCCATATTGTTCTTTAAAAAAATATTATTCTAGTAAATACTTGATCTAATTCCAAACTATTTGTTGTTTTTTTAAATTTATTGAAAAAAATAAACTCACGTGAAAAAATATTACTTTTAAAAACTTATTTACATTTGGTCTTCCGTGATGTAAAAAAAATGTAACAGTGTTTTCAACTTATTCAAAAGATGTCCTGTTGTTGGTATTCAAGTAAGGTTTTATTTTATTCGCCAGGCTGTAATACCATACGACCAAATGAAAAATATATAATTTTATTGCTGGAACAAAGAATAGATTTACTTAGAAAGATCTTAAAATTAGATATGCACTAAAAAAGTAAGATTATTTAAGGAAATTTGGAGATTTTGCAAAAGATTGATCTACAGAAGAGTTAGAGGATCTGAGATGTATCAGATGTATGTTTGTTTGATTCAATTTGAGTAATCGAAAATAAATATTATTAAAAAAATGCAGTTGTATTTTCTTGGAAATCTGATGATTTGAGTGAGAACGATCCTAAAGAAATGATTATTAACGTTCGTTGAATCCTTAAATATGGAAGTTTTTTTCTCCGGTGCTCCTGCAGATGTCGGACGAACGCGCCACTTTTGCGGCAGGTTTTTAAACGTCATTACTAATTAATTAACCTCGGATATAACAGTTTGAAAAAAAACACCTATTTCAATTTTCTCATGTCGTTTAAATCTGTAAAGCGCCCTTTAAGTAATATTTGTTATCCACGGTACCTAGGGCCGTATATATGAATTGTCGTTTTTATATTACATAAGGCCTGTATAAAACACTTGAGTTCTTGAAAATTTTAGCTATGCCTAGTCTGCCTAGGCTGTGAATATTGAACGATAGACAACATATTTAAGAGAGAATTAATAGAAAATATTCTAGAAATATAAAAATATTTTGGTTGATGTTATTATAAGCAGCTACGTTTAAAGTTCACAGACAAAAAATTCCAGACATTTTAGGAACCAGTCAAAAACTTAAAGATATTTAGGTACACACAACTTGACACAACACAGGCAAGTACTTTGAAATATTAGAGTAACACAGGCAAATACTTTTTTTAAACATGTAATATTTTTTAAACAATAAAAATTGGATATTTAGAAGAAGGAGCTTCAATAGGTACCTTTCCCAACACCTTACACACTTTTGCGTCCACTGATAGTGCGACCTCTGGCCACAGGCGCCCGGGGTGGCTGTTCCCTCTGCCCCCTCGCTACGCCACTGCCGCCTCCATTTTATTCTCTAACACGTGTCACATAAGCTTCTCCATTCTCACTTTCTTTGTTTACACGGCTGGGTTAATTTCTACAAATCTCCAAGCCGAGTTTGTTGGACACGCGCTAAGAAACCGCTGCCTGTTTGTTCTTCAATTTTCGTTCTATCAACATTGTGTATGTATACATTTGGGCGCACACACATGTACACACATACATACATACTATATATATATATATATATATATATATATATATATATATATATATATATATATATATATTTAAATGACTGTCTGTCTGATTGTCCTTTATACAAATCCAAACCACTGGACCAATTTCAACGAAATTTGGCATGGAGGTATCCCTTATAGAGGAATAAAATATGGGGTAGATTAAAAAAGGCTTAGTTTTTCATTTGTAACGCCATCCGTCACGTGACGATGTTTACCTCTTTAAAAGGGTAGCAAAATCAAAACAAGAGCTAAAAAAATCAGGTTCAATACAAAAAATGAATTAGAAGCTTTCTCGATTAACAAAATATACGACATTTTCCTTAAAATGATAATAATAATAAAAATAATAATAATCATGCTCCGCTTTAATCAACAAATGTGCCAAAGCAAAACTATGAGCCAGCAAGCAAAATAATTTATTTTCATGACCTTAGCGACCCAAATGACCTTGACTCCAAAAATAAATTTGCCCCAAAATGACATAAGCTAAAGAACTTCTTTAGTCCGAATGGCTTTGCTGCTGTAAAGAAAAATTAGAGATAAAGTATTAGACATTTTGTACTTAAACTTTTACAACTATTTGTTTTTATAAAATAAAAAATAAATAAAAATTCTTCTGGCCAATAGATAGGAGTCAACGAAACTGTTTAGCGAAGACAAAAAAATATCCAATGAAGTTTTAAAATTTACAATTTTAACAAAACTATACACCAGGTGTCGACGGTGCTGCAATGCATTTATGCGTTCCCAGAGGAGGATGTGGGTTCACTTTTGGCGACCCTAACCCAACCCACTACTTACTCAACCAATCCCAGCCTATCCGAAAAGATTCTAACCCAATCCAGCCCACGGTAAAAAATTGTTTTCTTTGATTAAATTTTTTTTAGGCTCAACCCGGCCCACGCATGTTTCAAAAAAATTGCACCCAACCAGACCCAAACCAGCCCCACCCGACCCAACAGATGGGTCAACCCGACCCCACCCAACCCATGAGCCAACCCATCCCATGTCCACTACTGTGCGTTCACATGACGCCAGTTAGAAGCATATTTTGAAGATTGTAACTGTCGGTATCAATTATTATGTCGTTGTTATGATCGATAAGGTTTGCGTTGTTGTTGTTGTTGGCGTTGTTTGAGTTAGCGATGTTGTCGGCGTTGTTGATGTTGTTCTGCGAGTGGTGTTGAAGAAACAGTTGTTGTTGTTGTTGTTGTTGTTGCTGGTGTTGACCTTGATTTAGAAGAAGGTCGCCAGCAAGGAACGACGACGAAGATGACGACGACGACGACAATGCCGACGATGAAGACAACGACGACGATGTCAATGACGTTGAAGCGAGTATCGATTGATCGAAAGAAAAGAAAGAATTAAAACCGTGCTGGAGGCCCATGTAGGCCCCCCTGGACAGTCTAGGAGGCTCTGATGCGCCGAGTTCCAACCCAATTATTGTCGATTGGTCTCCCTCTATGAGTGTATGCCCTTCAAGGACCGGTTGATATTCCGATCTGGAGGTGGCTAGATGATGGCTCATAATTTCGCCACTGGTCGTTGAGAAATTGATGGACAATGGAACTGTTGGAAAATAAAATGGACGATTAATCAATAGAGTTTTTCGATTTATATCAACTTTTTTTAAATTTAAAAAGAAACAATTTTTAATTTAAAAATAATTATCTTTGTTCTGTGATAACAACAAATCGAACATAATTAGATAAATATTTCTATTTGAAAAAGTTAATAAATTGTCATTAAAAATTGCATCAAATTAAAATCGAAGTGATTACGGTTTTCTAATTGAATTGGTGATTGTTAACAATTTTATAAATGAAAGAGAGAGAGAGAGAGAGAGAGAGAGAGAGAGAGAGAGAGAGAGAGAGAGAGAGAGAGACAGAGAGAGAGAGAAATAGAAAGAAAGAGAGAGAAGAAGATATAGAGAAAACACAGAAAAAGAGAGAAAGTGATAGAGGAAGAAAGAGAAACAGAGAGAAAAAAGAGAAAAAAAATTACAAAGATGGAAGAAAAGGATGAAAAAATTTAGAGGAAATAACTGGAAAGACACACAAAATGGAATGTGATATTGTGTCAATATCATTTCACCACTACTAGGCTAGGTCGCCGCATATATATGCATATATGTATATATGCATATATGTATATATGCATATATGTATATATGCATATATGTATATATGCATATATGTATATATGCATATATATATATATATATATATATATATATATATATATATATATATATATATATATATATATATTTATATATATATATATATATATATATATATATATAAGTTATTTTAAAAAAATCAAATTGAAAAATATATATATAAAATAGAAATTGAAAAATATATATATAAAATAGAAAGACAAATAGAAGGCAAGAAAAAAATTATGAATGAAAATAAAAAGAAGAAAGTGAGAGAACGCGAACTCAATTTCCTGTCTCCATTGTATTCTTCAAACCATGTCACTTAACACTTCCATATCTTTCTCTCTCTTTTTTCTTTTCTCTACCCTTTCTCTCTCTCTCTCTCTTTCTCTCTCTCTCTCTTTTCTCTTTTTCTCTTTTTTCTGTATTTCTCATTCTTCTTTTTCTCTTTTTTTCTACATTTATACGCAAGCCTATTGGTTGACAAAATATTGATGATATGTATGTAATGCATTACATTTTAAATATGTGTACATATACAAATTACAATCGAAAAAGTTAAATTACTTGCAAAAAGAAAAAGATATATGGAGAAAACAGGAAAAAAAGAGAGAAAGATAAAGAGAAATTGAGAAATAGAAAGAAACAAATATAAAAAAAAGAGAAACAGATGGAAGCGGATGACGAAAAATGTCATCATGGTGGCATAATGGTCCTCATCCTACAACAATTTGTAGCAATTTACTCTTTCCAAGTGGGGTTAAGTGTCTTTCTATTTCCCTCCCTCTTTCCCTCTCTCTTTCCCTCCCTCTTCCCCTCTCTCTTCCCCTCCCTCTTTCCCTTCACATTTTTTTCTTTCTCTGTCTTTCACTTTCTTTCTCTTTTTTCTTTCCCTTTCTTTCTATCTCTCTGTCTGTCTGTCTGTTTGTCTCTCTCTTTCTCTCTTTCTTTCTTATCCTCATCTATTCTTTTTTCTTCATTTGATGCTTGTGTAAACAAAATTATATGAATTCGATTGTTGAACATGGTAATTCGACGGTGGTATTGATGATGATGATGATGATGGTTGTATTGATGATGATGATGTGATGTGATGGTTATATTGATGATGATGTGATGGTGGTATTGATGATGATATGATGGTGGTATTGATAATGATGATGTGATGGTGGTATTGATAATGATGATATTCTGGTGGTATTGATAATGATGCTGATCAATTCCACCGCCAGGAAAGGGATTTCTTTTTAAACCACTGAACATACTCGAGAGTAATTGGAACAGCGGGCGGCTAACCTTCTCATGGGACAACTTGGTGACAGGAGACGAGTCTGTGACGGAACGATGGACGGATGGATGGATGGATGTATGTATGCACGCACGGAATTTTAGACGGATAGATGAATGAGTGTATGCATGGATTCATAGATGGATAAACGAACAGATGGTTGGATATATGAATAGATGGTTGGATGGATGGATGCATTCATGGATTTGTACAATAGTTGGATAGGTGGAAGATGGATGGATGGATAGATGTATGGATTGATGGATAGATGTATGGATTGATGGATAGATGGTTTAATAGATGGTTGGATATATAGATGGAAAGATATGTGGATAGATGGTTGGATAGATGCATGCATGCATGCATGGATTTGTACAATAGTTGGATAGGTGGAAGATGGATAGATGTATGGATTGATGGATAGATGGTTTAATAGATGGTTGGTTATATAGATGGAAAGATATGTGGATAGATGGTTAGATAGATGCATGCATGCATGGATTTGTACAATAGTTGGATGAATGGAAGATGGATTGGTGGATATGTTTGTAAGCCCGTGGATTGATGGATGACACCCACGCACGATTTTATAGATGGATAAACGGATCGGATGGATAGAATTGTTTGAATGAATTTATAGATGTGTGGGTCGATATGTTTGTAGGCCTATGGATGGACGGGTCCATACAAACTTATCGAAATCAACACAACTAAATCAACAAACCACGCATCCTACAAAAAAAAAATGATTGACAGGTTGTTGGGTGGAGTTAACGGGTGGTATATTGAGGTCACGCTGAGAGGTCGCGGGATTCTTTCTTTCTCAACTTCATGATACGAGCACCTGTCGTGACTTGAAGTGCTGAGGCCCGAGGCTGGACATCAGCGGCGTCGGTGACTATTGTTTTCTCATTATTATTATTATTGTTATTTCTCATTATTATTATTATTGTTATTATTATTATTATTATTAGTGTTTTGTATTCTTCGTTGAGCGGGGAGGTGTCACACTCGCTGTTTTTTGAACCTGGGTTCACTTTTCATCGCCTGCTCATCATCATCATCATCATCGGCGCATGTCCATGGTTTTGTTTCTTACAACTACGGGTGTATTCTATTCAGACTATCGTCATCAGCACTGCCGCCATAATTCCTCTCGTCATCATCATTATCATCATCACTACCATCATCAACACAACATTCTGATATCGAGGTCACATGATATTTCACGAGCCTACATAAGACGAACAGGCACATAATAAACGAATATAAAATAAATTAAAAACGAATTTTTAAAACCAATGCTCTTATATGTAATTAAAACACAAATTTTGCAATCAATTTTTTCTTATATTACTCTTTTATTTTATGTTAAAGTCGAAATATCTTAATTATATCGAATTATCGAAATTAATTAAAATTATCTAAATTAATTGACTTATTGTAAAACTAATAATTGAATATTGCATTGTCTTCTATTTTAAGCATGTATGCAAAATTTGAAAATATCTATCATCAGGAAGTGACTCAAAAATTGATTGCAAGATTTGAAACAGACAGAGAAACAAACAGACAGACAGAGAAACAGAGACGACGAGTTATTAAAAACATTGGTAATAATAATAAAAATATCATCAAAAAGCATAAAATTTAAATATCTCAACTATTTTCATGAAAATTTCGTACACGCTTGAGAATCGCGGTCAGTGAGTGTGGTTCGTGTTAACTTGGTAAAATAGTCTGCCAGTCGGTTAGCGTTTTGTGGTCAAGAAAACCCTCAAGAAAACCCTCAAGAAACCCCTCGATGAAATCCTCAAGAAAATTAACTAAATTAATTGACTTATTGTAAAACTAATAATTGAATATTGCATTGTCTTCTATCTTGAGCATGTATGCAAAATTTGAAAAAAATCTACCATCAGGAAGTGACTCAAAAATTGATTGCAAGATTTGAAACAGACAGAGAAACAGACAGAGAAACAGACAGAGAAACAGACAGAGAAACAGACAGAGAAACAGAGCCGACGAGTTAATAAAAGCATTGGTAAAAATAGATTAAGTTTCAAATTATGCAATAAATAAATATATATATTAATATTATAAAAATATTACGAAAGTTAAAAATGGAATCATAATTAATTATTTCGCAGTTTACCAGGGGCGGCTTCGGATTTGAGAACCTGATTGGTGGACACGAGTGATGACGTCGACGGCGCGACAACCCTCTGACTGGGCAGGTGGATCAAACTCGGGAGCGGATTGGACGCCGGAGTCACGTGCTTGACGCCGAGAGACGAATAGAAATTCGGGTAAGAGACGTCGGTGTTGATAATCAACTTGCTGGGATTGAAACATTCAGAAAATTCTGCAATAAAAAATAAAAATTATTTTATTTATAATTTAATTATTAATTCATAAATTAAAATTAAACATCTGGATCAGTGATTTTTAAGTCATAGAAATCGGCTCATCATATGCCATCATCGTCGTTGTCATCGTCACCTCAATTGTCACCCGACCTTGACTACCCTCATACCATCAACACCCCCGTACGTACGTACGTACGTGGAGACGCCCCCCATCGGCAGGTAGTAATTAATAACAAAACGATTTATGGTTGGCATGGTGACCGGCGGCGTGCGAGTGCGCGCGTGTGTCGCCTGTGATAAATTTGCAAATGAGTGATTCGCCATGCTGCCTTTGGGTGGTCCTGAGCCGCGCTGCGTGGGCGGACGAGCGACATGTGGCGTTGGTGGTGGTGGTGGTGGTGGCGGCGGCTAGGTAGGTAGATGGGGCGTCGGCTGCTATGCGGGTAAATTGTTTTTCTGTGTGCCAAGCGTCATCATAGTCGTCACCTATGAAAACCTTATGACTACAAATGCCACCCCTACTCCAACCCAATTTACGTCCCTGTATGGCCACCATCTCATCTCATGAACGATCAAAACAACCACAATCAACAACACCGCTATCAACTTTACCATCGTCACACACAACACAACTCACCATTTGGCGGGAAACATCCCTGCATCTGAAGCGATGGATTGTGACAGGGGAGAGAAAAGTCTTGGTTCGGATCTTCTCCTCCTTTGAGGAAAAACTCTCTTAAAAACATGGCCCGTGCGTGGGGGTTCGCCTGGTGCTCTTGAGGCATCAGTGACGGTAGAGAGCACGGGGGTATTCCAACTATTCCACCACGGGGAACCCTTCTGGGGTTTCTGAAGAAGGTTCTTCTCAGACCCTGGGCGTGGAATTGCTTCATTCGTCGTTCTTTAGATCGCCTGTTCTGAAACCATACCTGGAAATGGGAAGGGGTTTGGAAGCGTTTAGAATTATTGGTGGTTGAATTAAAACCATGGGAAAATGGTTGGTAACTGATGGGAATAATAAATTAACGGTTGGTAAATTTAACCATCTGATTTGTTTTTATCGAGACAAATAACGATTAAAAGACAATTTATCTTATAGACAAATAAACTCATATATCAACAAAATGATAGAAAACGTTTTTTAATCATTATCACCGTTGTGATATTCGTCATGAATGATAATATAATCGGAACTGTATTTGATATTATCATAATCGTCGCAGTCATCATCATCATCATCATCACCACCCCAACCACCATCATCATCGTCATCATCATCACCATCACAACAACCACCACCACCACCATCATCATCATCACCACCATCATCATCACCATCACCATCACCATCACCATCATCATCATCATCATCATCATCATCATCATCATCATCATCATCATCATCATCATCATCTTCATCATCATCATAATCATCATCACCACCACTATCTGACGTTTGAACAGCGTCATCGGGTCAAACGCGACGCAACCACACCTACAGTTCTGAACTGGAGAAGATAACAGAAGGTGTCTCTCTACTTCTCTCTCTCTCTTTTTCTCTCCCTCTCTCGCTCTCTCTCCCTCTCCCTCTCTCCCCCTCTCTCTCTCTGTCTCTCGCTCTCTCTCTGTCTCTCTCTTTTTCTTTCTTGCACTCTCTCCTGCTTTTAAGTCTTTTTGATTTCATTCACTCTATTAAGTTAAATACAAATTTCTTATTTCTTATTTGTTTTTCTATAACTTTTTCTCCTTAAACAATTTTTTTATTTAATTCTCTTTCTATTTTTCTCTCTCTCTCTCTCTTTCTCTTTCTTTCTCTCTCTTTTTCTTTCATTTCTTTTATCTCTTTCTTTCTTCTCTTCTCGGACTTTCTGGTTTTCAGAGCGAAGATGATAACGGACACTTTCGTCTGTCAAACGAGATTGGACGTCGCGGGTCGCCCTTGGCAACGCTGTGTGCTCGATTTTCCCTTCCTCTCTCCCTTTCCCTCTTCCTCACACACACAAACAATCACACACACACACACACACACACTCACTCACACACACACACACACACACACACATATACACAAGCACACTCCATGGAATTTCCATAAACGACGTAAACTTATGTTTACTCATTTTCATCTTCATTTTGCGACTTTTTTCTTTCTTTTTCTCTTTCCTTCAATCTTCTGTGTGTTTTTCCAATAAGAATCTTCTTCTCTTAAAAAGATCACCTCTTCACGCTTCGTTTGCTTTGTCCTCCGGCCATCCCCTCTCTCTCTCTCTCTCTCTCTCTCTCTCTCTCTCTCTCTTTCTTTCTCTCTCTCTCTCCCTCCCTCCCTTTTCTTCCTCTTTCCCTTTTTCCCTATCTATCTGTCTTTCTCTATCTCTTACTTTTAGTTCCATCTTATTTCTATCGTTTCCTAGTCGGTTGAGTTTACATCTTTGTGATTGTATAGTTACGAATGCCTCTGATATGCGTTTACGCTGTGTATAAGTATGTGTATATGTATGTATGTAAGTATGTGTGCAAGTATGTTGTTATGTAAGTGTGTAAGTATGTGTGTAAATATTCGTATGTATATATATATGTGTGTGTGTGTGTATAAGTGTGTTTATGTATGTGTGTTAGTATGCGGTTGCATAGATGTGTGAATATTTGTTTATATATGTGTGTGTGTATGTGACAATCTTTGTTAATAGATGTGTGAATATCTTTGTTTGTATGTGTGTTTATATACAAACAGAGGTCGTCTCAGCATCTTCAGGTCATGCGACATAAGCTCTTTAGAGTTTCTTTTTATTCTTCACTTCTACTGGAAGAGCAAATTTCTTCTTCCGCCTCTTATTTCTTTTATCTCGCTCCCTCCCTCCCTCCCTCTCTCTCTCTCTCTCTCTCGCTCCCTCCCTCCCTCTCTCTCTCTCTCTCTCTCTCGCTCCCTCTCTCTTTTTCTCTTTCTCTCTCTTTTTTCTTTTTCTCTCCCTCTCCCTTTCCCTTTCCCTCTCCCTCTCTCAGTTTAACATAAATATAATTAGTTACCTGAAATATAACAGCCTAAATTTATTACTAGTAAAAAATACCAAGATAATTAGTCAGTGATTGGTTACAAATCAGCTAAAACACAGTCTGCTAATTAGCCGATTTTACCAAAATAATTAGTCAGTGATTGGTTGCAAATCAGCTAAAACACAGTCGGCTAATTATCCGATTTTACCCACCTGGATGACCCTCATGTTCAGTCCCGTTTCTTGGGCAAGTTGCTCTCTGATGTGTCTCGTAGGCTTGGGAGTGTTGGCGAATGCGTTCTTCAGCGTCTCCAGTTGTTTGGCCTAGGATGGTATAAACATTTTCAAAGTCGTTATCTATTTCAAATTATTTCCTCAAGTACACACACACACACGCACACAAGTTAAAGTTGAATTGCATGATGGGTTTGTCTATAAATGAAAACAAACACAAATAGCTAAAACTCCACGTCGCTTTTGCGATCCAGTCCCAAGCCTGCGCCCCCCACCCCCCTAGCTACGCTCCTTCACCCCCTAGCAACGGCTCTGCTACCCTTTCCAGGTCTTGACTTCGGAACCCTAGGAATTAAAATTTATGAGTCGATAAAATATAAGTTTTTTTTTTAAATACTCGACTCAGGCATTTCAACGCATGGAAAGTAACTTTCCTAACGAATCCTAATTATGCGTGTTTATAAAAATAACATTAACATAAATAATGCTAAGAATAACAATTTTTGGAAATTCCACCTTGATTGTTGTCCTCGGTCCTCTCCTCTTGCCACCGCTATTCGATTGACCTTCAACTTGACCTTCGACCTCCTCGCCGACCTTCTTCTCCTCTTTGACCCTGACAGGGTCGCCCTCGTTTTTGGCGACGCTGTTGTCGCTGCTGCTGCGACGACGTTCGAGGACGTTGCCGGGTGACGAGGGAGGCGTGTCCTCACCTGTCAATCAAGAAATAGATAACTCACACATTAACATAAATTTAAATAATAAATTAAATAAAATCATCATCTACCAGAAGAGGATAGTCCGTCGCCGTAGTCGTCGTCACCGATGTGGTCGTCTGAGGCAATCCTGTCTGGCTTGCTGGTCGCGTCTGGATGAACAGATAAGCCGCCGTCCTCCATTTTGTTCCAAAATTCAAAATGGCGTCCGTCGGCGAGTGACGTCACAGACGATCGCGTCGTGAGGGAGTCTTCTGTGAAGTCTGATTTGAAGCCTTTATAATCAAAATATCATAATCATCATCATTATCGTCATCATCATCACCTTCATCATCATCATCATCATCATTATCATCACCATCATCATCGTCATCATCATCATCGTCATCGTCGTCGTCATCGTCACCACCACAATCTCCCATGTTTGATTTCCTACGAAATGTCCGCGAGGCATGTATCGAGTTAATTTATTTCACATGTTAGTCTTTTGTCTCTCTCTCTCTCTCTCTTTCTTTCTTTCTTTCTTTCTCTCTCTCTCTCTCTCTCTCTCTCTCTCTCTCTCTCTCTCTCTCTCTCTCTCTCTCTCTCTCACACACACACAAATCATAAGCAAAATTATTTATCCTGATAAAGTATCCCTTATCTGAAGTTTTATCAAAGCTGTAATATGGTAACGACAACAAGACCAAGCAACACATTTTTCCAACAAGCTAATAATTTCTCTAAAAAGTTTTACTCGTTTTTATTTAATTTTTATTATAAAAAAGTAGTAATATACTTTTCAATTAATTCTTAACCTGGAAAAATATACACTACACTTAACAATTAAATAATCATCATCTTCGTATTTCGATTAATCTATACGTTAGCCCCATGCATCCAAGTGTCCATTCATCCCGTCTGTCATTCCGTTCATCCATCCATCCATCCATCCATCCATCCATCCATCCATCCATCCATCCATCCATCCATCCATCCATCCATCCATCCATCCATCCATCCATCCATCCATCCATCCATCCATCCATCCATCCATCCATCCATCCATCCATCCATCCATCCATCCATCCATCCATCCATCCATCCATCCATCCATCCATCCATCCATCCATCCATCCATCCATCCATCCATCCATCCATCCATCCATCCATCCATCCATCCATCCATCCATCCATCCATCCATCCATCCATCCATCCATCCATCCATCCATCCATCCATCCATCCATCCATCCATCCATCCATCCATCCATCCATCCATCCATCCATCCATCCATCCATCCATCCATCCATCCATCCATCCATCCATCCATCCATCCATCCATCCATCCATCCATCCATCCATCCATCCATCCATCCATCCATCCATCCATCCATCCATCCATCCATCCATCCATCCGTCCATTAATACATGCATTTGAATCATTCATCAACTCATTATTCAACCCAATTTTCAACCCATTATTCAACCCATTTTTAATCCACTTTTTCCATCTTCAACCCATCCGTCCACTTGATCATTCGTCAACCAACACGTTTTCCATCTTTTCATCTGTGAATGACACACTCGAAGAATCTGAGGAAGAATAAGCATCAGTGGACGCCATGGAAGTTGTTGTTGTTGTTGATTTACATTTTCAATCTTCCTGGAATTCCCACAAGTTTCCATGACGATTCCCTTTTTCCTGCTCTCCGCTGGATTTGATCACTTCCGGACCTTCGTACTTCCGGTGTATGTATATGACTCGAACATCGTTGTTTTTACTACACTCATCTTTATCACCATCATCATCATCGTCGTCGTCGTCGTCGTCGTCATCGTCATCATCATCATCATCATCATCATCATCCTCATTATCATCAATACCATCATTATTATCACCATAAGCATCAGCATCAGTATTATCATAATCATAATCATCATAATCACCATCACAAACACCATCATCGTCATCGTCTTCATCATCATTAACACCATCATCTCCATCCCCATCACCACATCATTATCATTCATCATCATCATCATCATCATCAGTGGCCAATTGGCCTCCAAAAACCATCTTGAACGGCAACTCCCGATAGTACGTAACCGACCCCAACGGATTTCCC
>CAXBUH010000084.1:7500-15000 GCA_963978895.1 Erpobdella octoculata | reverse complement strand
TAGTCGATATTCCCGGCTCTATTTATTACCCGTTGTTCGGAATTTTCCTCGCCCCGGTTTTCCCCCGAGTCTATAAATAAACCTCGGCCAGGGCCACCCACCGTTCATTTTCTGCTGTGATTGCTCATTTATTTACATAACTTTTACTCCCTATGCCTGCCTACCTGTCAGTTTCTATCTATTTTCACAACGTTTTTCTTGCATGTTTGTTTGCTTGTTTGTCCGTCCGCGAAATTTCAGACCATTTTCCCAGACAAGTCACTACAGCTCTGAGCCCGGTGACGATGCAATATTAATAATATTATTATTTTATTATACCACTTTAATCATGATTTAAAGAGTTTTTCATGTATTTTCAGCAAAATTAAATTAAACATGGCGATTATAGTTAAAAAAAAAGTCGCCACCGCAATTAATAAAAAAAGCGTCGCTAAAATCGGGGGAAAACGTTCTTAAAAAGAAGTTTATTTACCGTACACTTTTTCTTGGGTAACAGGACGTTTCGCCCCCTGGACGATTCGCACCCTGGACGATTCGCCCCCTCCCTAGACGATTCGCCCCCTGGTCGATTCGCACTCTGGACGGTTCGCCCTCTGGTTGATTCGCACCCTGGACGATTCGCCCCCTGGTCGATTCGCACTCTGGACGTTTCGCCCCCTGGTCGATTCGCCCTCTGGACAATTCGCCCCCTGGTCGATTCGCACTCTGGACGATTCGCCCCCTGGACCATTCGCCCTCTGGTTGACTGTCTATTAGATTTAAATATTTTTTTTTATTATTTCTACTACGTTTTTCTTGACTTATATATATATATATATTCAAAAAAGCGTTCTATCCTATTTAAAAATGGCAGATGGTTAGTTTGAGTAAACGGTTCCTCACGTTTTAAGTTTTAACAAAATATGGCTTGTTTGTTATACGAATGTCCATAATTAATGCATGACTCCATCAAGACATTTCTCACATAGCCCAGAGAAAAATTATTTTCTTCTTTTGGTTAACAAAAATGTGCTATTTTAAAGAGTTTTGTTTATTTATATTTGTATATACGTTATTTTAAAGTTTCAAAAATAAATTATGGAACATATTTGCATTAAATTTTTTCTCTGTATTTTGTTTGAATGATTAATTATTTTAAACTATAGAAATTACGATGAAGTGAACTGATGAGAAAGTGCTTAAACTGATCAGTCTTTTCAAAAAAAAATCCGAATCCTTATGACATAATAAAAAGTTCATTATATTATAAGCCAGTAGAAAAGCGGCTTGCAGTTAAAACAATTGCATAAAGCGTCGGAAGTGCTGCTAGTGTGCTACGAAGTATTTTATGCTAATTATAAATGGTAAATTAGACTACCTGCCGCTGTTTTGTTTCATTATAATACGTTTGAAGTTTTGGACTTTTCTTCACGTAACCGCCACCTTTTGGATGGCACACGCGCTTAAATAGCCGTGCCAGGCGTGGTAAGTTGGATTTGTACCAACTGGCGCCGCTACTCTTCAACGAAGCGGAATATGTTACCCTGCAAGTCAACCTGATATCCGAGAAAAGACTTCGCAGGTACCAAAGGACGACCTATGCCAGACTGCAGAGAAAATTATCCGACGTGTGGGAGAAGTATGCGGAACATGAAATAACAACTTCTAAACTTCTGCGTGCCTGTGCGCACATATATGGGCCAGGCGGAAAATGATCAATAAAATTTACAACAAAAATGCAGTGTCTATCATTTGTTAATCTGTTTTCAAACATCATTATATACTTATTATAAAGTGAGATAAACAATGTCAAACCCTCATAAAATTAAGTTCCACTTAAAAGATTTGTAAATAAAAAAAAAATATTTAAACCATAGGCGTAGAGTTCGGGAAGGGGTCATCAAGAAATCGCAAAAGAAATTGAAATTGATATTAACATTTTGAAAAAGAACATTAATAGCACTTTTAAAGAAGTACCTTCTTAACTTTCCTTCCCTGTATGAGAACTACCTCCATAGTAAAAATAACAATAAAATAATATTTAAGCAAGTTAAGAAAACGTGGTAGAAATGTTAAAAAAATTATATTTAACTCTAATAAACCGTCAAACACGCAGGGAGCAAATTGTCCAGAATGCGAATCGACCAGGGAACGAATCGTCCATGGTGCGAATTAACCAGGGGGCGAACCGTCCAGGGTGCGAATGGACCAGGGGGCGAACCGTCCAGGGTGCGAATCGACCAGGGGGCGAACCGTCCAGAGTGCGAATCGACCAGAGGGCGAACCGTCCAGAGTGCGAATCGACCAGGGGGCGAAACGTCTAGGGAAGGGGCGAACCGTCCAGGGTGCGAACCGTCCAGGGGGCGAATCGTCTGGAAACCTTTTCTTGGTTCTCTCTCTCTCTCTCTCTCTCTCTCTCTCTCTCTCTCTCCTCTCTCTCTCTCTCTCTCTCCTCTCTCTCTCTCTCTCTCTCTCTGTGTGTGTGTGTATGTGTGTGTGCGTGTGATTGTTTCCGGCTGTGTTTGTGTTTACACGTAGCTGTCCGTCAATTTCGTTCTGTAATTTCATATCTTTGTTATAAAGTTCTTTGTTGTGTGCTTTCCACCATTTTTCCTTTCGGTAAACATGTCTAGATATTCTCACAGTAATTCTTCCCTTTTCTTTTTTTCTCCTCCTTTGTGTCCCTGTTTATTTCTCTCACTCCTACTCTGGTCCATCTGTCCGTTCATCCATCCATCCATCCAATCATCCATCCATCCATCCATCCATCCATCCATCCATCCATCCATCCATCCATCCATCCATCCATCCATCGTCCAGATTTCTCAGCCGAGTCAATCCCAGCCTGCACAGCGCACTGCCCATAATAGTTTGCCTTATTTGTTTCGAACGCCCATCGAGGCAAGCTGGTTGAGGTAGCTCGGTGGGATGGGGGGGGGGGGTTCGACAACCCACCCCAGTCAGAGAAGGCGAGGGGCAGATAAAGGGTGAATAAACTACTTCTGCGATAATGAATGGGTGGGCGTGCTAGGGGGGTGGTTGGGGGAGGGGGCGAATACACACACGGAATCAGCCGCTTGTGGAAGTTCCAGGAAACCGGCTGGTAGGGTGGAAGGGGCCGGTGGATGGGGTGGGGGCGCGTGTAGGGGATAGGAAGAAAAATCTTGCGTAGGTTCGAGACGAAACTTTCGCACAGATGACGACTGGATTAGTATCTTAATAAGATATTATCTCTACAGCAATCATCATCAGAACCGCCGCAACCATCATCATCACCACCACCTTCATCATCATCGTCATCGTCATTATCATCATCTACATGTCAGTTGCACCTATAGTACTCTAAATAAAGCATGATCAATACAATACGGAGTTGCAATCGTTAACTCCTTTTTTTCTCAATCACGAAATCAGACACACACACTCGCACGTACAAGCACGCAAAAGTAAACGCACGAGCACCGATACTCGCGCGCACACACGCACACATACACAGAGAAGGTCACAAAGAAGCATCCAGCGAGACAAATGTCTCACAAAATGAACTAAGTAAAAGACAAATGATAAGCAATACACGAGTTGAAATAAAGAGGGAATCGGAGGAAGAAAGAGATTGACACAAATACCAATAGATACCGAGAGACAAATAGAGCAAGCCACCAAGACAAATAGAGACAGACACACATACCGATAGATACCGAGAGACAAATAGAGAAGGCCACCAAGACAGATAGAGACAGACCCAAATACCGATAGATACCGAGACACAAATAGAGAAGGTCATAAAGACAGACACAAATACCGATAGATACCGAGACACAAATAGAGAAAGTCATAAAGACAGATAGAGACAGACGCAAATACCGACAAATACAGAGAGACTGAAAGAGAGAGAGAGAGAAAGTCATAAAGACAGATAGAGACAGACGCAAATACCGACAAATACAGAGAGAATGAAAGAGAGAGAGAGACAGACATAAGCCGGATGCGCTATCTCGAATCATAGAAGCGACTTTAGTATTAACTGCGGGCTCGTTTTATAACATAGGAAGGAGTCCGTGATGTAACTCGCCCAATGAGAGAAAGTAAACAAGTTGGACAGACTAAAACAGATAAAGAGAGAGAGAGAGAGAGAGAGAGAGAAAGAAGAAGAGAGGGAGGAGAGAGGAGGCGGGAAGAGAAAGAGAGAGAGAGAGAGAGAGGAAGGGAAAATGGGAAAAAGGAAGGGGGAGGGAGAGAGAGAGCACAAAAATTAATACATCTGATTGTTTAATGGCGTTGTGATTGGCTGTGCTTGTGATGATGATGATGATGATGGTAATGATGATGATGATGATGATGATGATGATGATGATGATGATGATGATGATGATACAAGCTATTTGTACTCAACTTCTTTATTATATTTTTATCATTCGCTTTCTTCTTTTGTTTTTTTTTTCACCTTCATATTACTATTTCTCCAGGTGTCAGCTGTGCCAAACTTCATTGGTTTCGGTTTCTGTTTCCGAAACCAGTAGCGACGTACCTCCCCCTCCTCCTTCTCCTCTCCCTCCACCCAACAACAGCTGTTACAACAACATCATCATCAACAGCAAGGCAACGACAGTTGTGTAATCAGAAATAAGAGCGATCGAAAAAAATTCTTTATGACATAATATAGATAGATAGAGAGAGAGAGAGAGTTAGAGAAAACTGAAACAGAAAGAGAGAGAGAGAGAGAGAGGCATGGCTCGCAGCGAGGGTTTGGGTGGTGGAATAGAAGTTGTCAGCGCTGGGCGTGGTCGCCACGATTGCCTAGGAAATTACCCATTTTCGTGGGCCGAAACTGATCATCCACTACTACCATCATCATCATCATCACCAGCAGCAGCAGAAGCATCATCATCATCATCATCATCACCGCAATTCTTCCGAAAACACAGCCCAACGAGAGACTTACGCCGTCTTATTATTCAACAACAACAACAACAACAACAACGCCTGGCTCTACCGTCTCAAATCCCTTCAACGTATCATCATCATCATCATCACCGGGACAACCATCATCATAATCATCATCATCACTGCTGCCATCATCATCGTCATCATCACCGACGCGAACAACCGACGCCACTCCTCCGACAGCAAAAAGAGCAGAAGACGAAACACAAAAAAGTTTCTCCCGTCACCGAGCCGGAATCGAGGGACAGATGGAACGATGCCGCTTTCCAGATAACCCCGAAAACGCCCTCGAGTCAGTTGGCCGGTAACGCCGTTTGTCGGCCGGGTGCCGATCGCGATCGCGGCGGCTGCTGCTGCGGCGACTGCAGACGCCGAGACGACTCGCTACAGTCGCTTCAACGACGAGAAGTTCAAAGCGCCGGCGAGATGAATTCAACTGTTAATGAGATTCCTACGCGGCGTCATCGTGCAGCCGTAGCCGCCATGGCCGTTGCGACACCTGCCGCGTCGTCGACGCCACTACAAGCTGCTGCTATAACAACATCGTCGTCACCTGCCAACGGAATTTCAGCTAAAGCCGACGCTAACACAATAGACGACTACAAACGGACCGCCGGTTCATTCTCCCCGTCGACGCTTGATGGAGCGGATCGAATTAAGCGTTTTCCATCAACGTCGCCTGCTTCGCATTCGTCTGGAATTGTAATTTGCTCGACAGGGTGCTCCGGCGACGACGACTACCAGCGCTACAGCGACGACGACGACTGCCGACACGGCTACACCACAACGACGGCTACTAACGCTACTAGTTCGACTAACTCTGTCGCTTCTTCCACCAAGACCGCTGCCGGTATCGGCAGGCGTCCTAGCTTATCTCTGTCTACGAAAGAGCCGTACTCCAAAAAGCCTTTAAAATTTCGCTCGTCGCTCTCGCTAGCCACGGCTAGCTCTACATTTCGACTCATCTATTCGATTCTCTCCGTCCTTCTATGCTTGACATCAATGACCGTCTCGTTAGCCGATTCGCAGGAGGCGAAAACACCGGCTAGCTGTCCGGCTAACTGCTTCTGTAACTTCGTCAGCAAGATAGTTTATTGCTCGCGGCGAGGGCTGAAGGTCGTTCCTCCAGAGGTCAACACGGACACGCTACAGCTCAACCTGAATAACAACCTCTTCCAGTCGTCCGAGCTCACGCCGGCTAATTTTTCGGCTTTTAGTCGACTCGAACATCTCTACCTTAGCGACTGCGGCATCGAGAGGATCCAGCTGCAGACCTTCGCTAAGCTGACTATGCTCAAGTGGCTCGACCTTAGCAACAACAGGATAAAGCGAATAACTGGGGAGACTTTCAATGGTTTAAAGTTACACCACTTGTTTCTCAACGGGAATCGTCAACTTCAGCTAATGCCGGATTCGTTCGTCGGCTTGCAGAGCGGCGGCCTCTACTTGCAAGACTGCTCGCTGCGTCAGCTACAGACAGAAGTCTTCGAACCGCTAAAAGACTCGCTACGATATCTCTGGCTGAACGGCAACGAGCTGGATCGGCTGGACGAGCGATTTAGCGGCTTGTTCAGTCAGCTGTCGCATCTCCGGCTTGCCTCGAACCCACTTCATTGCAACTGCGAGTTACTCTGGCTCAAAGAGTTCTACGACCAGCGCGGAGGCGATATTTTCAAAGGTGCGCCGGCTCCGTCTTGTCTCACCCCGGCTCGACTAAAGGGTCACTACATTTACAATTTTACGGCTAACGATATGCGCTGTACGGCGCCTGTTTTCGGAGACATTGAAGCGTCGTTCGCCAAAAGTTCTGGTCGGTTGAGATGCACAGCTAAAGGCGATCCCAAGCCGATCATCTTCTGGGTCGAGCCGAGTGGAGCAACTAAAAAGTTTCTACCTTTAGCCGAAAGCGATTGGCGTGCCACGGAAGCGCTACTGGAGCTAGATTTTAAAGCCGAGTCGTTAGCGAAACAAGGCAGAGCTTACGACCAGAGTCCTAGCGTCAGAGGTTCTAAAAACAACGCATTCAGTAGTCAAGATTTGGACTTAGCCGGTACAGGGCACTCCGACTCTATTTATGGCAAGTACATCTGCATTGCTTCAAACGACGCGGGCAACGTCACTCTGACAGTCAACGTTTCGTGGCCGTTAGCTGCTGCTAGCGACGCTCCCAATAACAGGCAACAGTATAAGCCGAAAAAGAAAACAGCTCAACAATCGAGCCGTTCTCAAGACGATGATGAAGAAGAAGGGACGGACACAAACTCAGCCGGTCAGCCGAAGTATGACGACTCACCAGCTACGCAATCGACTACCGATCCCGCTCAATTCTCTAGACAGTCAGCCGATTCCGTCGTCAACGATCGACTCAACACGACTTCTAGCGAAGCTCGAAAGCATCGTAGCGACAGCGACGAGAACCGGCTGTACAGCGTCTTCGAAATGGCCTGCGCCGTAATCGGAACTTTCCTAGCTACTGTAGCCGTGTGCCTGATTGCCCTTGCACTTTTCATTTTCAAAAACCGTCAGCACTCGCCGCATGCCAAGTCAAAGAGTGGCAAATCGCCGCCTCCTCCACTT
>CAXBUH010000084.1:0-2500 GCA_963978895.1 Erpobdella octoculata | reverse complement strand
CCAAAAGCAATCCTGATGATGATGATGACGGTGATGATGATGATGATGACGGTGACGATGATGATGATGTCAGTAAAGGTGGGGTTGTGATAATGATGATGTCTGCCGGGTATGCTTTAGTTTCGTCGCATGTCAGCCTGCCGTGCGCCTCTTGTTTTTTTTATTTTGTTTTCTTTTATTGTAAATTTGATGGCGAAATTTTTTTTTTATTCGCGCGCGACAGATTGAACGATTAAAATGATAATAATAAAAAAATAAATCGTGTAAAAAAAGCTAAACTTGAGTCTTCTTGTTTGATGACTGTAAAGATCGAGAGAGAAAAAAATCACCAGAAAAAAATGAGACAGCCGGACAATAAGAGAGATGGAGAGGTGGAGAGAGAGACAGACTGACAGACAGAGAGAAAGAGAGACAAAAAGAAATACATAGAGAGAGAGAGAGAGAGAAATACAGAGCGAGGGAGAGAGAGAGGGCCAAAAGAATATTGGTAGGGATCAAGGGTCAAAAGATTTCAATTTATTAAAGCTAAAAAAACGTGTCACGTGGGAGTTTAAACACTTTAAGTGATTAATTGTTTTGGCGGAAGAGAAGGAAGAGAGAGAGATGGAGAGGGGAGAGAGAGAGAGGAGAAAGGGATGTGATAGATTCTCCTTGTCTTCTCTCGTGGCCCCTGATAGATTAGAGGAATTAGAGTCCCTGTTGAAGTTGGTGTGGTGGTTGCAGTTGAAGCTGGTGTGGTAGTTGCAGTCGAAGCTGCTGTGGTGGTTGCAGTGGCGGTCGTGGCCGTTCATGTGTAGTAGGTGTTGTTATAGCTCTTATTTTGTAGTCATGGTGAATATGGGATGGTATATAATATATAGAGAAAAAGAGAGGGAAAACAAAACGTTTGGAAGAAAGAGGAATGTCGTACGGAATGGAATGGAATGTACATATCATAACGAGTGTACAATCACGTGCATCATTTTCATATCTTTTGATCGCTTCACATCCATCTCAACTGGAATGGAAAGCCAGACATTCTGGATTGTTTTCATCATCATCATCCTCGTCATCATAATCATAATCATCGGCGTCATCATCTCATAATCATCCTCATCATAATCATCGACATCATCATTGTCATAATCGTCGACATCATCATTGTCATCATTATCATAATCACCGACATCATCCTTGTCATCATTATCATAATCATCGACATCATCATTGTCATCATCATCATCATCATCATCATCATCATCGTCGCCGTCATCATCATCATCACCGCCGCCACTATAAATTATTGTAGATGTTCTTGGAGGACGAGGTTTTGCATTGCTTCGAAACAATCGATGCTTTTCGCCCTAAATGACTTTTCCTTCTCCAGCGCTCTCCCCCTCCCTCCCTCTCTCTCTCTCTCTCTCTCTCTCTCTCTCTCTCTTTTTCTCTTTTTCTTTTTCTCTCTCTCTCTCTCTGGCCCTCTCTCCCCCCACCCACCCTCCTACCCCTTACAGGGACGCACCGAAGGGGTATGACCGGACAGACGACTCACCCCCACGTCCACCACCACCACCACCCCCCATCAGGAGTACCAGAAGAGAGCAGCTGGCAATTAATCTGGCCAGTCATGCGCAAAGACGTCCAACAACAACGCATGGCCACTCCAGCGGATCTGATAGCTGTAATTAAATAATTGTGAAACGTATTAACTGGATGACCTACGTATTATGGCGGCGAGAGAGGCGAGGGAGACTCGCCAGGGCGGTATATTGACACTCTATTTTATACGATGTTGTGTTGGTTGTAGTTGTGTTGAGTTATATTCCTGTTCGAATTTGTTTGCGACGTTAAAAACACAGTTTACAACACTACAACTCAAATTTACAACAATGCAGCTACAATTTACATCATTACAATTACAGTTTACAACATTACAGGTACTATTTGCAATTATAATTTACAACATTACAGTTACAATTTGCGATTTTACACTTACCATTTACAAGATTACAAAAAAATCACTAGAGAAGTTTATTGAACCGTGCTGAAGCAAATGCTGGCATTGCTGGAACAGACTGGGCGGTCACTATAGCGACAGCCAGTCTAAGAAAGGTTTTGTTCTGCCACTGGGCTAACCCTGGAAACTGTATTACCTTTAATCTATCTGAACTTTATAGTCTTTTTTTCTTTAATAGTCCAGAGTAAATAAATAATAAATAAATAATGTTTGACAATATTTAGAGTGGCGTAAATCCTAAAGGACTTCAAGGCCACTGAAGGGTTCTTTGCAGAGGCAGCCATTTATAGGGCGCCTACCCCTTTAGCAATGCGAGTGAACTCCTTGCTTAAGGGAGTTACGCTGGTGACGCCGGTGAGGCTTGAACTGCCGACCTAATGATCGACAGGCGAACGCTCTACCGCTCTGCCACCAGCGTAGAGGTAGCCAATCCTGTTGAGATACTGCTCCTACGAGAGTTTGCTAGTTCACCTTGTTAGTGACCTTGGAGTCGTGGTTCAGTTT
>CAXBUH010000083.1:25000-84434 GCA_963978895.1 Erpobdella octoculata | reverse complement strand
GTTTGGCATCCCATAAAGACAGCGGTGGCCACCTGAAGACTGTTGCAGGTACTGGTGTGCTGCAAATTCATTGCGCTAAACCCACGCTGCCACGCTCGCATTCTGCAGAAGAAACTGGATATAACTCAATATTCTGCATTAGACATTTGAGAGATTTACCAACTCTTTTGGGGTTCGATTTGTATTCTCGGAATTCAGAAATTATATCGTTGGGAGGTAGATTTAATAATTTTAACAATTCCGCAACTTCCCAGTCACCAAAAAGAAATGAATATATGCTCGGAATATGATACGAAAACGGTATATAAACAGCGATTTCAACTGAGAAACAAACTTTTTCACAATAAATAAGTTAAAGTAACCTAACACAGAACTTTGCTACAATAGTAGATCCCCTAGTTTTAGCAATTAGCAATGAATCTATTCCTATCATACCACAGTAAAGTGAGATTTTGTTACAGGGGGTTTCAAATGGGGCTGAATCTCGACACCCCAGCACACATTTTATATTTTTATAGGGGGTCGCCTTTTTGCTAGGGTGGTTGAATCCCTGACCCCCACAAATCCAGCCCTGGCGGTGGGCAGAAATGGAAAGCTCGTCGTCTCGAATCTACAGAAAAACCCGTTTGATCTCTGGGTGATGGGTTGCACAGTTACGTCTATGCAGGATTTCTATTGGGGAGCACAGGATTCCTATTGGCAAACACGATCGCGGGGAGTAACGGAAACACAAGAAAGGTAAAGTTCTAGTATAGCGTCATCGGCCGATTTCGGTGAAAAATGGCCGGTTTTTAACGTAAATGCTATTTAAAAGAAAACTAAAGACCAATTAAAACATAAATAATTTAAAAAAACCAGAAATTATATCACTTTAGAACATTTAAAAATTGCTGCCGAAGCTTATGTAGTTCCCGGTGAAGATCTATTTGTCAATAGCGATAGAAGTGAACAGTGGGAATAAAGAAAATAAAAATTAAAGACATTTAAAATAAAAATAGACAGTTTAGGAAAAGAAATTAAACATTTAAATTATGAAAATTAAAACTTGAAAAATAACAGTTTGTTTTAGAAGTACGGGTTGCGTAACCCGCTCCGTATCTAAAACAGTTTCTTTAAATGCGACGGTTTTGTCAATATGCCTTAAGACAAACAAGTAAATTAAAAACGAATTTTTAAAACCAATGCTCTTATATGGAATTAAAACACAAATTTTGCAATCAATTTTTTCTTATATTACTCTTTTATTTTATGTTAAAGTCGAAATATCTTAATTATATCGAAATATCGAAATTAATTAAAATTATCTAAATTAATTGACTTATTGTAAAACTAATAATTGAATATTGCATTGTCTTCTATTTTGAGCATGTATGCAAAATTTGAAAAAATCTATCATCAGGAAGTGACTCAAAAATTGATTGCAAGATTTGAAACAGACAGAGAAACAAACAGACAGACAGAGAAACAGAGACGACGAGTTAATAAAAGCATTGGTAATAATAATAAAAATATCATCAAAAAGCATCGAATTTAAATATCTCAACTATTTTCATGAAAATTTCGTACACGCTTGAGAATCGCGGTCAGTGAGTGTGGTTCGTGTTAACTTGGTAAAATAGTCTGCCAGTCGGTTAGCGTTTTGTGGTCAAGAAAACCCTCAAGAAAACC
Source organism: Erpobdella octoculata (assembly GCA_963978895.1). Lineage (NCBI taxonomy): Eukaryota > Metazoa > Annelida > Clitellata > Hirudinida > Erpobdellidae > Erpobdella > Erpobdella octoculata. The sequence continues at coordinate 82,766 of CAXBUH010000083.1, read as the reverse complement.
CTCAAGAAACCCCTCGATAAAATCCTCAAGAAAATTAACTAAATTAATTGACTTATTGTAAAACTAATAATTGAATATTGCATTGTCTTCTATCTTGAGCATGTATGCAAAATTTGAAAAAAATCTATCATCAGGAAGTGACTCAAAAATTGATTGCAAGATTTGAAACAGACAGAGAACCAGACAGAGAAACAGAGCCGACGAGTTAATAAAAGCATTGGTAATAAAAAAACATTAAGAACAATAAATAACCAGCCGAAAACCAAGAAAAAATAAAATAATATCAAATAGAAGTACTTGGTTGTCTTTATTACGGTTTCCACCATATTTCTTGGAGTAGAAATTCTGAGTTTTAGAGGTCATGATTGGTACCAGAATCGTGTGGAGAACGAAAAAGTGACCAGGAAGAGGAGAGCAAGCGAGAGCGGAAAAGTGACCGGGAGCGGGAAAGCGACCGGGAGCGTTAGAGTAAGCGGGAGCGTTAGAGTAAGCGGGAAGGGAAACGGGAGCGAGAGAAAAAAACGATAGAAAAACCCCGGGCAAGGCCGGGTACCCCGCTAGTCACGGATAAATTTCCGCTCAGCGCTTTGATTTTTTAAAATTTAAGATGCATATTAAATAATTAAACAATTATTTTGAACCCTTTAACATTTATTTTTTACCAATGCTTTTATTAACTCGTCGGCTCTGTTTTTCTGTCTGTTTCTCTGTCTGTTTCTCTGTCTGTTTCAAATCTTGCAATCAATTTTTGAGTCACTTCCTGATGTTAGATTTTTTTCAAATTTTGCATACATGCTCAAGATAGAAGACAATGCAATATTCAATTATTAGTTTTACAATAAGTCAATTAATTTAGTTAATTTTCTTGAGGATTTTATCGAGGGGTTTCTTGAGGGTTTTCTTGAGGGTTTTCTTGAGGGTTTTCTTGAGGGTTTTCTTGAGGGTTTTCTTGACCACAAAACGCTAACCGACTGGCAGACTATTTTACCAAGTTAACACGAACCACACTCACTGACCGCGATTCTCAAGCGTGTACGAAATTTTCATGAAAATAGTTGAGATATTTAAATTCGATGCTTTTTGATGATATTTTTATTATTATTACCAATGCTTTTATTAACTCGTCGTCTCTGTTTCTCTGTCTGTCTGTTTGTTTCTCTGTCTGTTTCAAATCTTGCAATCAATTTTTGAGTCACTTCCTGATGATAGATTTTTTCAAATTTTGCATACATGCTTAAAATAGAAGACAATGCAATATTCAATTATTAGTTTTACAATAAGTCGATTAATTTAGATAATTTTAATTAATTTCGATATTTCGATATAATTAAGATATTTCGACTTTAACATAAAATAAAAGAGTAATATAAAAAAAAATTGATTGCAAAATTTGTGTTTTAATTACATATAAGAGCATTGGTTTTAAAAATTCGTTTTTAATTTACTTGTTTAAATATTTTATTTTTATATTAACTCTTTCTTACTTTTCATTCCTTGAATTGTATTATTCCGCGTATCAACATTTCATTTCATTTCATTTCATTTCATTTATTGAGCACCAACATAAGTATTAAACGTAAACAAAAGAAAATAACCAAAACGACAAGAAAAAATATAGAACCAAAATTTCAGAAAAAGAAAAAAAAATCGATTGGTTGAGAAAGAAATAAGGTGCCCAAAAGGTTCGTCCGAAGGGAATTCCTTCCCGCTTAATGGACAACCTTTACAAAAAAAACCAAATGAGCTGGTTGAGTTAAGACATTTCAAATAGTAGTTCAATAAACTTATCAAGGAAGAGACTGAAATTGGTATGCTAAGGTAATAGGTATTGAGTAGTTATGAGTGAGACAATAATAAGTAAGATTTCAGAGCTTGCTTAAATAGCGAAATACGTTTCAAGGAGGAGATAGATATTGGAATGATTGAATAAATACGAGGGCCAGAGCATTTAATAGAGAATGTTTTAAGAGTTGTCCGAGCAAAATCCGTTCGAAAACAGCGACCGGGGCGCAGATCATAGGAATGAACATCAGATAATTTTACAAACATGTTATCGAATGATGAGGGTAATATAAAATTATCATATTTATACATGAAGATGCCAGTTTGGAAGAAATTAATCTGATAAATATTAAGAATGTTGTTGTTAGCCATTTGAATTTTACAAGACGATGTGGGAGGCATGTGAAAAATAATTCGAATAATTCGCTTTTGCAAAATATGAAGAGGCTTTAAACGAGTTGAATAATTTGAGGCCCAAACAATATTGCAGTATGATAAGTACGGAAATATAAGTGCATAGTATAACATCATAGAAATATTGGCATCAACAAACTGATGTATACGAGATAGCACTCCACAATTTTTTGCAACCTTAGATGTAACATGTTCAATGTGAGTTTTTAATGTAAGGTGTTCATCAAGCAACACGCCCAAGAACTTGCAATAAGGAACCCGCAAAATTGGTATATCATCAATCTTCAGCTGACAATTACAGAAAGTATTTTTGTTTATATGGTGAAATAAAATGTAATTCGTTTTGCTAACATTTAAGGAAAGTCTACTAGCAGAGAACCATTTAGAAACAGAAAGTAATTCACTGTTGGTATCGTAATATAAATTTTCTAAGTTATCGCCAGTCGCAAAGAGGTTAGTATCGTCCGCAAACAAAACAAATTCAAGGCGATCTGAAACTGAGCATAGGTCGTTAATATAGATGAGGAATAGAAGCGGTCCCAGCACCGACCCTTGAGGCACCCCACAAGTTACCTGCTTCATCGAAGAGATAGAGTTGCTGTACTGGACGCATTGTGATCTGCAGCTAAGATAGTCACTGAACCATGATAGTGGAGTTCCCCGGATTCCATAGTACCTCAATTTTTCCACCAGAATGCCGTGATCAACCGTATCGAAGGCTTTAGCTAGGTCCAGGAAGATGCCAACTACATATTTCCCACGGTCCATGGCCTCGGCAATCTTTGAATGTAACATGACCAGTGGCATATAAGTTGAGTGATTTTTTCTAAATCCAAACTGATTTGGTGTAATAATGGCAAATTTATCAAGATAATTATAAAGTCTGGAGTGCATCACTCTTTCAAAAAACTTTGAGAAATAGCACAAGACAGATATTGGCCGGTAATTAGAAAAGTTTTCTTTTTTCCCAGATTTGTAAATTGGAATGACTTTGGCTGTTTTTAGTTGAGCGGGGAATACTCCTGAAGTTATTGAGCAATTTATTATGGCAGACAGAGGACTAGCGATCGCCGTAATTGAATTTCGTGCGATGCATGGGTCGACTCCATCGGATCCGCAGCTGTGAGAGATCTTTAAGTCTGAAGCTATTTTGATAATCTCATCGGGCGTAGTGGGTGCAAAAAAAAAAGAGTGAGTCACAGGATTGCCAAGATATTTTTCAAACGTTGTATCCGGTGGGGATATCTTTCTTGCGAGGTTGGAGCCAATATTAGAAAAGTAATTATTAAATGACTCAGCAATAACAGAGGAAGATGTCAATAGACTACCGTCATCCGTACAGAAAGTCTTGCATTGTTCCATGTTGGTCTTTTTATTTAAAATGTTCCCAATTAACTTCCATGTTCCTTTCATGTTGTTGTTGTTTAATTTAAACTTTTCGGAGTAGAATTGTTTGATGGTTTTTACCTTAGTTGATTTGAAGAGGTTTCTAAATGTAGTAAATTTCTGTTTGTTAGACGGAGATGGATTCCTGGTGTATGCTCGGTAAAGCGCATTTTTTTTCTTGCAGCTTTTCATAAGTTCAGGTGTCATCCATTCTTTATCAAACTTGTTAGGTCCGTTAGATTTGCCGCTACAGCTCACCAGAGGAAAGGAATTATTATATATCTCAAGGTATCTATTGATAAACATTGAATAGGCGGATGACGCGTCGCCACACTCGGCCACCTCTATTACCCTAGACCAATCGGCTCCATGGAGCGTTTGCTCAAAAATTTCTTTATTAACGAAACTCCTTCTTAAGGAAAAGACATGATTTTTTCCGACGCAATCAGGTGTCGATAATGTGGCAGAGAGAAAAATAGGGAAGTGGTCCGAGACATCATCGAGCACAATCCTGGCGAGAGTCTTCTGTAGTGGATAATTAGTAAATATATTATCAATTGCGGTGGCGGTTGAAGGGCATTTTCTAGTTGGCGTTGTAAAGGCTGGAAGAAGGCAGTGGGAAGCTAGTAAATTAAAAAACTCAGCTGTGAGTGAGTTCCATTCTTTGTCGAGAAAATCAATGTTGAAGTCGCCCAGTAGAAATATCTTCATATTTTTTCTGTCAACGTAATCCAAGATGTTACTCAGCTCTGCATTAAAAACACGTATATTGGTATCCGGTGGGCGATAGATTACTCCAACAGTAAAACTTCCAATTCCTCGACACTCCGCAGATATCAAGAGAATTTCAAATGAAGTAATATCAACACTCCAGGAACTAACATCAAGAACAGAATATTTTAAGTCAGAGTCAATAAAAAAACCAACTCCGCCACCTTTTTTCATAGATCTATGTCTGGATACGAAAACAAAGCCCGGTATTTCCACGCTCAAGGATGAATTGTCATCCAGCCAGGTCTCTGTAACCGCCAAAATCCTAGATCTACTCCAGTGAAGTAATATTGCTAAGTCATGCAATTTATTTTTTAAGCTTCTGCAATTGACGTGAAGAAATGAAAAATGATCAGAAGCTAATCGACCGGTTAACTCGTTTAACTCATCAGAAGTAACATAAACATTTCTATTATCATAGATTGGGTGGAAGATATTTTCATCAGGATCAATGTTATAATCAAACAAAGAACAGCTTCTTATAGACTTCAGTAAACCTAAACGTTCTTCTTCAGTGTTCGTCGTATCATAAGCCATTTTAACAAGTCTGTAACTTTTCAACCTCCTCGAGACTTAGGATTTTAATTGGCTTGTCAGATTCAACTCTTTTTGCAAAAACAACGCCATTCCATGTCCAGATGGAGGAGATTTTCTTTTCTTTGAGTAGTCTCCTGCCTCTCGAAAAGATTTCTGAGCACTTCTTAGTTAAATGTTCGTTGATATAAATTTTATGTTTATTGCCTTTGGATATATTTGCTTAAAGTCGGGTTTTAGTAAGTTTTTCTGTAAAAAAACTTGTTCGTAGTATGTTCTGATAATGTTCTGAGTTTATTCTATTAAACAGTTTTTTAAACCGTGTTTTTATAGAAATCGGCCGATGACGCTATACTAGAACTTTACTAAGCAAACTGTGGAGTAAACTATCTGCCGTGATGGGAAAGAAACGATCTTTCATTTTTCAGGATAGTCTAACTGCAGTGCAATTCATGAATGCTTTTGAGGAGAAGGTCGCGGACGTCCGTTCGTCTACCCATGGACGTAACTAGCTAAGTAAAATTACCGGGGCACTTATGTCGAAAAATCCAACTCCATTGAATATAATTGCCCATTTTGTATTTGTTAATTTTTTCGCCAAAGACTCAAAACATCGAAGGGAAGCCCGTTGTTGGGAAGATGGACTATTAATTATTTGTAAAAAATTTAAAAGACAATCTATATATATAAAAGAACATGTCCTGACTGACTGACTGACTGACTGACAGACAGATGACTGACTGATAATCAACGCCGAGCTCAAACGCCTCATCCTAGGAACGTGAAATTTGGAACTTATATTACTTTTATAGCGTAAACATCCGCTAAGAAAGGATTTTTGAAAATTTTGCTCCTGAGGGGAAAAAACTGGAAAACAAACTTTTTTCTAAAACAATGTATATCTCGAAAACCAAAAATGAGGAGATTTTAAAATTTGGTATATAGATTCTTTTTGAAAAATAAAAAGTTACATGTTTCACCATTTTTTGAAAATTCGGTTTCCCGGACCTCAAATGTGGGTTGGAAAATTGGGTTATTTGGTTTTTAAAGAAGCTTCTACTCAAAAACTGTTACTGCTACAGGAGTAAAAATTAGTATTTAGTTTCTACTCCAAAAATAATGAAACACGTGTTTTAGCATTTTTTGAAAATTTGGTTTCCAGGACTTCAAATGTGGGGTGGAAAATAGGGTTAATTGTCTCTTATAGTAACTGCTACTCAAAAACAGTAAATACCACAGATGTAAAAATTATTATTTAGTTTCTTTTCTAAAAATAAAGATATACGTGCTTCACCATTTTTTACAAATTTGGTTTCCCGGACCTCAAATGTGGGTTGGAAAATTGGGTTATTTGGTTTTTAAAGTAGCTTCTACTCAAAAACTGTTAATGTTACAAAAGTAAAAATTAGTATTTAGTTTCTACTCTAAAAATAATGATATACGGGTTTCACAATTTATTGAAAATTTGGTTTCCAGGACTTCAAATGTGGGGTGGAAAATAGGGTTATTTGGTTTTTAAAGTAACTGCTACTCAACAACTGTAATTGCCACAGATGTAAAAATTAATACTTAGTGTCTACTAAAAAAAAAGATATACGTGTTTCATCATTTTTTGGGTTATTTGGTTTTTAAAGTAGCTGCTACTCAAAAACTGTTAATGCTACAGAAGTAAAAATTAGTATTTAGTTTCTACTCCAAAAATAATGAAATACGTGTTTTAGCATTTTTTGAAAATTTGGTTTCCAGGACCTCAAATGTGGGGTGGAAATAAGGGTTATTTGATTTTAAAATAACTGCTACTCACAAACTGTAAGTGCTACAAATGTAAAAATTAGTATTTTGAAGTTTTGTGCCGGTTAAAAGTAGCTAAGTCCAGTTTATCATCGGCCGGGCCAAGCCGTTATTTTAAAGTCTTCACACGGGCCATGCCAAACCTTAAATCAAAGTGGGACGGGCCGAGGCTTTTCACTAAGTATATAGATATTTTAGTGATTTTAGGGTCTTCAGTTTGGCCGGGCCAAACCTGAGGTCAAGGTGGGACGGGCCGAAGTTTTTTTTATCAAGTATATAGAACTTCTAGGCCTGTAAAAATGGGCCGGGCCTAATTCAGACGGGCTGTGCCGGGCCAGGAGTTTGGGTTTTTGAAACGGGCTGGGCTAATTTGTCGACGGGCCGAGCCGAGACCTAAAAAAATGATCTCTACTATGGATGCACGGTTCAAACTCTCTAATTTCATGAGAGCGAAGCCGCTACGGGCACTGCTAGTTATGTTATAAAATAAATAAAAGGTAAGGTTTCCCACGGACGGCCCGTGCCGAAAAATAATCGTATTATTTTTATTTTGTCACAATAACATAAAAAACAAATTTAATACCAATTTTAATTTAAAAAAAAACATTTATCGTAATTTCAGAGACTTTGAAAACGTAAGTAGTACCCTTCCAAGCCCTATTTACATCGTAGTTGTGAGTGGTGAGGTACGATGATCGTATGAATGAAATGAATAAAAAATAAATAAAATTAGTTTATAATAAAATTTTATTTAAAAAACAAACTATCAGTTGTAAATAAAAATTCCATTAAAATTTTAAAACTCACCGCCCGGTAACTCGGGACGGTTTGCAAGAAGTAAGAAAATTGGAAATTATTAAACTAAGTTAACTTCTTTAAATAAACAAAATTTCAAATGTTTAATGAAGAAAAACTAAAAAATAAATGTTAAAAAAAGTAGTTTATTCGAAGCAACGTCGAAATTTGAATATTTGTAAGCGAACATTGTGTATTTGCGTCGTTTAAACTTTTTCTTCAAATCCTTCGTTTAAACTTTTCCTTAAAACTCAAACGTACATAAATTATAATTACATTATTTATTTTTTTATATGACATTTTCCCATTTTAAATAAATTACTTATACTAATTATCATAATTTTTAAACTAGTGTTTACTTTTAATCGTGTTTATAGTTAATTATAGCCGAGAATTATGTATTAATCCGTGGGAAACTTTACCAAATAAAATAAACTAAAAGGTCTAACTTATGAGTTTAAAGTAATAAACAGGGCTAACGCGTTTCGACAGTTAGTTTGTCATCATCAGAGCCCAAAAAGAAAAATAAAACATGGATAGAATAATGAAAAGTGAAATTAGTTAAAACCGATAATAAAACAAAATAATAATATTTATTTTTCGAGAGTGGCATTTTAATTTATTTTACTGTAGGGAGATATTAAGAAAATAAATTATATAATAAAACTATATATATGAATATATATATATTTATATATATCCACTAAGAAAGGATTTTTGAAAATTTTGCTCCTGAGGGGAAGAAACTGGAAAACAAACTTTTTTCTAAAACCACGTATATCTTGAAAACCAAAAATGAGATTTTGAAATTTTGTATATGGATTTTTCTTGAAAAATAAAAAGATACATGTTTCACCATTTTTTCAAAATTCGGTTTCCCGGACCTCAAATGTGGGTTGGAAAATTGGGTTATTTGGTATCTAAAGTAGCTGCTACTCAAAAACTGTGAATGCTACAGGAGTAAAAATTAAAGTACTTAGTTTCTACTCCAAAAATAATGAAATACGTGTTTTGGCATTTTTTGAAAATTTGGTTTCCAGGACTTCAAATGTGGGGTGGAAAATAGGGTTATTTGTTTTTTAAAGTAACTGCCACTCAAAAACTGTAAATACCACAGATGTAAAAATTAGTATTTAGTTTCTATTCTAAAAATAAAGATATACGTGTTTCACCATTTTTTACAAATTTGGTTTTGTTATGACCCGATAAACAACGACGTTAGTTATATTTCGAATATAGTTTATTTAACCATAAAAACGATACAGCGCTCAGCCATCAACAACAAGAGAGAAACTCAAAAAAGGACGTTAATGGAAGGAAAACAAAAATATTAATATCCACAACCGTAGATATTAATATTAACTGTCAATTATAAAAATATATAATTTATACAATTAAATGTCTCCATAACACCTCCCCCTCCTAAACAAGATAAGTTTTCTTGGAAGCATTCATTTCCAATCTTCGAGGAGGTCGACGTGTTCTTTTAGGCCTCACCTTTGGAACCTGGTCTGTCGAGATGATTTGACGATTGTCCTCGTTAACTGAAACATCAACCGATATGGCACTGTTAGAAGAATCGGTCGTCTTCAGGGATGACTTGATTGGTGGGAGAAGAGGGATGTCGAAAACATCAGATATAACCACTAGAGCTTCTTCTGATACCCGTTTTCGCAACTGATTGCAGTGTCGCCGCATCACTCTTCTTCCAACTTCAACGTCATAAACAGATTTTCCCAAACGTCGGACAATTCTACCGGGAGTCCATTCTGGCTGATTCGGATTGTCGTATGTCCGCACATAGACAGCATCTTGTTCTGTAAACTCTCTTTTACAAGAACCGGGTTTCTCGATCTTTTCATCTTGATGATGGAATTTATTCAGTTGGAGGTCTGTTAAAGGAATTCGTAATTGTCTGCCTAGGAGTAGCTCTGCAGGTGTTTTCAGTTCTTCTGATGATGGTAGAGGTGTTGTCCTATACGTCAGCAAGAACTTTTGCAGCACGTCAGCCGTCGCACCCTCTCCCTGCAATTTTCTAAGAGCCCGCTTGAACGTATCAACGAAACGTTCGGCTTGTCCGTTGCAGTGAGGCTGATATGGCGGTGATCTTACATGGTTGATGCCATGACTTTGGCAGTACTCCTCAAACTCCTTTGAAACAAATTGTGTTCCATTGTCCGACACTAACATCTTTGGGTATCCATGCTGTGAAAAATTTTACCCAACTCTTTGATTGTAGCAGTTGTCGTCGTTGTCCTCATTTGGACAATTTCAGGCCACTTGGAGAAGGCATCCACAACCACAAGGAACATCATTCCTTCCATTGGACCGGCATAATCTATATGGATCCTCTCCCATGCTCAATCTGGTGTCGGCCATGGTGACAATTCATTTTTGACAGGCATCTTTGCAGCCATCTGACAGGAGCTGCAAAGCCTTACTCTGTCTTCAATATCCCTGTCGATACCTTGCCAATAAACATACCTCCGAGCGAGCATCTTCATCCTGGTGGCTCCTGGGTGTCCTTCGTGCAGCATTTTTAGAACTTGGTTCTTCAATATTGCTGGTATCACTGCGCGAAATCCCATGAAGAGTACACCATTACAAACAGACATGTTTGTAGCACGGCTGTGGTAGGCGTGTAGGAGCGATCCTGACTGAAATCTCGGCCATCGTCCTGTTCTGACGGCTTCCACAACCAACTTTAGCTCGGAGTCTTCTTCGGTCATCCTACGAATTTCCTCCTTAGTGACAGGCAAGTGTCGGATAACATCACTCTGAACTGCGTTGACATCCATTTCAATCTTTGCGATAACGATGTCATCATCTTCCTGCAGTTTTCTTGAAGTGATAAGACGGGATAGTGCATCGGCTTGTCCAAAGTGGGTAGATCGTCTGTACTCGATGTTGAAGTCGTAAGCAAGCAAGACGAGTTCCCATCGTTGTAGTCGATTTGCTGAGTGAGCAGATACACCAACCTTTGATCCAAAAATAGATAGTAAGGGCTTGTGATCTGTCAGCAGCATGAAGCGTCTGCCATAAACATAGCGGTGGAATTTTCTCACTGCGAATACCAAGGCAAGAGCTTCCTTCTCTATCTGTCCGTAGTTCTCAGCCTTTGTGAGAGCTCTACTGGCGTGTGCAATTGCTTTTTCCATGCCGTTTGGAAAACGATGGGAGATCACAACTCCGATTCCATATTCACACGCGTCCGCAGCAACGACAATGTCCAGTTCAGGGTCGTAGTGCGTCAACAACAGATCTGACTGCAGCACTTTCTTTAGCTTTCTTAAAACTTCCTGGTGCTCTGCAGTCCATTCAAATGTGTCCTTCCTTTCGAGATCGTCCAAAGGGCCCCTCATTGATCGCATCTCTGGTACAAAGGACGAATAATAGCTTATCATGCCTAAGAATGATTTTAACTGCTTTGCATCCTTAGGCTCTGGCATTTCAACAATCGCTTGAATTTTATCGGGGTCTGGTCGACGGCCATCTCTTGAAACAATGTGCCCCAAAAACTTGATTTCTTCTTTAGCAAATGAACACTTTTCCATTCGTACACGAAATCCACTCTCAGCGATTTTCTTGAACAAAGCTTTAACATTTCGATTGTGTTCATCCAGCGTAGATCCGGTCACTATGACATCATCTAGATATGCTGCACAACCTTCCAGTCCTGTGATCATTCGATCCATAGCTTCTTGAAAAATGCCAGGTGCGCATTTGACTCCAAAAGGCAATCGCTGGTACTGGAACAAACCTTTGTGTGTATTAATTGTGACCAGTTCCTTCGAGTCGTCTTCAACTTCCATCTGCAAGTATGCGTCAGCGAAGTCAATCTGAGTGAACCATGCGCCTTGGTTCAGACGAGCAAAGATTTCATCGGGCACAGGTAGCGGGTGTCGGTGCATTTCCAGTGCATCGTTGAGTCCTGTTTTGAAGTCTGCACATATCCTGACTGCTCCATTTTTCTTGGCAACTACAACAATCGGGGCGGCCCAGCTGCTGTAGTCAACCTTCTTCAGAACTCCCTGCTGCACCAAACGCTCCAGCTCCACGTTAACGGCTTCTTCCCGAGCAAACGGAATCTTTCTCTGTCGGCAGAAGATTGGACGTGTTCCCTGCTTGACGAACAATTGAGCTTTTGTTTGACATTTTCCCAATTCTTCTTTGAAAACATCTGGAAAACATTCACTCAAACTGCTGGCAAGATGTTCCCCTTCCTCCTTTGGCTTCTGCTCAATTTTGCAGCAGATGGCGCTGAATGCTTTTTGAAGAGGAGGAAGTTGGTTCATCCATTCGATGCCTAACAATTGCTCGACTTTGTCAGCCACGTAGCAGCGACCGTGACCTGAATGTCCTCCACAGGTGAACTTTACATCAAATTGTCCCAGGACCTCAATCGGACTTCCATTTGCAGCTCCCAGTGTCGTCGTTGACCTCTCCAAGGCAGGTGAACCGATTTGTTCCCATGTTTCCTTGTTGATGAGTGTGACGTCGGCACCAGAATCTAACTGCATTCTAACCTGAGTGTCACCAAAATTAACCTCAGTGTACCTCCAATTGGCAACCACATTACCAACAATCTTCTGATTTTTCGGACAATCTTTTCTAAAATGTTCTGGCGAACCACAGATGAAACAATTACCTTTGGTAGAAGATCGGGGGATATCCTTGCTAGAGAACCCAGGTCGAGGCTTCTTCCTGTTCATTTGTTTTACTGCATTAACATTTTGTACATTGTCGATGACGTCCGAATCTATTTTCAAACTCGTTACGAATTCGCATTCTTTAACAAGGTGAGCTAACGTGCACTCCTCTTGAGTCTCCAGTTTCCTCAACAACCTTGTTCGGATGTCAGCATGTCGAGCTCCTTGCAGTGCCGAAACAAAAACAAGACATTTAAAATGTTCTTTTGACATTTGTTCGACTTGAGCCAGTGCCGTCATTCTATTTATTGTTGAACCTAGCTTGCTGTACCCAAGATCACCAATTACCAACCGGAACATGTCGAACCTTCTCCTGAAAACCGAGACCTTGTCCCCAAACAGCGACTCCAAAATTTCCTTGGTTTCGTCGTAGGTCAGATCTTTTGTTGTTTTCGGCAAGATGTGGTCGGTGAAATTCCCGTACGATTGCAAGTCCAACTTCGACACGAGTGCTTGCGTTTTATCTGGGTCGGATAACTCGGTACCATGGCTGATCATAACTGCTTCGAAACGATCAATCCACTTTGAGAATGTCCTACCGGACTGGGGGTCATGGCTGAATTCCGAAATTTGTCTCATCAACTCTGGTACCAAATCTGGTTTGTTTCTAACCATTGAAACTGGACCACTTGATTGAAACTTCATCGACCGAATGAGTTCTGCAAAAACCTCTTCGCGTTTGCGATTGTCTTCGAGAATTTGCGTACGCATCTCCTCCTCACGTTTGCGGTTTTCTTCATGTCGGCGTCGGTTTTCTTCGTCTCGGCGTCGGTTTTCCTCCAAAAACGTAGCCATGAGTGAATAAAACTTTTCTTCAGCCATTTCAAATCCTCGTCGCCAAAATGTTATGACCCGATAAACAACGACGTTAGTTATATTTCGAATATAGTTTATTTAACCATAAAAACGATACAGCGCTCAGCCATCAACAACGAGAGAGAAACTCAAAAAAGGACGTTAATGGAAGGAAAACCAAGATATTAATATCCACAACCGTAGATATTAATATTAACTGTCAATTATAAAAATATATAATTAATACAATTAAATGTCTCCATAACAGGTTTCCAGGACCTTAAATGTGGGGTGGACAATAGGATTACTTGGTTTTTAAAGTAGCTGCTACTCAAAAACTGTGAATGCTACAAAAGTAAAAATAAGTATTTAGTTTCTACTCTAAAAATAATGATAGACGTGTTTTACCATTTTTTGAAAATTTGGTTTCCAGGACTTCAAATGTGGGGTGGAAAATAGGGTTATTTGGTTTTTAAAGTAACTGCTACTTAACAACTGTAATTGCTACAGATGTAAAATTTAATACTTAGTATCTACTCAAAAAAAAGATATACGTGTTTCACCATTTTTTAATACTTTGGTTTCCATGACTTCAAATGCGGGGTCAAAATAAGGGTTATTTGATTTTAAAATAACTGCTACTCAACAACTGCAAGCATTACAGATGTAAAACTTAGTATTTTGAGGTTTTGTGCCGGTTAAAAGTAACTGAGTCTAGTTTATCACCGGTCGGGCCAAGCCGTTATTTTAGGGTCTTTTTACGGGCCAGGCTAAACCTTAAATCAAGGTGGTACGGGCCGAGGTTTTTCACTAAGCATATAGACATTTTAGTGATTTTAGGGTCTTCAGACGGGCCGGGCCAAACCTGAAGTCAAGGTGGGACGGGCCGAAGTTTTTCATCAAGTATATAGAATTTCTAGGTCTGTAAAAACGGGCCGGGCCCAAATTAGACGGGCCGTGCCGGGCCAGGAATTTTGGTTTTGAAACGGGCTGGGCCAAGTTGTCGACGGACCGAGCCGACGCCTATGGATGGACAGTTCAAATTCTCTAATTTCATGCGAGCGAAGCCGCTACGGGCACTGCTAGTACATACATACATACATAGATACATACATACATACATACATACATACATACATACATACATACATACATACATACATACATACATACATACATACATACATACATTACATACACACAGGGCCTAAATACGTGCCCTCAGGCACAGACGTGCTTGGTGCTTACCATTTGAAAATCAGTGCTTCCCTAATTATAAGTCCATGCTTTTGAAAATGAGGGCGTGTTGTTGTGTGTTTGGTGTTTGTGAAAGAAAAAATGGGTTTTTGAGAAAAGAAAGTGAGAAAGCGTTTGAAAAACTTGGAAAAAATACCTACGAGTTTGCAGAAATAACATCCCTATTCCAATTGCGTTTTTGTGCTCATCTGATGTCGGCGTTAGGGGGTCAGCTTATGGTGCCATCTAAAAAAAACTCGGGAACAAGGGTTTTTGGCGTGTGGCTGCCGCTGCTTGGAATGATCTACCGGTCTCTCTTTGAGACTACTATAAAATTTGTTTATTAAACTCTTTTAAAAAACATTTCAAAACTTTTTTTTAATAATGTAATATAATAACTGTGATGCGATGGACTGTTAGAGGCGCCGTAGCACAGTGGTGAAAGCAGTTATGCTATCATCCTGCCGTCGTGGGTTCAAATCTCAGTCACGGCGAGGCGTAATTCCGTTGAGCAAAGAATTAGAATTCACTCACACTGCTCAGGCCATCTCAGTCTTTCATTCTTCATTGGTTGTCAAATGAGTACTAGTTTCACGACTGGGGTGTAATAGGGTTCGGTACATTCCGATTTCGGATACACGTGCGGGTGGCATTAACACTGTGTGATCCCATATGCACGAGCAGTTCCCGGCTGACAAAATAAATGCAACAATTAAAAAGCTTTGGTTTATGTTGTCAGATGTTGAACAGCTTAAAGTAATTGCATTTCAATTACTGAGAACAAACTTCAACTGCATCTTGACATAGTAAAAAATATTAAGAAACATTGTTTTCAATTAATTTCAAATTTTCAGACCTTCTTTCCTGAACAGTTTGATGACAAAAGTTTGATACGAAATCCTTTTTCCGGAGTTGCAATGCCAGCAGATTTTTCTGTCCAGGATAGATATCAATTCATTAAACTTTCATGTGATGATTGATTAAAAAACAAATTCAACAATGATTTTTTGAGTAATTTTTTAGCATAAAAGAAGAGCAGAATATGGATTGATTTCCGAAAGAGCTTTAAAATGTTTTATTACTCTCAGTACGTCATATTTCTGCGAAATTATTTTCTCAAATGTTGTAAAAAAACAAATACATATCATAACTCAAACTTAACCCAGACTTAAGACTAAAATTCACATTAATAAAGCCTTTCATCCTTCACATCATATTACAGACTTGTGCAAATCCAAGCTTCCCCTGTGCTTGCATTCAAATTATTAGACTTTCATTTGACTGATTAGTTAGCGGTTATTAGCCTATTTTCATGTTATTCAAAAAGATTAAAAATAAATTAAAATAATTGCAACGAGTCAATTGTTTTGTTTCGGTCTTGTCTTGGCCCGTAAGATCAATGTCTTACAGTTTCGGTCTTTGAGATTCAATGTCTCGTCTTGTCTGAAAATCAATTGTCTTGTGTATATATTTTATAGCTTTTTTGGTTAATTTTTCCACTTTTTTGTCTATGAAACGTCAATTAAATATCAGATGTTTTAATTTTTCCAAATTTTCTCATCAATGAGGGCTTTGCATATCCTTTTGCAGTTCTTAACATTATATTTGTGTGAAATTGGATTTTCAACTCTTACAAATATTAAATTCAGCAAGAGAAAAAAATTCAAGTGTGTTGAAGAAGAAATAAGAGTTTATTTATCTGGAATTCGTCCAAGAATTGAAGAAATTTGCAGAGTCCATCAATCTCAGATGTAACATTGCCATTTTTATTTATGCATGTCTCAAACATTTTAAATGTCGTCTTAACAATAAAAAAGCTGATTCATAGTTAAATTTTACATTGTTTTTCCAGTTTCAAATGCACTAATTATAGCCCAAAAACAGGTTCGATTTAATGTCAAATGCTACCAAATGCGTTGGCGAATTTTCCCTGTTTTTATTAGTCGGCGCCCATAGTGTGCCGTCTGATTTTCCAAAGACCTCAAGTGTGCCTCGTTACCAAAAAGGTTGAGAACCACTGTTCTATTCAATAAAAATCTTGGTTCATTGATAACCATTGTTTCTGAAATTGCTTGAATAGTGCAGTTGATGGACCTTCAATTGGACTTATCCGAAACGTGAAAAATTTGAAAGGACAGCCAATCATCGCATGGTCAAACGTCGCTAGGGCCAATAGAAGAGGGTATCCTAAGACAAATCGTTGCAAGGCCACTCGTCGAATCAAGGGCTCGCGGTAAGAGAGACAAGCTTAAAAGCGCAACACTGTAAAACTTTCCATTTATTATTGATTGTGGTTTATTTTGTTGTACGTGATTTATCTGACGGTTATTTCTTTGGACTTACTATGTCGCAGTCGATTGAATCAAGTTTTAGTTTGGATGCAAGGGTGAGCAGTTCAAATTGATTTTCAACGAATAATTTCAGTTTTCTTCATTTTTATGTTTAGTTCTGCATAAGTTTCCAAGACTCCCAATTAACAATAAATGTATTACCCTACCAGAAAATCCTGTGGCCGGGCCTGATGACAACCAAATTTAGTTTGGGTAAAATGATGAGTTTCTATTTTATTACTTTAACTGTTTCAAAATGTAGTAGCGTCTGATATTTCAAAAAATATTTAATGTAAAAGCGGGTTTACACAGACAAAGATTGAGTGGAGTAGCTAGGGTCTTCTGCTCCCGGGGACAATACACAAACTCTGCTCCCCCAACATAACTTCTTTTGCTTCTTGCTTCTAAAAAACCTGATGACCTGGGCGGGGCGATGGGGTACAAACATTTTCGAAACCCTTTTTTTATTTTTCCTTCCAAAAAAATCTGATGACCGGGGGGAATTCGCCTCCTCCAGCCCTGTGCCCGGGAGCAACTGTTTCTCTGCTCCCTCGTTACGCCTCTGCTCCGCGAGTCAAAAATAAATTATTTTGAAGATATTTCATATATGGAAAACATAAAAAAAACTATTTACAATGTTATTCCGTTATTAAAATTGTATTTTATTTTTTAAACAATTAAGATTACGAATTAACTTAGGCGCTCCTTCACATTTATATAAATAGAAATCGTCCTTTTCTACAACTTCTAGTCTCTTCTCTCATTTTGTCTCGAATTGTCTACTGCAATTCTCTCTATTATGATCTCCCTCACTCCTCTTTCTAAAGCCTTCAATTGTGCTGCACGCTTAGTTTCTCGCACCTCTTACTTTTCTCATATCTCTCCATCTCTTGTTCTTCTCCATTGGCTTTTTCTTTAATATAGGGTGATATTTAAAATTTGCTTACTAATGTTTAAAATTAAAAATTGCATTTCTTCACTCGACCTAGCTAACTTAATAAAAATCCCTCCTAAGTCTGGTCTTCGATCTACCTCTCTTAACCACTTTTGTATCGTTACTGTTAAGCATTTTTTTGCTAAACGCTCTTTTTAGAAAATTTTATCTAGGTTACAATCTCAGTTTGGTTGTGTGTATGTGTATGTGTGTGTCTCTGTGTATTTTTTCTTTGTACGCAAATCTTGCATGTAAAATTTAACCAGCTTTTTGACTAGCTAGGAAGCTGAAATTTTCAGCATGATTCAATAAATAAAATAAAAATATTTGAACATTTTTGGTATTTCTAAATCGAGTGTATTTGAAACAAGTAAAAAAACAAGTAAATGAAAAAACGAATTTTTTAACACAAACTTTTATTTAGAAATACAAAAGATGTTCAAAATAAATTTTTTTAATTGAATTATTTATTGTCATCCTACATCATCCTACTTCAGGTATGCTGAAAATTGCTAGTAAAAAAACTGGTTAAATTTTACTTGCAAGATTTGCGTACAGAGAAAGGCACCCACACAGACACACACCCACACACACAAACGCACACACACAAACAGAGAATGTAACCTAAATACAATTTTGTAAAAAACGAGTTTGCAACACAAACTTCTATTTCAAATACACTCGATTTAGAAATACGAAAGATGTTCAAATTAGGATTTTTTTAAACTGAATCATGTATTGTCATCCAATATAAAGCTATGCTGAAAGATTTGCGTACATAGAAAGACACACACACACAAACAGAGATTGTAACCTAAATAAAAGTTTGTAATAAAAGTTTGTGTTGAAAAACTCGTTTTTTCCTTTACTTGTTCCTACTCTGGTCCTTTTCTCTGGAACTCTTTTCCTACATCCCTTACTAACTATAATTCTCTCACTGTTTTCCGTCGTGGACTTAAAACATATCTGTTTAATCAGTTCATGTCCGAGCGCTATTGAACGCCACGGAAATAGCTCTATACAAATACAATTTGATTGACTGATTGAATGAAGTCGGTAAATGTGTTGCTAAGCGCTAAACTCGAGAGCGGCTAGACCAAATGCTAGACAATTTTTACACAACATGGCACTCATTACGAAAAAGTTTATTTATTTATTTTGTTTTAATTGGCTCATTATTTCAATTTTTATGAGCAAAAACTTTCTAGGCAAAAAGTCCCTACAGTCGCAAAGATGCAGCTGCATTTTGATTTGGCGCTAGTAAATCTCTGCTCGCGTAACCGCGCCTTAATGTCCATTTCTAACATAAATTTCAAAATTTATAAATATATTTAAGCTTATTTAGTTACGCATAAATTATTCTTATAATTCGTACAGAAACAGAAAATTGTTTCGGCTCCTGAAATGGTAGCAGCTGCGGAAGAAACGTTTAAGAAATTCCCGAATAAAGACCGCAGAAGCGCTGTGATTTGGGACGAAGTCCTTCGATTACTTGGCGTTCCAATAAGCCAATAAGCCGTAAGCACTGTAAAAATGCAAGAGTATTTTACCGACGTGCATCAAAGAATTTTCAAGAAAACATTGACGATTGTTCTCAAAAATCAATCAATTCTGCGTCGGAGGGAGCCATTACCATGACAAGTTTCCTCGCCGAACATCATTCGACTGAGATTTTGCATGAAAGTATACCTGAAAATGCTTCTCCTGATGTTTGGAGAAAAACTATCGGCGGGCATCCTATTTCACATTGAAAAAGGAAGAATGGAACTTTTTAAGGGGTTCTCAACAAGGAGCCTTTTTCAAAACGAATTGGATGGCCATTTTTCGGCCCTATTTGAAGAATTCGAACCCTTATTGTTGTTTGGCTTGCAAGTGGCACCGGGTGAAAGTGCAAGATTCCGATAGATTGGGCTTGTTGTTTAATGCCAGGGGAAGATGTCCTTTCGAAGAATGTCCCATCACATTTTCCATTAAAATTCCCGATGACGAAACGCTACAGGGGATTGTTACTTTTCAGGGAGATGGAGATTTAATTGAGTGTAGGCATTGAAAAGGGGAACAACGGTGTCATTTCATTCGGGCTGGTGAGCGAGAAAAAATTGCCCAGTCGATGGGTAATAACACATTACCCCGAGAAAAAAATATCGAAGATCTCCATAATATGGACAGTGATATATTCAATACAGGTAATAGGAATGGAGCCCCGAATGCCCAGGTCCTGCAAAAAACTTGTAGCCAGTTTCAAAAACCAAAAAGAGGTCATGAGCTGGAATTGCAGAGTTTGGTGGTTTTGAAAGAGAAACAGACTGCTGATGATGACTATGCATGCATCCAGCGAGTGTCCGCCATCCCACTTGGCGTAATGCTATGGTCTAAAGCAAGCATAAAAATTTTCCACGAGATATGCCGCACCGACATAATTTATCTAGACGCTACTGGAAGTATCGTAAAAAGATGAGAAGCTCCTTTTTACGTATACGAGCTTTTGTACGCAATCCAGTAGCGTCTTATTTAACATGCAGCCATACCACCGCCTCAGTTAAAGGTTTTTTAAATGAGTTCAAGTGTTCCTATACAAACTGGTATGAATGGAAGAAGGACAAGCAACCGGGGCTTCTGATTTGCGACGGCTCTATTGTGATTTTAAGGGCATTATGCGACTCATTTTGTGACGCATGTCCCGAAATCATAATGGAGATCTATTACCGAATAGTCACTGGGGTAGCAACCGAAGACGACTTAACGACGCCTGTGATACACAGATGCCTAAGTCATATAATGAAAAATGCGAAAAACTTGTGCAAGAAGACGTTAGTTATTTTTTTTTAATTTTTATGTTAAACTCTTGTCATAATATAATTTTTCTTTTTTTTTATAGATTGTCAGGTGACTGGAGAGCTGGTATGCGGTATTTTGGTTGCCTTGCAAAGTCATCTTCACTAGTTGATCTTTGTGACTTGCTGGTGACGGGTGAGGTTGTTTTCAGCAGTCGTTACGTGGGACCGTCTCTCGTTACTCATTTAGAAATCTTGCAAAATAAAATAAATTCGGACAACGTGCAGGACACGGAAGGTGTTATTGACAAAGACTCTGCTGACGATGTCTCAGAAGAAGTATAAATTAGTTTTTGTTTGTTTACTTACAAGCACACCATAAGCTACTAGAAATGGAAATGAAATATAACATTATTTTTTTAGGTCTTGATTTCGTCTTCGTTCACAAAACACTTCGAGAAAGCTATATCTTTAGCACCAATTGTTTACGCGGGAGATTCTATTAATAGTTTCTACAGTGAACATTTCATGGAATTGTTAAAAAAAGATATTTTAGCCCATGCTCCTTTGTGGACTGGGATACTGCTTGGTAATTTTTTCCCTTTACATTCGTTTATATCACGATGAGCATTTAAACATTTTCCGATCAAAATCAGTTTTTTTTACTTTCTCACATCCGCGGTGGAACCACTTCTTGCAAATGTCGCAAGAAATCATATCTTCCGCTTTCTCTGTATGATCTTCATCGTATGGAAGCCTGCATGTGCAGAATAAATCAAAACTTGAAGAAGTTGGGGGAAGTTTTGTTGAAGAATATGATGTTTCGAAAGGGGCAAATTTTTCAGTCAGGAATGCTTGCCGTATTTTAAACTGTAGAGAATGTTAATCGTACAAGCAGCACGTGGGGTCTCTTCCAGCAGCTAACGTTGCTGCGAAAGCAATCGCGAACGGACCTCAATCGTTGCAACCGCTTTGCTGCTGTACTTTTTGTTTTTTCACAAACAGCTTCATTCCCGAATTAAAAAACTTGCTGACGAAAGCTATTTTCCAAATGGAAAAAATGTTCAACTTGTGTAAATAAAACATTTTAGCACTCTAGCTTGAGTTTGTTACTTGTTTTTATTATCCCGTTTATCTTAACTTGTGTTAAAACAAAACTTTGTACACTTATAATATGACCATAGATGATGTTTAAAAAATAAAAAACTTTTCCAGTAAATATGAGTTTTTCCTTAAGTCGGCCTGATATTTAAACGGCTTAAGTATGCCTGCTATTAAAACGACCTGTGTCAAAACGAAATTTTGCACACTTTTAAAATCAATCTAGATGATGATAAAAAGTTTAGATAAAAAATCTTGTAAATCTCAGTTACCGAGATATCGTCTGTCAAATTTCAGCGGTGTTTCACTGCGGAGACGACCAAACTCGTACATTTTCCCCTGAGTCGGCCAGATAGAAAAACAACTTGTGTCAAAACGAAACTTTGCACACTTATTATAACACCCTAGTTGAATAGTAAAAATTTAAAAATATTTTTCTGTAAATCTTAGTTACCGAGATATCGTCTGTCAAAGTTCAGCGGTGTTTCACTGTGGAGACGACCAAACTCGTTCATTTTCTTTTGAGTCGGCCAGATATTAAAACAACTTGTGTCAAAGCAAAACTTTGCACATTTATAATATCACCATAGATGAATATAAAAAGCTAAGAGAATATCATGTAAATCTAAGTTATCGAAATATACGTCAACAGAAGTAGACGGTCTCTGTCTAGAAGCGCTTCCATTATTTGTTTACATTTCATCAAAGTCAATTTTTTCGGTAAATAACACTTGTGTCACAATTCTGTTTACATATTTGATTATATAAAGTATATTTCTTCTATTACCGATACTTTTTTTTAAATAAATTCATTAGAGCGTCTGCTAGCTTCACCCATACATTAAGATACATCTATCGCCAAACAAGAATATGCAAACGAGCCATGGGATCACAAAATACGCAATTCACAATTGATTACATCGATATTCATGCTAATAATGAGATAGTTGAAGAAAACAGGGATATGAATGTAGTACCATTACACGAAGCTTTAACACTCACTAAACATATTTTACAAAGCACAAATAACATAGCCCAATCCAATATTTCATTACAAACCTCTAATGGCATCAATCGACTGTGAACAGCCTGACGTTGAGGAGGAAATTGTAGTTTCTAGCAACCAAATTGTACGTAAGACTCGCGAAAATATCGTGAATGAGACACATGAATTGAAAGCAGAAGAGTTTGCCTGGTTTCATCTCTTTCCATATGATGTTAACGGATTGAGGGAACAAAGACCAGTTAGGATAACACCACTTGATTACTTTCAATACCAGATACTTGGCAGTGACACACGATTCCAACGGAACGATTACTTATTCTACGCTCTGTCGATGTTCGAGTACTACAAAATCAAGTCCACAATTGCAGCATGCGGAAAGAAGATTGAAGGACCTAACGGACAAGTAGAAGATCTCCACCTCTACATCAGGAATTTGAGAGGATCTTCCGGATATTGGAGAACGGCACTGAACAAACTGCTTGCTCAAATCAGATGCCTCGGACCACCTACATACTTCGTCACCTTCAGCTGCATAGATCTTAACTGGATGGACATGAAAAAGGCACTACTTATAGCAGATGGAAGACCAAACGAAAATCCAAACAATCTCGACATGTTCATGACACAAGTACTGCTTGAGCGATACCCAGTAATCGTGAGCCGACACTTTATGAAAAAAGTAAATGCTCTTACTAGATATTTACGCAGCAACACGGATATAATTGGTGGTCGAGTGAAGGACTTGGTTGAGAATAGAATTTCAGAATAGAGGCAGCCCTCACTTACATATGTTGCTATGGATTGAAAATCATCCTTCATTCGATACACCAGAAGGAATTCAAGAATTGGACCATGTATTCACGCACGTGCGGAATGCCAGAAGAAAATTCAGATTTTTACGAACTAGTCAAAAAATCACAGAATCCACGTCACACATTTAGTTGCAAGAAAAATAATATCTCATCAAACAGCTGCCGATTTAGCTTCCTTCGGCAAATATGTGATTTAACTAAAAAAAATAGCACAGACGTCTGAAGAGTTCATACAAAATGGAGGAAGAATCTGCGTTCTAAAGCGACGACAAAAAAATAGATGGGTCAACAATTACAATCCGACCATTCTTAAGCATTGGCAAGGCAACATGGACATTCAACTTTGCGGACCAAACGAAACAATAGCGTTCTATGTAGCAAAATATATTTTGAAGTCTGAGCCTGCAGATCTCGATATAGGAGTAGCACAAGCAATTCGCCAAATTCGAAGTGAAAATACAAACATCTTAAGAAAGCTCTTTAAAACATGTATGAGAATATTGAAGGAGCGACAAGTATCGGCATGTGAATGTGTTTTTCGTGTTGTACATCTTAATATGAGAGATAGCTCGAGAAAGTGCATATTCCTTAATATTCCTTAATACACGAAAACCTGAGCAACGATACCGAATTCTGAAGTTCGACAAGCAAGGACATGGTTCGGGTTATACCAAGAACATCTTCAACCGTTACGAGCAAAGACCGTTACGAGCACATCCTGATTATGACTTCAACAATATGAGCTTAATTGTATTTGCTATGCTTTTCGAGCCTCATAACCAAAAGAAACAAAGCAAAAGTGAGGAGGGTATTGACTTTGATGCAATCGAGCCAGAAACGGATACTCGCAGACATAAGCTAAAGGACAATTCTAAGATGACAATTAGAAACATTCCAGCAGTTGTACGTGTGCCATTTTTCATAGCAGCCACAGATCCTGAAAACTACTACTATAGTCTACTTCTCCAATACATGCCATACCGTCAAGAAAGAGAACTCTTAGAAGATTATGATACAACACGAGATTCTTTCCTAGCAAGAGAACAATGTCTTAAGGAATCTAGTGAACACATTCAAATCTACAGAGAACGTGATCGACAATTGGAAAATGCATTTAATCATGTTCATGCATTTGAAATACTGGAACAGCCACCAACATATACTGTCGAGTATGAATCTGAGGAAGTAGAAGATAGGCTATGCATGGACTCCTTAATAATAGCATATGGACAATAATCTGAATCGCATTGGGCCATGGTCTTGCAGCCTTATAACAGGCAAGGTGCGTGCTCACATAAGCAATATTGATTAATAAAAGAAGAGCACACAAATAACATTTTATTATCTCAACACTTTTATTTATAATTTAATATATTATATTATATATATAAAGTTTAATAAAGTATTTAAAAGTTTATTCAATTAAAAGCATTAGACAATTTAGATATTTTTCTTTTTTAGCAGAGGATTTATAAATAACTTGGATGGCATTGCTTGTTAACTGTTTCACAAAGTTCTTAGTGACGTAGTTAAAAAATCTTCTAACTATATTGTTCTGTAAATCATGATCGACAGTACATAGGTTTCTTCCAAACATCAAATGCATGTACTTTTCATTGTATGTTGACCGATTCATAATTTTGCAGAAAACCTTTGCTGAACAGAACTTTACAGAAACTTAGATTTGAGGTCTGGAGTCATCCACAGTTCTTTAAAAACATGACAACAATGGACAATAAAGTTGTATCAGAAGTTACTTGGCTTTACAAGACCACCACGGTTAATGCTGTCTAAGAAATCTGACACATCCTTTTTCTCATTTATAGAGTTGGTCTGGAATAGCTAAGTCTTCTGACGAGTTGATGAGCACTTCACGACATGAATCGCTTTTAGTGACCCTGACTGTTAGAACGAGAAATGGCTCCGCTGACATAAAATATAACATTTGCATCGCTAACTGTTGGCCCCACATCAAGTTTTAGACTTGTTGAAGCCGAGTTGTCCAATCCTGTGCTGCCACTTATTTGTCTGGTTATCTTGGACAGTGTTGTGCGAGATGGCAGACATAAAATATCCTGTTCCAGTAGGACCTGATATGTAGCTGAACTTGATGCATTTAGTATGTAAGCAGAAATCATCAACTGGAGTGAATAATGACGCTTGTATTTGTTTGGGAGCTGTGACATTTTTTTCTAGATGACCCGGTAAAATTGTTTTATAATGTTCGGCTGGAACGACCTTTTTGTCATTCATTACAATGATTGTTAAATCAGCTGAAACCATTATGGAATCAATAATTTCTGGAATAAATTTGTTCATTTTTAGATAAAGGATAACTAGATTTTCTTCTAATAAAAGTATCTGAAATCCACTCAGTAGCTTTGTTTCTGTTAAAAGTTGATTTTTAATTTGCAAGGGAGTCAGTGATTTCACATGGACTTACGTCTCAAACATTTCATAAAGTTTCTCTAATCTTTCTGTTTCCAGCTGCTGATGACCCGATGTTGATGCTGCTTTAGCAGAAACTTGGAATGTAGAAAGTTTTGATGTCAAGAAGGACGGCGCGTTGGGAAATATCGATGGGATAGCATTTTTGATGAGATATCTCTTGGCAAACTTATTGTCTGAATAATTTTGTCTATTATTGCTATCATGATGTTCAGTGACAAAATCACATTCTCTGAAATGTAATGAACACATCTTGGAATTTTTAGACGGTTTAAAGTCTTCTCGAAGATTTGCTTAAATCCACTGTTTCACGAAGTTCCGGGCGCGAGGAGAAATGAATGCAACGTAATCCCTTCATTATTATAACCATGATATCCATTTCAACAATCGTAAGCACTGCATTTATTAAGTTTCTTTAAGTTCAGTAAAAATAGATTACATTCTGAAAATAGAATTTTAAGCAAACATGATAATCTTGAAGTCATTGTTAAAAAAAATATTAAAATATCAATTTGTTTTTTTTATCGAGATGAAGAAACCCCATAAAAGAGGTCAGAATTGTATGAACAAATAAATCAAACATTGTAATTATTATCAATCTCAATTATGATCGTTTCGTTTAAAACGCTATCTCCTAATAAGTCTAATCAGAAAGTTAGGGAAAATTAGTGCGTAGAGTACTATGCTGTTGAACACTATGATTAATAAACTGAACAATTTATAGACAAAAAGTATACTAACTAGATATGGAAAAGTAATTGCAATAATTATTACTTAAATAAATTCCTGACATAAAAGCGCAATGATGTATGTATTATGTATTATGTATGCAGTGTTGGGTAAGTATTTCAAATAAAAATAAAATTTTGTAGTAAGTAACTATATTTGAATGTTTTTCAAAATGCAAAATACAAAATACATTAAAATATTTTGTTGCAACATACTAAAATACTTTTTGCAACAGTTGATACTGATACATCATCAACACGCATCACGAGTACGTTTTAACAAAAAGAAGTTAACAAATGAAAATACAAAAAAACTTTTAAATACGTATCCCTACTATAAAAGCGCAATGATGTATGTATGTAATATGTATGTCACCCGATTAGCATCTGCAGGTTTAAAAAAACTCACGTTGATAGATTATGAGACGCTGAACACGGTTTGTTAGGGCACTTTTTTGTTAAATTGTTTAAATAAAAAGTTATTAGCCGCGAAAGTCTAATGCTTTGCGGATAAATATAGCATCGTTCGTCATCGCTAAATATAGACAAGTTGAAAATAAATAAATCACCAAAGTAGTAGTCGGCGGCAGGGGCGTCTATCCCCCCCAAGCCTCATGAAGCAACTTCCCCCCCAGTTTTGGGAAAAATATTTTTTGGTACGGCGAAGCGTTTTGTTCAAAGCGCGTATCACCAAGATGTGAGGCGCAACGCGCCAAACTTGCTAGTCATGAATAATTGAGCCAAATTGGAAGGGTTTGGGAAGGTTTCTTGGTGTGCTTCTACTTATACAAATTTTCTCAACTAGCCAAAAAGAAATGATGCATTTTGGGGCATGTTGTTGTCTAAGAACTCGACTTAAGTTTTTTTAGTATGTGCTCTGCATACTCCCACTTTCAGAAGTGAGGCATGAGCACTGTCAATTAACATAGTAAAAATATAAAATATTACTCTGATAAAGTAATAATATCCTCAATATGTACTGTAGCATTAGAATACTTCTAGTAATTAAATATAAAATAATAGGTAATTATGATAGTTTTAGTTACCGATACTGTGTACTGTCGAGAAACTTAAATTTAAGTTTCATCCTTTTAGGTCATTAACAACCTCTGCAGTTTGGTCGAACACATAGCAAATCGACCAATAATGTCTTTTGTTTGCAATGACTCTAGTCTAGTATGACTCTCTCGCTCGCTAAAACTGTTAGAGATACAAACCAATCATCGATCATTGTGCTTCGTAATCGATTTTTTATAATTTTCACCCGACTCATTGCACGCTCAGCACTGCAACTTGTTACCGCTATTGTTGTCAATATTTTTACAAAACAAAGTAAATTAGGAAACAACGACAGTTCTTCTAGAGCTCGCAATGGCTTAACGAAACTATAGTCAATCCAATTGTTCGAAGTTTGATCATCATCAGAAACATCACATTTGTCATCATTTTCACAATCCTCGTTATTACTTGGTTCTCCAGATCCGTTTGTACGTAGTGTTTCAGGCCGAAGTTGCTGTGATCTTTCTTTTTTGTCAGAATATATATCCTCGATACTAACAAAATCAACCATTGACTGAAAAACTGGCAAAAAATCATTTCTTTCATTTGCAATGTCTTTTGCATTCAAATCATAAAAGTTACAAATGTTTTGAATTTGAGACGGACTAATGATTTCAGATGATAACAAACGCAATTCAAATATAGACATTTACAAATCGTCGCTTAAAAACCAATAACAACAACATATTAACTTTTAATCATGCTTTGGTTGCTTATGACGCTATTGAAATAACATCATTGGATAGTTTTTTTTAAAAAAACGGAGTGTGATTGGATAACTCTAAATTATGATGATTACGCGGTATTTTATTGAAAATTAAATTACAACATAGACGTTTCCGTGAAAAGTCGCATAATTTTACTTTGTTCTCCCTCCAGCTATTATATCTCTTTGGTAATAGTAAATACCTACTGTCAATTATTTTATAGCCGGTCCTAAAATAAAATTTCCCAGGGCATAAAGTTCCCCCCAGTTTTGAGTAAAAATTAAAATTTTCCCCCCAGTTTTGATTTGTATGAAGCAGCTGCCTCTTGAGTATACAGTAGTAGACGCCACTGGTCGGCGGGTTTTTTATTTATGTAAATTATTATTAACG
This sequence comes from Erpobdella octoculata, assembly GCA_963978895.1. Lineage (NCBI taxonomy): Eukaryota > Metazoa > Annelida > Clitellata > Hirudinida > Erpobdellidae > Erpobdella > Erpobdella octoculata. Next base: position 54,264 of record CAXBUH010000083.1, on the reverse strand, counting down.
ACAATTTACTATTTTGCAATTATTATTCCTCTTATTTTAATTATTATTAATAACGAAGATTAACTATTTTGCTAATATTATTTCTATTATTGGAAAGTTCGACGCTTTGCGGAAATATTTAATGAAATTATTATTAACGACATTTTTCTATTTTGTTATTATTATTCCTCTTATTTTAATTATTAATAATATTATTAATTACGAAAATTAACTAATTTGCTAATATTATTCCTATTATATTGGAATACGCCATAACTCAATATAAACAAGTTGAAAATAAATAAATCACCGAAGTAGTAGTCGGCGGGTTTTTTATTTATGTAAATTATTATTATCGACAATTTACTATTTTGCAATTATTATTCCTCTTATTTTAATTATTATTAATAACGAAGATTAACTATTTTGCTAATATTATTTCTATTATTGGAAAGTTCGACGCTTTGCGGAAATATTTAATGAAATCATTATTAACGACATTTTTCTATTTTGTTATTATTATTCCTCTTATTTTAATTATTAATAATATTATTAATTACGAAAATTAACTAATTTTCTAATATTATTCCTATTATATTGGAATACGCCATAACTCAATATAAACAAGTTGAAAATAAATAAATCACCGAAGTAGTAGTCGGCGGGTTTTTCCCAATTTTAAACAAGTTGTAAATTATTATTATTAACGACAATTTACTATTTTATAAAACGTGTTCATATGCAACTGGCTATAATAGTCACACGCTTCGCTTGCGAAGCGTGCGTAAAGTTATTACTATAATAGCGCATAGGTGTTGTTTTTGAGCTTAAAGTGCGATTTGATTGCGACTACCTTTACTATTAATATGTAAAAACTCACACGCTTCGCGCGCGAAGCGTGTGATTTTTTAACATAAAAGCGCAATGATGTATGTTTTATGTATGTCACCCGATTAGCATCTACTGGTCTGAAAAAACTCATGTTGATAGATTATGAGACGCTGAACACGGTTTGTTAGGGCACTTTTTTATTAAAATGTTTAAATAAAAAGTTATTAGCCGCGAAAGTTCTACGCTTTGCGGATATATATAATGCATCGTACGTCATCGCTGAATATAAACAAGTTGAAAATAAATAAATCACCGAAGTAGTAGTCGCCGGGTTTTTCCCAATTTTAAACAAGTTGTAAATTATTATTAACGACAATTTACTATTTTGCAATTATTATTTCTCTTATTTTAATTAGTATTATTAACGAAGATTAACTATTTTGCTAATATTATTCCTATTATTGGAAAGTTAGACGCTTTGCGGATATATTTAATGAAATTATTATTAACGAAGATTAACTATTTTGCTAATATTATTCCTATTATTGGAAAGTTCGACGCTTTGCATTTATATTTAATAAAAATATTATTAACGACATTTTTCTATTTTTTAATTATTATTCCTCTTATTTTAATTATTAATAATATTATTATTTAGGAATATCAACTAATTTGCAAATAATATTCCTATTATTGGAAAGTTCGACGCTTTGCGAATATATTTTGAGCAACGTATTCGGTTTTTTCACTATCACACAATAAATGTGTTTTTTTTCGTAGGCTATTTTTTCTAATATCGCCCATTTAAGGTTTTTTTCGTAGGCAGTTTTTCCAGCATCATCAAATCAATTAAAAGACTATTCCAAAACGTTTTGAAGTGAAAAATCATCTGCTACTGACTGAAATAGTCACATGCTGTGCTTGCGAAGCGTGCGTAAAGTTATTACTATATAAGCACATTGGTGTTGTTTTTTAGCTTAGATTGCTATTTGAGTGCGACTACCTTTACTATTAATATGCAAAAACTCACACGCTTCGCGCGCGAAGCGTGCGTCAAGTGCTGGTTCCCTAACATAAAAGCGCAATGATGTATTATGTATGTATTATGTATGTCGCCCGATTAGCATCTGCAGGTCTGAAAAAACTCACGTTTATAGAATATGAGACGCTGAACACGGTTTGTTAAGGCACTTTTTTGTTAAAATGTTTAAATAAAAAGTTATTAGCCGCGAAAGTTTAACGCTATGCGGATATATATAATGCATCGTACGTCATCTTTCAATATAAACAAGTTGAAAATAATCAAATCACCGAAGGCGGGTTTTTGCAAAAATTTTGAGATTACGTCACCAAACAATATAAAAAAGTTGAAAATAAACAAATCACCGAAGGCGTGTTTTTCCTATAATTTTGAGATTACGTCATCAAACAATATAAAGAAGTTGAAAATAAACAAATCACCGAAGGCGTGTTTCTCCTATAATTTTGAAATTACGTCATCACACATTATAAACAAGTTAAAAATAAATAAAGGTGGTTTTATTCGTAGGCGGTTTTTTCAATATCAGCCAATAAAGGTTGTTTTTTTCTTAGGCGATTTTTTCAAATCTAGCCATTCAAAGATAAGACCATTCCGCAACGTTTCCAAGTGAAAAAGCATCTGCGACTAGCTAGAAAAACTCACACGCTTCGCGCGCGAAGCGTGCGTCAAGAGCTGGTTCCCAACATAAAAGCGCAATGATGTATGTATTATGTATGTCACCCGATTAGCATCTGCAGGTCTGAAAAAACTCACGTTTATAGATTATGAGACGCTGAACACAATTTGTTAAGCCACTTTATGTTAAAAATGTTTAAATAAAAAGTTATTAGCCGCGAAAATTCTACGCTTTGCTGATATATATATAATGCATCGTACGTCATCTTTTAATATAAACAAGTAGAAAATAAATAAATCTTCGAAGTAGAAAGCCGACGGATTTTCCTCAATTATAATTATATAAAAATATAAATTATTCCAATATTTTATTTATTAATAATATTATTAATAAAAAAAATTAACTAATTTGCTAATATTATTCCTATTATTGGAAAATTCTACGCTTTGCGGATATATTTAAGGAAATTATTATTAACGACATTTTACTATTTTGCAATTATTATTCCTCTTAATACATTTAATGAAATTATTATTGACGACATTTTACTTTTTTGCAATTATTATTCCTCTTATTATAATAATTGCTAATTAATAATAATTTAATTAAATGTATCCGAAAATTGTCGAACTTTCCAATAATAGGAATAATATTAGCAAAATAGTTAATTTTCGTAAATAATAATATTATTAATAAGATTTTACTATTTTGCAATTATTATTCTTCTTATTGTAATAATTGCTAATATTATTCCTATTATTGGAAAGTTCGACGCTTTGCGGATATATTTTGAGCTTACGTCATAACTCAATATAAACAAGTAGGAGTTTTTTTTCTATGTTAGCCGTTACAGTTTGTTTTTTATCTTAGGCTGTTTTTCCGATACCATTCAATAAATATTTGTATTTTTCGTAGGCTGTTATTTCCAAAAACATCCAATATAGGTTTTTTTCGTAGGCGGCTTTTTCACTATCACCCAATAAATATGAGTTTTTTCGTAGGCTGTTTTTTCTAATATCACCCAATAAAGGTTTTTTTTGTAGGCAAATTTTCTAAAATCATCCAATCAAATAGAAGACCATTCCAAGACGTTTTCAAGTGAAAATTTATCAGCTACTGGCTAAAATAGTCACACGCTTCGCAGCGAAGCGTGCGTAAAGTTATTACTATAATAGCGCATTGGTGTTGTTTTTGAGCTTAGAGTGCGATTTGAGTGCGACTACCTTTACTATAAATATGTAAAAACTAACACGCTTCGCGCACGAAGCGTGCGTCAAGTGCTGGTTCCCAACATAAAAGCGCAATGATGTATTATGTATGTATGTCACCCGATTAGCATCTACAGGTCTGAAAAAACTCACGTTGATAGATTATGAGACGCTGAACACGGTTTGTTAGGGCACTTTTTTGTTGAAATGTTTAAATAAAAAGTTATTAGCCGCGAAAGTTTAACGCTTTGCGGATATATATAATGCATCGTACGTCATCGCTGAATATAAACAAGTTGAAAATAAACATTTCACCGAAATAGTAGTCGGAGGGTTTTCCCAATATCCGCCATTGAAGGTTGGGTTTTTTGTAGGCGGTTTATTTCATTATCAGCCAATAAAAGTTGGGTTTTTTCTTAGGCGGTTTTTTCATTACCAGCTATTAAAAGTTCGGTTTTTTCGTAGGATTTTTTTTCCAATATATCCCAATAAAAGTTTTTTTTTCGTAGGAGTTTTCTTTTGTATATTAGCCGTTACATTTTTTTTTCGTTGGCTGTTTTTTCCGATACCTTTCAATAATTATTGTGTTTTTCGTAGGCTGTTATTTCCAAAGACATCCAATATAGGTTTTTTTTGTAGGCGGTTATTTCACTATCACACAATAAATATGTTTTTTTTGTAGGCTGTTTTTTTATTATCACCCATTAAAGGTTTTTTTTAAAGGCAGATTTTCCTAAATCACTCATTCAAATAGAAGACCATTCCAAAACGTGTTAAAGTGAACAAGTAAATTAAAAACGAATTTTTAAAACCAATGCTCTTATATGTAATTAAAACACAAATTTTGCAATCAATTTTTTTTATATTACTCTTTTATTTTATATTAAAGTCGAAATATCTTAATTATATCGAAATATCGAAATTAATTAAAATTAACTAAATTAATTGACTTATTGTAAAACTAATAATTGAATATTGCATTGTCTTCTATTTTGAGCATGTATGCCAAATTTGAAAAAAATCTATCGTCAGGAAGTGACTCAAAAATTGATTGCAAGATTTGAAACAGACAGAGAAACAGACAGACAGAGAAACAGACAGATAGAGAAACAGAGACGACGAGTTAATAAAAGCTTGCGAAGCTTGCGTAAAGGTATTACTATAATAGCGCATTGGTGTTGTTTTTGAGCTTTGAGTGCGATTTGAGTGCGACTACCTATACTATTAATATGTAAAACCTCACACGCTTCGCGCGCGAAGCGTGCCTCAATTTCTAACATAAAAGCGCAATGATATATATTAAAGGTTGTTTTATTAGTAGGCGGTTTTTTTCAAATTTAGCCATTCAAAGAGAAGACCATTCCAAAACGTTTCCAAGTAAAAAATCATTTGCGACTAGCTGAAATATCACACGCTTCGCGCGCGAAGCGTGCGTCAAGTGCTGGTTCCTGCTATAAAAGCGCAATGATGTATTATGTATGTATTATGTCACCCGATTAGCATCTGCAGGTCTGAAAAAACTCACTTTTTTGTTAAAATGTTTAAATAAAAAGTTATTAGCCGCGAAAGTTTAACGCTTTGCGGATATATATAATGCATCGTACGTCATCACTCAGTATTTGTTTTCTTCTTAGCCGTGAAAGATCGGTATATAGGTCAAAGTACGTCATAATTTACAAATACAATGTACAAAATTACTCGAACGTCAACTGCCGTATTTTCGTAATTTCTCCTATAAACAGGTTTAAAGAAAGTAGCCGTTTGATAATAAAAAGTAATGATAATCGATATGAACGACTTGAAAAGAAAAGGTGGCGGTCGTCGCAAATTGACCAATAGAAAAGGAGTTGGCGGACGACCATCTAAGCGAGTAACGGACGAGACGAGTTATAATTTAACAAAAGAAATAGATTATAAAAAACGCCGGTTAAACTCTGACACGCCAGTTGATGAAGTCAATCTGACGTTGGAAAACGCTGAATCTAGCAATGTAGAAATTTATCTTAAGGAACATTACCCCCGGATGCGCAACGTTGCAATTAATGAAACTAAATTCTTTTTTAATTTTGGATAACGTTTTAATGAAAGAAATGATCGACCCGACCAATTACATCGACTCGGCCATAGTGAATGTTCGTTCGCTGCAAATTATAAAAGAACATCTTGATGGAGCAATTGATACAAATTTATGTCTGATGTCGGCCATTTTCTTCCAAGCAGCAGTTGAAAAAAAAGAGTCAACGAATACTTTTTGACTACCCCCTCTTTATCAGATGTCGTCATTATTCCTGTTCTTCATTCCAATCATTACACCTTGGCCATTCAAGAATTTGATCCTATACTTAAACAAGTCATATGCTCCTATTTTGATTCTCTTGACCGGGGACTTCCCAAGCCGGTCAGAGAAAAACTGGACGCAATAGCGAGCTTCTTACACACAGGTTGTCAATGCATCTACATTGACAAATCCAATACCTCAGACGTTCAGCTCGACAGTGTAAATTGTGCAGCCTATGTTGTGAAAAATATAGAACTATATCTTACTACCGGCGCTGTAAGAAAAACCGAAATGAGTGGATTTGAAAAAAGATACGAGTTGTTAACTCACATTGCTGCTACTACAGGATACGTCATACCGTCATTTGAAAATATATTTAACACACAGAAAGGTATGTTACAAAAGAAAGATGACATGAAAATTCGAAGTCGTTTCGCAACACGAAGCACAGAGCTTACTGATAGAGAAAGTTGGTCTTTACGGCAAAATGCAGCAAGAGTTATGATGGGGGTTGAAGCTGTTCGTGAAGAAATAAGTAAAAATCTACAAAATCGGCGAGAACAAATGGGCGTCAAAAACTTCCGTGAAGAAATACGAAAAATCAGAAATGTCGGCGAGAACAAATGGGCGTCAAAAACTTCCGTGAAGAAATACGTAAAAATCTGCAAAATCGGCGAGAACAAATGAGCGTCAAAAACTTCCGTAAAGAAATATGTAAAAATCAGCAAAGTCGCCGTAAAAAAATGGGCGTCAAAAACTTCCGTAAAGAAATATGTAAAAATCAGCAAAGTCGCCGTAAAAAAATGGGCGTCAAAAACTTCCGTGAAGAAATACGTAAAAATCAGCAAAGTCGCCGTAAAAAAATGACAGCTGAAGACTGTCGATTAGCACAAAGGGCTTATAGAAAAAAAAAATAAGCGTGTTGTCTTGGGAATTGTCGACAATGAAATCAATGTTCCGGCGGATCAAATTGTTCAGCATTTCTTGGGACAAATGAAAGACAATATTTGTGCCGCATGTGGCGCATTTCATTTTTCTCAAGAACCGGTAAAAGAAAACTCCTATTCGTCGTGCTGCTCCAATGGAAAAATTGTTCTAATCCAAAGCGAAGAAGTCGACCAAGAGCTGAATGATCTGTTCTATAAACGTCACAAATGGTCAAAAGAGTTTAGGAAGGACATCCGTCAGTACAACAGGGCACTTTCTTTCGGCAGCATCATCACGACGGAGATCTACAACCATGGTGGGCCGTACGTCTATCGCCAAATGGGAGAATTCAAGCGAGCGTTCAACCTTAATGCCGCGCCGTCAAACCTGATTCAGTTACCGTCCTACGGGCAGCTGTACATGATCGAGACTGAAGCAGCGCACGGTATTCGACTGGAAAGAAACTCGAACCTGAACGAAGATATACTGAGAACACTAGAACGCACAATGAAAGACAATTGTATAGCCGAAGCCTACATGATGTTAAAAGATCAACTTAAAATTGAGGAAAAAAGGCTGCTAAGAAAGGTACAATGCCACCGGCTTTGAAATTGCTGTTTAACGTTAAGCCAGAGGCTCAATCCGGTCACAGAGTACGCTACAACATTCCGCAGACCAATGAAATCGCAGCCGTCTACGTTGAGGGTCCTAACAGCGAGCCACCACCGGCATACATTGTGGTCAACGAAAAAGGCAACAATCGACTTCGCATAAAGAACCCAATTGATCCGTTGATTGAGGCCTTTCTTATCCTTTGCTAAACAATCGAGGCAAACCTGGATGGAACAAAGATATGAAGAGAACGGACAGTCGCCGCTTGACTATGAACGACCACGTATTGTACAGGTTGGCCATCCGAGATGAAAAACGCATGCCCAATCTTCTGCACCAAGCCGGGAAGCTGTTCCCGGAATGGATTGTGGACAGCTTCTTGCGCGTGGACTACGGACGATTAGAGTACGCTAAGAATTTTGTCAACGAAAAGAATAGCACAACGTCAGGCACGCTATATGAATATTTGAAGCAAAAGGCCAAAGAAATAGGAGCGAAAGTAGGCAAAAAAGTTGTACTTTCGTCAACGTATGTTGGATCGTCACGCTACATGTCTCAAGCCTACGACGACGCTATGGGAATGGTGCGCGTGTTTGGTAAGCCCGATTTGTTTATCACGATGACATGCAACCCAAAGTGGAAGGAAATCGTCGACAATCTCAACATCGGCCTAACTGCAACTGATCGACCGGATCTCGTGGCTCGAGTCTTCCGACTCAAATATCAAGCATTGCTGAACTACATAGTAGAAAGTCAAATTTTTGGTACCGTCTTGGCTTACGTCGGTACGATCGAGTTTCAAAAACGAGGACTACCTCTCGTTCACCTTTTGTTTACGCTATCGGCAACGGATAAACTTACCAACGTCGACAAAATCGATAAAGTCATTCGGGCCGAGATTCCCGACCCTGAGGTGGAACCACTCCTACATGCAATTGTTTGTCGCAACAATTTGCATCTATGCGTGAAGAAAAACAAAAAAAAAACGAGATAGTTCGATTCATGCCCTGTTGCTCATCGGCCAATCCAATTTGCGGAAAAAAAATTTCTAAAAAAGTTCCGGATTGAAACGAAGCACGGAGACGGTGGCTATGCCAAATATCGACGACGTAACGAAGGCCGCACATTTACTATTCCTGACGGACAAATATTGGACAACCGACACGTCGTTTCTTACTGTCCGAAATTGACCGTGAAGTTCAACTGTCACATCAACGTGGAACATGTGGCCGATGTGGACGTGGTCAAGTACATTTTCAAAGGTCCGGACAGTGCAACGATCGTCCGGGAGTTCTACGACCCCAATAATGGCAACGAAAAGGTTTTGGATTATGACGAAATTCAATCGCACATCAATTGTCGTTATTTGAGCCCGCCTGAAGCCGCTTGGCGTTTGTTCGGCTATGAAATCGACTTGAAGAGCCATCACGTCGAGAAACTGGATCTTCATCTTCATGGTCAGCAGGTCGTTTTCTATAAAAGTGATGCAACAGATGCTGATATCCAAGCGCCAAAAGAAGCTAGAAAATCTAAATTGATGGCGTTTTGGATGCTCCAAAGTTCTTCACGTGGAATTACAAGGAACAGAAATGGGACAAACGAAAGAACTACTATAACACAATTGGGCAGCTCTATGCTGTTTCACCTAGACAGCATGAGCTTTTTCACTTAAGACTTTTGCTGTTGAACTCACGAGGGCCTACAAGTTTTGTCGACTTGCGCACTCACGAGGGCAATGTTTACTCAACATTTAAAGCTGCTTGCCTGGCAAGAGGTTTGATTGAAGACGATGAAGAATACCGCAAAGCAATGGAGGAAGCCGCTGGCTGCAAAATGCCGGCTCAGCTTCGCTTTTTCTTTGCTATGCTGTTGGTGCATTGTGCACCAGCATTTCCTGGAAGATTGTATGATGAGTTCGCAAAACATCTATCCCATGATTACTGCTGGAAGTATGGCGATACCATAGGAAACGATGTCGCATATTGAAAGATTGAAGAAGTTTTGTTCCGAAATGACACCACATTTGAAGATTTCCAAATGTCAGCCTCAAAACCTATCGGTATAGAGGAATTGGCTATAGTTAATGAAACCGAAGCAGTTCGAAAAGATTTGACACTTGAGGAACATGAAGCTGTCGGACGGGACATGTACAATAAGACGAACGTCGATCAGAGGCACGTTGTAGACACATTGCTGGAAGTGCTTGAGAAGAAAGAGGTCGTCATGAATGCATATTTTATTGACGGCCCTGGCGGGTCTGGCAAAACTTTCGTCTACCGAACTCTCTATTCACTGCTCAAAGCGCGTCACAGGACGTTTATGAACATGGCTTACACTGGGATTGCTGCAAATCTCTTGCCGAACGGTCGAACGATTCACACGAGCTTCAACATTGGTATTAATGTTGATCAGTTCACGACTTCTGGAATAGAGAAAGGCACCTCCCGTGCCAATTCGATGCTATGCACTGATGTATTCATCATTTGTAAACGTAGAGGAATATGCTTTCTAGCGATTCGTAACGTTAAAGTCGAAGTTATTTATAACACAATATTTCTCGAATTTATTTTAACTTTAATATTCTTCGTTGAATATAATCTTTTACTTGACTCAAAACTGAATTATCTCACTTTGTAGAATTTCGCACGGTTCTAACAAATCTTTTGATAATTCCAATTTCTCTCACCAAGATCACGTTTATTCTTTTAATTTCTATCATCTGAAAACCCCTAATAGGAAAAAGACAAATAACAATTATATATATATATATATATATATATTTTCTTTAAGACAAGCTCGATTAAAAATAAGTCTCCATTTAGCCGCTATGAGTTTTATAGATACTTTCTCAATATTTCGGAACAACGTTTTTTGTTTACTGCAACACGTATTAAGAAAAGTATTAATATTTAAAACTTTCTTTATTTCAGACTTACGGGCCGTTTCGGCTTTCGCCATCTTCAGAGTCTGAAGATGGCATCTTTCGCCATCTTCTAATATATATATATTATATATATATAATATATATATATATATATATATTATATATATACATATATATACATATATATATATATATATATACAAACATATATATATATATATACACACACATATATACATATACACATACATTCATATATATATATATATATTCAAACATATATATATATCAATGATAAAAAAAATTATACGCACACACAATGTCACAAGAGCACAAATATACATATATATATACATATACATATATATACACACATACATATATATATACATATATATATATATACATACATATACATACATACATATATACATACATATATAAATGACCATTGTTTAAACATATCTAATCATTATAAAATGCACACATAATAAAATAAAATAAACAAATATCACGAAAACACGTAAGATGAACCATCTTCATCTTACATCATTGATGAAGCTTCAATGGTCTCGCTTAACGTGTTGAACATCATTGACCGAACTCTGCGCATCATTACCGAAGTAGAAGATGTACCGTTCGGCGGAAAGATTGTTTTGTTTGGAGGCGATTTTCGTCAAACACTTCCAATCAAAGAATATGCCAGCCCTCAACAGCTTTTGGCTATTTCCTTGAAAGGAAGTGAACTGTGGTCACAATTCCAGATCTTTACGCTTTCAAAGAACATGCGTGCTGATGATGCAGATTTTGCAGCAGACATTTTAAACATTGGCGAAGGCCTAATGAACGACACCGAAGATAAAGTTTTTATACCTGAAATGTGTAAATATGACGGCGATTTGATGCAAAAAGTGTTGGCGGATAAGATCACAACGCAAAACATTTTGTCCATGTGGAAATCTGCCGTGTTGGCGATAACCAACAAAAAAGTCGACGAGCTAAATGAAGTGGCCTCAAATTTGCTTGAGGACGAAACTCGTACGTACCTCAGCTTGGATGAGATATGCGAAGAAGACAACAAAAGACACGAATATGTTGTCAAATTGCTCAACACGCTCAATCCGACTGGACTTCCAAAGCACGAATTGCGCTTGAAGAAAAACGCTATGGTTATGTTGGTCAGAAATTTAGACATAGCGTCAGGACTGTGCAATGGAACCCGAATGCAAGTGCTAGAGCTGGCACCTAACGTACTCAAGTGCAAGATAATCTGTGGAGAAAACTCCGGCGATATAGTGTTTGTGCCTCGAGTGAGAATCGAATGCCACAAAAACTTGCCGGTTTCTTTTCACCGAAAGCAGTTCCCAGTTCGCTTGGCCTTTGCCATGACTGTCTATCGTGGCTTCGTTGTGGCGTGCGGTTTCCCCAAGTTGAACTTTGAAAATATTTTGATAAAAACACGTGCAAGATTGGACTCATATAAAAGATCCGAAAGTATTTATTAGAAGTTCAAGTCTTTCAAAGAGGGAAGTTGTCTTTATTATTTTATTCAGTAGTTTCGCCGATAAAATCGCGCTTTTGCTAAAGGCACGTGTTTAGTGAGCGATAATGACACGTCGATTAGTTACAAGCGAACTCTTAAGTTGTGTCATAAACAACTATACTGTTATTGAAAATGTGCAATTTCAAGAAAAAATAATTGATTTTTATAATTATGAGGAGTTTTCAACAGCAAAAAAACTACTCTTTGCTGATTTTGAGGCTACCAAAGGAGAAAAGTTTAAATCGCAAACGAGTGGCCAGAGTAAACATGACAAGTTAAAAGAAATAGTTGAATTAGTAAAATTCATCACAGCAAATAATTATGAAAAGAGTATGCCTCAATACTGTGCGGTTGATTTTCGGAGACTAGCAATGTTAACATTTGATTGTGAAAAAAATAGATTAGAAAAAATTGACGATAGAATAGAAAATATTGAACGCACACTGAATAAAATAGTTAAAGAACGTGCCAAACAAGAAAATCCAAATTTTATCGTATCTACTGAACAACCAGAAACTTCTAGATTCAAAAAGTCATGGGCTGACCTAGTTAAAAAAAACTACTCAGAAAACACTGACGACGAATTTATCATTGTAAAACACAATAAAAACAAAAGAGAATCACTTTTTCTTCCCGAATCACAAAAGGAAATTCTGAAAAAAGCAACCGAACAAAATACTGATGTTAATAAGTCAGATAAAAAAGTCATAATATGCAAAGGCATAAGTACTTCAGCTTTACCAGCGGCTCGAAAAATTGTTAAAAAAGGAGTTATATATGTCGGAAACTTAGACGAAAGTGTAGAAAGTAAAAACATCGAAGATTTTATCAAGAGTAAAAATATTGAAGTTTTTCGACCAGTAAAATTGTAAAAAAAGATATAGAAAATATCACTACAACAAAAAATCGATCATCTTCTTTTAGAATAACAATTGAAGACATAAATATGCCCAGGGTACTTGATCCCAATTTTTGGCCTCAACATGTATTAGTTAGAAAATGGATTTTCAACCCACGCATTGCTATCGAACCGACAAAAAGCGAAAAACAGGCTGCCGTCGAAGTTGCCGGATCGGATAATGCAGTTAAAACTATAACTAACAAAAATGGCAATCAACAATGAATTTGACACACATTGTGACACTTTAGAATCAATAGAAAAAAGACTGTCTAAAACTTCATTTAATATAACACATATTAATTGTCGAAGCTTGAACAAACATTACGCTGAAATTCAGACGTTATGTTACATTCTAAAACCCACATTAATGGCTTTAACAGAAACATGGCTTAAAAACGATCAAGTAAACTTTAAATTTCCGGGTTATAAGTTAATAACAAAAAATAGAGATGAACGACCAGGTGGAGGAGTTGGATTTCTCGTTAAAGAAACCATAAACTTTCAGTCAGTCGAATGTAACTTTATTTCGTCAACCTTCGAATACATACATATCAAACTCTGCTACAAAGAAACAAAACTAAACATTTGCTCAATTTATCGACCCCCTAACACTAAGCCTTTAAACTTTATAGAAGAGCTTTCTGATTTTCTCTCATGTACCCTCAAGCCCAAAAAACGTTTTATCGTCGCTGGAGATTTCAACATAGATCTCAACAAAAAAGACAAAATTTCTTCTCTTTTTGTCAACATGATGCAATCTTTTAGTTTTCTCCCTGTCATACAAAGAGCAACCAGAACAACAAGTACTACCTCTTCCACAATTGATAATTTATTTGTGAACTTCTCCCTGGAGCACAGTTTTTCTTCAGTTATTACTTACGATATCTCGGACCATATGCCAATTCTACTTTCAATCGGAAACTTTCCTAAAACCCACCATCAAGCACGTACTTAGCTCGAAACTTTTCTGAAAAAAACAAGAAGCATTTTTTAGAAACCTTAAATAATCTTGACTGGTCTCAGGTTTATAACGCTTGTAGTCTTAATGAAGTTAATCTAGCCTACAACACCTTTCAAGAAATTTACCAATCTCACTATAATCTATGCTTTCAACATAAACCTACAACAAGAAAACTAAAATTTAAACAAGAATGGATGACTGACGAGCTTCTTAACGCCTGCAAGTTGAAATCAAAATTATACAAAAAATTCATAAAAAATCCTAACGAAAACACCAAAAAAGTTTTCGTAACTTTCAGAAATAAATTTAAAAAAATAAAAGACATAACTATTAAGAATTATTATCATGAAAAATTTACGAGCTACAAAAACAACTCCAGAAAAACTTGGCAAACAATTGGCTCCATAATCAACCTCGATAAAAAACAAAGTGATGACACCGGCTACTTCAAACTACAAAATAATGAAAAATGTACTGATCCTTTAATAATTGCTGATTCTTTCAACAACTACTTCTCAAACATTGGTGACCGTCTAGCAGAAAGTATTCCTAATTGCAGCTCATCTTTCAGGGACTACCTATCTACACCCACCAAGCACAACCTCGATCTTCAGCCAACGGATTCCAACGAAATAATACTTCTTACAAAATCACTCAAAGTTTCTCACAGTTGTGGCGTAGATGATCTGGATCCTTATATCATTCAAGCATCCATCTCTAAATTAGCCAATATTTTGTCATATATCATCAACGTCTCACTAGTTACTGGTACATTTCCTGATAAACTTAAAATTGCAAAAATAGTTCCAATATATAAATCTGGTTGTAAATCATCTGTTTGTAATTATAGACCTATTTCTTTACTGCCGTATTTTTCCAAGTTATTTGAAAAAATCGTATATATTAGGCTCTATCATTTTCTAAGTGCAAATTCAATAATTAATGATTTTCAATTTGGTTTTCGAGCTGGCTATTCCAGCTATATGCCAATAATGCAGATGTATGACCACGTCTCTCAAAACTTAGAAAATAATTATTTTTGTATAGGTATATTCTTTGATTTGAGCAAAGCTTTTGATACAGTAAATCATGAAATATTATTAAACAAATTGCAATATTATGGTGTTCGCAATGCAGCTTTTAAATGGTTTGAGAGTTACTTGTTTAATAGAAAACAATATGTTTTCTATAAACGCAGGTGCTCAACCCTGAATAAAATAACTTGCGGAGTGCCCCAGGGCTCAATATTAGGTCCACTTTTGTTTATCCTTTACATTAATGATATTGTCCATTCGACAAAGTTTTTTAACTTTTTTCTATTTGCAGATGACACTAATGCACTAGCAGCAGATAAGAATCTTAAGGACCTAATTAGTAAAACCAATCATCATCGACCGACTACGTTTCGTCTGGACCTGTTGGTCCCTCCACCTCGCAGACGACAATATCTGAGCTTCCATTTCTCTCCTTTGGCCTCCGTGGCTTCCCTTCTAACATCCTCAGCGGTGATACTCTTTCTGTCATAACCCATGTATGTTGACATCTGGTCGAGGTATGACATTCGTGGACGGCCGCGTCTGTTGCTAGCTCTCACGTTCGATGTATACAGCATGTATATATTTGCCGGTTCATCCTGGTTCATACGTAGGCAGTGACCAGTGAAAGACATCTGACGATGACGGATCAATGTGCTGATAGGAGCTGACTGTACTCTGTCGTACAGGTCCTCATTTGTCATACGATCCTCTGACTGAACCACACCGATCATCCTGCGATAACACTTTCTGGCAAACACGTCCAATTTAATCGACAAACTTTTTGTTACAAGCCAGGATTCACATCCATACAACAAAATCGATACACATGCAGCGTTGAAGAAGCGCACTCTCAGCATCACACCGACGTGTCTGGAGGTGAGGATCTTCTCCAGTTTGTGGAAGGCCCCCCATGCAAGTGCGATTCTGGCCTCAATATCTTTGACATCTGAGTTCATGTGAGAACCAAGATATTTGAAGTCCTGGACCACTTCTACTTTTTCGCCGTCGATTGTGAGGTGCGGTGCATTAAAATCTTCAGGGATGTTGAGACGCATCTGTACGGTCTTCATGGTGTTTACTTCCAGCCCAACCTTTTTTGATTCTTCGTTGAGAGCATTCAGTTGTTGCTGTGCACCTTCTATTGAGTTCTCCAACAGGACTATGTCATCCGCAAAGTCGAGGTCATTAATCCTCCTCTCCGCCTGTCTTGATCCATTGCGACGGTGTGTCAGATAGCCGAAACCATGTTCCGCTCGTCTCATGACATAATCGATTACAATGACAAACAAGAAAGGGGCTAAGACATCTCCCTGTAGGACTCCTGTGGTGATACTGAATGGCTCGGATAGTTCCCCTTCAACAAAGACCTGGCTAGATGAATTTTCATATAGTACTTTTATGGCTGAGACTATCCTATTGGGAATGCCATAGTGTAATTAAGTAAAACCAATACCGAACTGAAATTAGTTTCGGACTGGTTCAAAAGTAATAAACTATCACTTAATGCAGCAAAAACTAACTTCATAGCATTCCACAAACATCGCTCTACGCTTATGCCAGCAGCCTCTATAGAACTTTTTATTGAAAACTCTAGGATAATTAATGTATCTTCCACTAAGTTTCTAGGAGTATATATCAATGAATTTCTTACATGGGATGATGATATAAATAGTGTATGTAAAAAAGTTTCTCGCAATATTGGTGTTCTCTATAAGTCTTCTCATCTATTAAGCAAATCTACTTTACTTACTATTTACTACTCTTTTATCTATCCTTACTTCAACTATTGTAACATCATATGGTGTCCAACATCCAAGAAAGCAAGAAGACAATTGTCAACCCTACAGAAACGATGCATAAGAGTCATCTTCAAGGCACCCCGTTTTGCTTCTACTTCCACAATTTTTGACCAAGGACAATTGTTGAAATTGGACCAAATTTATATTTATCAAGCTTTAATTTTTATGTTTAAATATTTTAATAATGAATTACCCGCAATATTTACAAATTACTTTATTTTATCAAAATATGTCCATTCTAACAACCTACGTATAGTAGACAATGTTAGAATAGGTACTTATAAAACTAATCTTCGAAAATATTTCATTAAATACCTAGGCCCGAAGATTTGGAATAATGCGTTTGCAAATCTAAATATGTCTTCTTTACAAACCTTCAAAAAGTCAGCAAAGGTTTTCAGTGTAAATAAAGACTTAGATTGCTATACGAACATCTTATTATAATTTTACCTCAATTTTTTCAAATGTTTTTATGACATTTTCAGTTGTCTGTTCACTTTTATTCTTTTTGATTTTATTATGGATTTGTATTGATTTTATTTGTTCTGAAGTGATTACAACATTTTAAAGTTGATTGTCTCGCGGAGGTAACTCCTTCCATCAACCTGTTGACTTAATAAACGTTAAAAAAAAAAAAAAAAAAAAAAAAAAACTGTTAACAAGTCGCAAGGACAAACGCTAGATAAAGTCGGATTGAAATTAGACAGCTGCGAGTGCTTTTCGCATGGGCAGTTGTACGTGGGTATCTCGCGTGTTCGCAACTGGAAAAGTCTGACCGTCAAGCTAAATCCTATTATGAATGGCAGATGCACTAACATCGTGTACAAGTCTATTCTGTGATCGTCACTTAAATCGATTCTATTCTCACCACTTCGCAGTTTATCTCGTCGAACGTCCACGGTAATCGGCCTCAACGTCTCCTGCACCATTTTGTGAACATCCTCGCCTATTGAAATCCGTTTCAACAATATAATCTATTGTCTTGCTTTACTGATATGCTTAGTGCATACTTAGGCTTTACATTGAACTATTACTGTATTGACTCATCATAAAAAAAATTGAGATTTGTAGCAAGTGTTTTTATTTTATTTTAAATGAACAATGGTAATAATATTGGTTTTGGACATCGGGTGGGAATCGAGAGCCACAAGAACTTGTCAATTTCTTTCTGTAACTTTGAAAGCAAACGCTATATAAAGTAGAAGTGAGACTTAAAAATTTCGATTGCTTTCCTATCAAAAAAAGGCAAGTCCTTTTTTGTCATCATCAACCATTAAAGGCTGTTTTTTTTAATATCAGCCATTAAAGGCGTTTTCTTAAATATCGGTCATTGAAAGGTTTTTTTGTTGGCGGTTTTTTATCACTATAAGCAATTTTTTTTTAGTTGTTGGTTTTTTTAATATGTAAAAACTCACACGCTTCGCGCGCGAAGCGTGCGTCAACTGCTGGTTTCCTACTATAAAAGCGCAATGATGTAATATGCCGGCGTCACCATCGTAACTCCCATAAGCAAGGAGTTCACTCGCATTGCTAAAAGGGTAGGCGCCTATAAATGGCTGTCTCTGCATGTACCATTTCTCGCCTTCGAGCAAGACTTGTCTTGGAAAAGGCGTTGTGAAAGAGAAATAAATAAATAAATGTTTGTATTATGTCACCCGATTAGCATCTGCAGGTCTGAAAAAACTCACTTTGATAGATTATGAGACGCTGAACATGGTTTGTTAGGGCACTTTTTTGTTAAGATGTTTAAATAAAAAGTTATTAGCCGCGAAAGTTTAACGCTTTGCGGATATATATAATGCATCGTACGTCATCTTTCAATATAAACAAGTTGAAAATAAATAAATCGCCGAAGTAGTAGTCGGCGGGTTTTTCCCAATTTTAAACAAGCTGTAAATTATTATTAACGACATTTTACTATTTTGCAATTATTATTCCTCTTATTTTAATTATTATTATTAACGAAGATTAACTATTTTGCTAATATTATTCCGATTATTGGAAAGTTCGACGCTTTGCGGATACATTTAATGAAATTATTATTGACGACATTTTACTATTTTGCAATTATTATTCCTCTTATTTTAATTAATAATAATATTATTATTTACGAAAATTAACTAATTTGCTAATATTATTCCTATTATTGGAAAGTTCGACGCTTTGCGGATACATTTAATGAAATTATTATTAACGACATTTTACTATTTTGCTATTATTATTCTTCTTATTTTAATTATTAATAATATTATTATTTACGAAAATTAACTGATTTGTTAATATTATTCTTATTATTGGAAAGTTCGACGCTTTGTGGATACATTTAATGAAATTATTATTAAAGACATTATTTATTTTAATAGATTATATATAATATATTAATATATTAAATAAAAAGTTTAACGCTTTGCGAATATAATTTGAGCATACGTCATAACTCATTATAAACAAATTGAAAATAAATAAATCACCGAAGTAGTACATCGGCGGGTTTTCCCAATATCAGCCATTGAAGATTGGGTTTTTTGTAGGCGTTTTTTTTTCATTATCAGCCATTAAAAGTTGGGTTGTTTCTTAGGCTTTTTTTCACTATCACCCAAAATATGTTGTTCATTTCGTAGGCGGTTTTTTCACTATCACCCAATAAATGTTGCTTTTTTCGTAGGCTGTTTTTCCTATACCATCAAATAAATAGTGTTTTTCATAGGCGGTTTTTTCACTATCACCCAATTAACATTGTTTTTTTCGTAGGCTGTTTTTTCCAAATCGCCCATTAAAGGTTTTTTTACGTAGGCATTTTTTCCTAAATCATCCAATCAAATAGAAGACCATTCCAAAACGTGTCCAAGTGAACAATCATCTGCTACTAACTATTTTAGTCACACGCTTCGCTTGCGAAGCGTGCGTAAAGTTATTACTATATTAGCGCATTGGTGTTGTTTTTTAGCTTAGAGTGCGGTTTGAGTACGACTAATATGTACAAACTCATACGCTTCGCGGGCGAAGGATGCGTCAAGTGCTGGTCCCTACTATAAAAACGCAATGATGTAATATGTATTATGTCACCCGATTAGCATCTGCAGGTCTGAAAAAACTTACGTTGATAGATTATGAGACGCTGAACACGGTTTGTTGGGGCACTTTTTGTTAAATTGTTTAAATAAAAAGTTATTAGCCGCGAAAGTTTAACGCTTTGCGGATATACAATGCAATGCAATGCAATGTATATAATGCATCGTACGTCATCTTTCAATATAAACAAGTTGAATATAAATAAATCACCGAAGTAGAAGGCCGACGGTTTTTCCCAATTTTAAACAAGTTGTAAATTATTATTAACGACAATTTACTATTTTGCAATTATTATTCCTCTTATTTTAATTATTAATAATATTATTATTAACGAAGATTAACTATTTTACTAATATTATTCATATTAATGGAAAGTTCGATGCTTTGCAGATATATTTAATAAAATTATTATTATTAACGACATTTTTCTATTTTGTAATTATTATTCCTCTTATTTTAGTTATTAATAATATTATTTACGAAAATTAGCTAATTTGCTAATATTATTCCTATTATTAGAAAGTTCGCTTTGCGGATATATTTAATGAAATTATTATTAACGAAATTTTACTACTTTGCAATTATTATTCCTCTTAATTTAATTATTAATAATATTATTATTAACGAAAATTAACTAATTTGCTAATATTATTCCTATTATTGGAAAGTTCGCCGCTTTGCGGATATATAAAAAACAACGTACGTCATCGCTGGATATAAACAAGTTGAAAATAAACAATTCACCGAAGTAGTAGTCGGAGGGTTTTTCCCAATTTTGAGCATACGTCATAACTCAATATAAACAAGTTGAAAATAAATAAATCACCGAAGTAGTACATTGGCGGGTTTTCCCATTATCAGCCATTAAAGGTTGTGTTTTTGTAGGATTTTTTTCAATATCGCCAAATAAAAGTTGTTTTTTTCGTAGGCGTGTTTTCTGTAATAGCCGTTACAGTTTGTTTGTTTTTTGGTTGTTTTTTCCGATACCATCCAATAAATATTGTGTTTTTCTTAGGCGGTTATTTCCAAACACATCCAATATAGTTTTTTCGTAGGCAGTTTTTTCCACTATTACCCATTAAATGTGGTTTTTTAAGGCTGTTTTATCCATTATCGCCCATTCAAGGTTTTTTTCGTAGGCAGATTTTTCAAAAAAAACGTCCAATCAAAGAGAGGACCATCCCAAAACGTGTTCGAGTAAAAAATCATTTGCTACTGGCTAAAATAGTCACACGATTTGCATTCGAGGCGTGAGTAAAGTTATTACTCTATTAGCGCATTGGTGTTGTTTTTGAGCTTAGAGTGTGATTTCGGTGCGACTACCTTGAATATTTATATGTAAAAACTTACACGCTTCGCGCGAGAAGCGTGCGTCAAGTGCTGGTTCCCAACGTAAAATCGCAATGATGTATGTATTACGTATGTCACCCGATTAGCATCTGCAGGTCTGAAAAAACTCACGTTGATAGATTATGAGACGCTGAACACGGTTTGTTATGGCACTTTTTTGTTAAATTGTTTAAATAAAAAGTTATTAGCCGCGAAAGTTTAACGCTTTGCGGATATATATAATGCGTCGTACGTCATCAGTAAATATAACAAGTTGAAAATAAATAAATCACTCGAAGTAGTAGTCGGCGGGTTTTTCCCAATTTAAACAAGTTGTAAATTATTATTAACGACAATTTACTATTTTGCAATTATTATTTCTAGCTTGGTTTGTATTCCGATGGCTGCCATTAAATACGTTATTCCGTTAAAAGATTTAAAAAATTTAACCAATAACAAAATAAAAAATAAAAATAATATTTAGATTTATAAAAAAAAATCACACTGAAAATTAGAAAATAATATAAAGTATAAAAACATTTTGATAAAAACAACGCTCCTATACTATTGTACTAAAAGTTTAAAAATTATATTAAAGTACACATATTAAAATTTTTTGACCTAAACTATTTGTTTTGATTATAAGAGCGTTGGGCGTTATCAATATATATATATATATATATATATATATATATATATATATATATATATATATATATATATATATATATATATATATATATATATATATATATATATATATATATATATTCTTAACAACCCGATTAGAATCTACAGGTCTGAAAAAACTCACGTTGATAGATTATGAGACGCTGAACACGGTTTGTTAGGGCACTTTTTTGCTAAAATGTTTAAATAAAAAGTTATTAGCCGAGAAAGTTTAACGCTATGCGGATATATATAATGTTTCGTACGTCATCTTTCAATATAAACCAGTTTATTTATAAAAATAAAAGCGCATTGATGTATGTATGTCACCCGATTAGCATCTGTAAGTCTGAAAAAACTCACGTTTATAGATTATGAACCGCTGAACACGGTTTGTTAGGGCACTTTTTGTTCAAATGTTTAAATAAAAAACTATTAGCCGCGAAAGTTTAGCGCTTTGCGTATATATATATATAATGCATCGTACGTCATCGCTGAATATATACAAGTTGAAAATAAACAAATCACCGAAGGCGGGTTTACTCAAAAATCTTGAGATTACGTCATCACTCAATATAAACAAATTGAAAATAAACAAATCATCGAAAGCGGGTTTTTCCAAAAATTTTGAGATTATGTCAGCACGCGTTATAAACAAATTGAAAATAAATAGAGGTGGTTTTATTCGTAGGCGATTTTTTAATATCAGCCAATAAAGGTTGTTTTATTCGTAGGCGGATTTTTAAATTATGCCATTCAAAGAGAGGACGTTTTTAATTAAAAAATCATCTGCAACTGGCTGAAAAAACTCCCACGCTTCGCGCGCGAAGCGTGCGTCAAGGGCTGGTTTATTTATAAAAAAAACGCATTGATGTATGTATGTCACCAGTCTAGCATCTGTAAGTCTGAAAAAACTCACGTTTATAGATTATGAAACGCTGAACACGGCGGGTTTTCCTAAAAATTTTGAGATTACGTCATCACGCATTATAAACAAATTGAAAATAAATAGAGGTGGTTTTATTCGTAGGCGGTTTTTTCAATATCAGCCATTAAAGGTTGTTTTTTTAGTAGGCGGTTTTTTTTCTTCAAATTTAGCCATTCAAAGAGAAGACCATTTCAAAACGTTTTCAAGTGAAAAATCATCTGCGACTAGCTGAAAAAACTCCCTCTTCGCGCGCGAAGCGTGCGTCAAGTGCTGGTTTATTTATAAACCTCCATTGCCCAACGTTTTATTTTTCCAAACAAATTGTTTAATTCTATTAAGAATTGTAATATGTGTACTTTAATTATATTTTTAAATTTTTAGTACAATAATATAGGAGCGTTGTTTTATAAAAATGTTTTTATACTCTATTTAGTGTATTGCACCTTTATTAGTGTTATTATTGTTAGCTGTTGTTTTGCGTGTCCATTAAAAAAGTTTTCTGATTTATTGTTACATATAAAGTGATTATTATCATTAACATTTTCTGAAACATCATTATTGTAAACATCATTGTATGATAAAACATTGTATCAAAACAACGAGGAGCAGTATTATGCCCAACAAATACTCAATCTGCTCACGATCCATATCCTCCACAGACAATGTACGCGACATAGGTGTCATCGTCGACAGTGAACTCAACTTCAATGCCCATATCAACCAAATCATTCACAAGGCCTTTGTTAGAACACGCCTAATCCTCAAATGCTTTCGTTCAAGGAACATGCAAATATTGACCAAAGCGTATTGCACATATGTTGGTCCAATTCTTGAATATTGTTCTCCGGCCTGGAGTCCACATAACAAGCAGTTTATAACAAAGATTGAGCGAGTTCAAAGATTTTTCACAAGGGTCATACCAGGACTACAAACTCTACCTTATATGATAAGACTTCAAAACTTGGTTTAAAGACACTGGAACATCGACGACTTATCCACGATTTATGCCTTTGTCACAAATTACTATATAGTTTCACTCACTGCATCATCCCTGAATTCCATAGTTTCCTGCTGTCTCACACTCGTGGTCAAACCCTTTGTTTACGCCAAGAAAAATGCTCCATCACTCACAGGCTCCATTTCTTCACCAGCCGGGTCGTGAAACCTTGAAACTCCTTAGCTCCACATATTGTTAACTCCTCAACTCATAGTCGTTTTAAGTCCTGCGTTTCTGATGCCCATTTGAAAAAGTTTCTGATAATTTAATTAAATTATATATATTTCATCTATGCACACTGTATGTACCGATTACCTGTCAACAATTTGTGTCTACCCCAATTCATTTCTGACCCCCTTGAACAATGTTTTGCGGAGTAGTGAATACTAAACTTTCGATAGTAATTCGCAGGTAATCACGATTTTGTCTAACTTTCCACTCATGTTCATCATTAAGCTGCATAGGAACAGATATCTGTTGTGTTTTGTTAGCGTGGTAGCTAAATCATTTTGCCATTCCTAACTAATGCTGATCACTTTAATGTTTTTGTTCACCAGTTTGTGTTAGTGGTCATTTGTGACCCTCTTTTTGGTTAAACAAATAAATAAATAAATAAAAATAACAAGAACAATTTCCTGTGACAAAACAACAGAAATCGTTTGGTGTTTATTATAATTGGTCTATTGACCAATTATAATAAACACCAAACGATTTCTGTTGTTTTGTGTGTCCATCAATAAAGTAGTGTCTGATTTATTGTTACAAATAACATTTTCTGAAATATCATTGAATGATAAGACTAAATTATGTACAACCTGATTTCTTATTGTAAAATATAAAACATTCTTTTCCATTTTCCATAAACTTGTTCGATTGAAACTAGAGCTAGACCGAAACCACGTTTTTGAGTTTCGCCGAAACCGAAACTGCGACCGAAACTATGTAAACGTTTTCACCGAAACCAGAACCGAACCGAACCTCTTAGTTTCGGCCGAAACCGGACCGAAACCGAACCATCATTTTAGGACTTTTGCAATTAAAAAATGGAAAAAGACGTTAATTTGCAAATTTAATTTTTTTCAATCTAATAACACAAAAATATAATTATTTTATTCAAAATGTGTATAAAAGTAATAAAAGTAATAAAATCATTCAATATCAACCAATAATTACATCCAAACAATCGAAGATTGTATGCAAGAAATAGTAATTTTTCACAATTTTCACCTAGGACCGGCCGAACTGAACATTTGCTCACTTGCTACGCTAGTAGGTGGTGCCGACAAGATCTTTTGCGCAGCCATTTCAAGTTGCGGGTATTGGCTGTGATGCCAATGAGCAAAAATGTTGGTTGAGCGAGGTAGATGTGGTGCTTGGAGGTACGATTTCAATTCCACCTCAAATGTTGAATCTCTTGTTTTATTTGCATTTGTTGATGGTGTCAAATGACAATGTCGTGATCAACCCAAAGAGAGTAGTGAGTAGAAGAACTCACGGACACGGATTTCTGTATTTTCAGGAATGCTGACGTTGCACTTCTTAATTCGCAAACTGAGTCATTGGATGAAACATCATCTTTTTTATTCATCAGTTCTAAAACGTGTATAACTGTATTTTTTGCAGTTGCCTTACCTATATCGTCCAGATATGAGGTTTTAAACCTGGGATCCATCATCGTAGCTGCTGTGTAATGACGAGACGTTTTTATGTGCGCAAATCGTTTGTTTATTGAATCTCGTAGCGCCGCTTTCATTTGCAGCAACCCCTTATTTTTTTCTGTATTGTTTGATTTCTGCATTTTTTTAACAACATTGTTACGATTGGGATCACAATTGCTACGAAAGCTTCATCTGAGCATATTTCTAACGTTGCATTATAAAATGGTTCTAAGACTAAAGCAATCCTTTCCAATAATTCCCAGTCCTAATTTGACAGCAAATAAATTTCGCCATGTTCAACGCTGTAAAGATTCAATGCTTTTTTTTGCTCTTTCATACGTTGAAGCATCATGTAGGTACTGTTCCGTCGCGTTTCAACATTTTGTATCATCATATGCTGAAGAACAGAATAAGAATTTTGAATTTCATTTAATTTACGAACTGCAGATTCGCTGTGTTTAAAGTCGGAGACGATTTTTTTTATGCTTTAGCTAACTTCTCCACCGACGATTGAGTGAATAACGCATCATTGAGTACTAGTTGCAGTGTGCGGGCCATACAACCTATGTCGTCTATTTCTGCAAATCTCATCGAACAGATCATATTTGCGGCGTTATCACGAACTCCAAGATGAATTTTTGTTGTTAAACACCATTGTATATATATATATATATATATATATATATATATATATATATATATATATATATATATATATATATATATATATATATATATATATATATATATATATATATATATATATATATATAGTCATCCATACAAACACATTTATACAATACACAATCAAAACACAGCTAAACTACACAAATAAACACGTTGAAAAACTTTTAAGTTTTTTGTAAGTTCGTTTTCGGTTTATGCCGACACCAAAACTTTACCGAAACCAAAGCAGCCGAAACCGATTTTAAGCCTGGTTTCGGTGCCGAAACCGTAACCGAAATCAAGTCTCGGACTAGCTCTAATTAAAAGAGAATTTGTTTAAGTCTTGCGTTGAACTTTTTTTGCAATTTGTGTTCGCAGTTAAATATAACATGAATAAACAGTTATTGCATGGGTACTCACAATTTCTTAATATTAAACCAGAAAAGGTTCTGTTTTCTGAAAAACTTTGAAGAAAGCTAAAACTCATACATCAAAACCATTTCCTAAATAAATAAAATCCTTACAGTAGTCGAAATTAAGTAAGACGGTGGAAGATCCATGGACTTCTTAATATAAACCTGGACAGTCAACTAATTTAAATATTTTGCAGCACTGAACATCCGGAGGCCATGCATTTTATGATAGCTTGGATGTCATCTCTGAGCTCATAACTAGCTATGCATATAAATATATAAAGACCATTAAGTTTGGTCAGTTGTGTTTGTTCGTGCTATGTGAAAGGTCGCGTAGGTTGCTTATGCGTAACGTATTATATAAATTATCAAAATTGGTTGTGTTGTTTAAATTAATTTTTTAAGGACACAAAACTCTGGATTAACAACAACAAATTGGATATTAGCTGGTTATTTGAAATTTATTGCAAACTCAAATACTGGATTACAATTACTACAACAATTCAACAGATTATCAAACTCTAGAGCTGTTGTGTTGTTTAAACAAAACATTAGATTAACGATACAGATGAAAAATAGATAGTTATTTGAATTTCATTCTACATTCAAATACTGGATTTACTACAACTGAACAGATTGGGGACTACATGATTATTTGAAGTTCATTGTAATCTGTGAAAAATTGAGCAATATAAACTTACAGTAAATAAAAGTTAACTGCAGTTGATTTTCATGAAATACAAAAAACAAGGTCATCAATATTCTCCAAAATTAATGGTGATGAGCTTTTTATTGCATTCAGTTAGTCCTTCAACTTATGCATTTTTTAATAAAAAAGAATGTTATGATTATGCCATCAGCGTCAACTCTAAAAAAAATTACCAAAGTGTTTAACAGAAAAACTGTGATAAGCAACGAAAACAATTTGAAAATGAGATTTTCTCAGTTAAATCAACATCAAAGGACAGTTAGTCTATCTATCTATATATATAAAAATGAATGTTTGTATATATGTATATATGTTTATATGTTAATGTCCTTTATGCATTGCTACACCATTCATCCGATCGTAATGAAATTTTCACACAACCTTGAGAGTCAATGGGAGTCAAAAATAAAAAAAAATTTTTTGAAATCCGTCACAAAATAAGCGGAGCGGAGCGGGTGAGCGAGCGGGAACTATATATATATATGTATGTGCGTATGTATGTGTGTATGAATGTATGTGTATGTGCATGTATGTGTGTCTGTGTGTGTGTTTATGTATGTACTAGCGGAGATACCCGGCGTTGCCCAGGTTTTTTAGAGGTTTTTCTAATGTTTGTCTCTTTCTCTCCCATTTCCTTTCCCACCTGCTTTCCCACTCCTGTTCGCTTTCCCGTTTTCGGTCGTTTTCCCGCTGCCGGTCGCTTTCCCGCTCCCGGTCGCTTTCCCGCTCCCGGTCGCTTTCCCGCTCCCGGTCGCTTTCCCACTCCCGGTCGTTTTCCCGTTCCCGGTCACTGTCCCGTTCCCGCTCACGTTTGCTCTCCCATTCCCGCTCACGCTTGCTTTTCCGTTCCCGCTCGCTGTCCGTTCCGGGTCGCTTTCCCGTTTCTATAATAGACAAACTAACCCACAAACATTCATATATATATATATATATAGTCTTAGCAAATCTATTTTACGTTTTATAGGCTAACAGAAGTTATGAAAGAATGTAAAAGAGAAAATGAGCGTGAACGGGAACGGGAGAGCAACCGTGACCGGGAATGGGAGAGCAAGCATGACCGGGAACGGGAGAGCAAGCGTGAGCGGGAACGGGAAAGCGACCGGGAACGGGAAATCGACCGGGAACGGGAAAGCGACCGGGAACGGGAAAGCTACCGGGAGTGGGTATGCGGACTTTTCATCAAAGGACGATTCATCAAGGGACTGTTCATCAAGGACTATTCATCAAGGGACTATTCATCAAGAGACTATTCATCGAAGGACTATTCATCAAGAGGACGGTTCATCATAAGGACTGTTCATCTAAAGACTATTCATCAAGAGGATTATTCATCAAATTTTGAAGCCACTCAGCAAGCTTTATCCGGGAGCGGAAGCGGGAGACAAGCGGGAAGAGAGAGCGACCGGGAGCGTGAGAGCAAGCGGGGAAGGAAACGGGAGCGAGAGAGAAAAACGACCGAAAAACCTCTAAAAACCCCGGGCAACACAAGGTACCTCGCTAGTTCTATTATAAAGAATAAAGTATTTGGATGCAAGCAGAGTAGCACTGTAAACTTGATATAGATTGCCCTACATTATGGTAACATATTTTGGTTGAAAATAACATCTTAAACAATTTTATTAAATTTTTTGATGAATAGTCCGCTGCATGAAAAGACATTAGATGAACAGTCCTTATGATGAACCGTCCTCTTGATGAATAGTCCATTGATGAATATTCCTTTGATGAATAGTCCCTTGATGAATAGTCCTTGATGAACAGCCTTTTGATGAATCGTCCTTTGATAAACAGTCCTAGATTCCCGATAGTGGGAGAGCAAGCGGGAACGGGAAAGCGACCGGGAGCGGGAGAGAAAACGGGGAATTAAACGGGAGCTAGAGAAAAACGATAAAAAAGCTCTAAAAACCCCGAGCAACGCTGGGTAACCCCGCTAGTATATATATATATATATATATATATATATATATATAGTTCCCGCTCGCTCACCCGCTCCGCTCCACTCATTTTGTGACTGATTTCAATTTCTTTTCTCTATATTTGATTCCCCTTGACTCTCAAGGTTGTGTGAAAATTTCATTACGATCGGATGAATGGTGTAGCAATGCATAAATAACATACATATATACATACAAACATTCATTTATATATATATATATATATATATATATATATATATATATATATATATATATATATATATATATA
>CAXBUH010000083.1:0-20000 GCA_963978895.1 Erpobdella octoculata | reverse complement strand
CACACACACAGACACACATACATGCACATAAACACACACTCAGACACACATACATACGCACATACATGCATACATACATACATACATACATACATACATAATCCCGTTTCCGTTAACGCTCACGCTCACGCTCATTTTCTCCTTTCCACTCTTTCCTAACTTCTTTTAGCCCATGAAGCGTAAAATAGATTTGATAAAAGTTGTTTGATGCCTTCAAACGTTGTTACGTAAACTAAATTTGAATTTTATTACACAAATTACCTTTGATGGTCGTACATAGGCACTTTTGGCCTGGAAAGTTTTTTAGCCTACCTGAGCCGGGAGATCGGAGTTGGGAGTCCAAACATTCTTAACATTCATCCCCTGTATGAAAACTACCTCCTTGTCAAATTTCATCAAGATCGCTCTCAATTTTTTTTTCACAAAAACCTTCTACCATTGCCTTTCATATATATATCTCATTTATATCTATATATATCTCATATAGATATATATACCTCATTTATATATATATATATATATATATATATATATATATATATATATATATATATATATATATATGTATATATATATATATATATATATATATATATATAGATCTGACAGTTCGATAAAAAAAACCGTCATCTTTATCGAGGTATTTCTAGTTTACTTTCTGAAAATTTAATTTTGTATATGAAGATCTTTATTTTGTGGATAATAATAAAATTTTTATTTTCAAATTTAACCTTTACTGTTTTTAGGCCTGTCATCTGTCAGGCTTTGATGCTGGTTCATAGCAATAAGTCTGGCGTCAATCAATCTTTCCTGTTTGAGCGCGTATTGTTAGCTAAGTGAATTTACTAAAATAAGGAAAAATAAAAAAATAAAATAATTAATAAGCTTTTAAAAAAACTTCTAACTGTTGGAATGAGTGGATGGAAAACGAATTCTCTAGGCTCGGAAAATCCAAACAAAAATTTGCTGTATGAAAAGTAAAATTGACGAATATCTACATAAAACGCGGTTGCTAAAAATTTCAACAAGGGATATCCAAGTTGTGGAATAAAATAGGAAAATGACAAAGTCAAGACAAATGCTAAATAGTGCAGTTCAAAGACAGAAATACGACGAATATCAGAATACAGCTTATATATTATAAATGCCATAAGTATTGAGATACTTACGAATTCAGTAATGGGATGATTGCCAATATCTAAGAACGTATTAACCAGAAAAAACATAACACCGAATGTGAATGGAGAAGAATAAAAAAATGTATCAATATCATCTGTAAAACTAGTACACAAAAAATTAAAAACATCAAGTGAAGAAAAGCAAAACAGCAAACATCCAGCAAATATTGGATACCAAAATTGTAATAATAGGGCGCTGAAACAAACTGCCGCCATGGTGATTTTAGAAAATTTAGACATTTCTTCATGGATACTTTTTCTACACATAGGAC
This sequence comes from Erpobdella octoculata, assembly GCA_963978895.1. Classification (NCBI taxonomy): domain Eukaryota; kingdom Metazoa; phylum Annelida; class Clitellata; order Hirudinida; family Erpobdellidae; genus Erpobdella; species Erpobdella octoculata. The sequence continues at coordinate 18,550 of CAXBUH010000083.1, read as the reverse complement.
AACTTTTTGATTTCATCATCCATGTCCAAATGCAAGAGCTACAAAATGTATGTTTACAGGGCAGAACCTTTATGCCTTTGTGCAACATTTCTTCGTGACAAATTGGACATTCAATATCAGTTGTCATTTGAAACTTAAATTTCAAATATTGTTCAAAAAATTCAAAAAACCTTTAAAAGAAAGAAAAAAGTTAACGGAAAATATGAATCTTTGAATATATATTGAATACAACAATTTAGTTTGTATGAAATAATAGAACGGCAATCAAATAATTGTACGAATGAAAACGGACTATATCAACGTCTGTGAAGTTAATTTCCGTAGAGCAAAAAACGTAGATATATATATATATATATAAATATATATATATATATATATATATATATATATATATATATATATATATATATATATATATATATATATATATATATATATATATATATATATATATATATATATATATATATATATATATATATATGGGAAAGCGGGGCAAGTTGACTTTTAGCTTATTTGCAAATATTAAAACAATTTCAAGAAAATCTGAGATTACAGTTCTGTACATCGCCAATGTGAACTATAAATAAAACTGTTTGTGACTGGAATTGATCGCTATTTTCACAGAAATCTAAATAAAACTAACGAAAAATAGTAGTTTTTCTCACGACTGGTTTATAATCAATTTAAATGCTTATTAAAAAGTTTCAGAATAAATAAATATTTATATCTATATATATATAAATCGCGTGTCATAGTGTTTGAAATTGAACTCCGAAACGGCTGAACCGATTTTTATGAAATTTTTTGTGTACATTTGGTAGGTCTGAGGATAGGTCATAGGTGATTTTAAATATATATATATATAGTTCCCGCTCGCTCACCCGCTCCGCTCCGCTCATTTTGTGACGGACTTCAAATTTTTTTTCTCTATATTTGATTCCCCTTGACTCTCAAGGTTGTGTGAAAATTTCATTACGATCGGATGAATGGTGTAGCAATGCATAAATAACATACCTATATACATACATATATAATACAAACATTCATTTATATATATACTAGCGGACCCGGCGAACTTCGTTTCACCTCAAAGAGTGTATTTTTTAAGCAATAAAAAACAATAATAACAAATATCCTATATATAAGTTTAAAAGAAAACAAATATTAAAAAAAACGTTCACTTTAATAGTTTATTAGAAAAACATTGGTTGAACTCGGGTCGATTCTCTTTAATCCAGCACTTTATGATACACTATGTTTTTTGTTTTATTATCGGGCGAAAAAACAAATAAATCTGATGGTCTGCCGACACGTGAACACGCCACATACAATTGACCATGAGAAAAACATGCATTATCCAAGTTCAGACCACAAACACTCAAAGATTGGCCTTGTGATTTGTTAATCGTCATAGCAAATGCTAGGCGAATCGGAAATTGAATTCTTTTAAACTCAAAGGGCAAATCGGTTGGGATCATAGGAATCCTCGGAATGAGTATTTCCTCGCCTTTGAATTTTCCTTTGAGGATCGTCGCGTGAAGCACATTGACCATTAGTTTCTTTAAAACCAAACGCGTTCTATTGCATAGTTTTGGTTGATTTAGATTTCTAAGCATAATAACTACTGATCCAACCTTCAGTTGTAAATGTTGCGGTGGTAAGCCAGGCACATCCAAGGAGTTCAAAAATTCAGTTGGATAGTTAGTGGCTTCATCTTCATTTGTTACACAGTCAATAGATTTGAATGAATGCAGAGTACCAAAAATTTGATTCTGAATTAGAATATTTAAGTCATCCACATCTTTATTCTTAGCCGCCAAAATTGCTCTCTCACTCAACCATTTGTTCTTTTTATGATTAGCAATGATGTCTGGGAAAACTTTATTGATAAGCTCGTCTTTCGATGAAACAAAAGTGCAAAAATTGGGAGGAAAAGAAATCAATCCGGTCGATTTGTCGACAGGAACACGGCCATTACCGACGTTGAGCAATTGCATGGAGAAATCTTCAGCAGATAGATCGTTCAGCAATGCAACTCTCATGTTAGAAGACAGCTGAAGTTTCATCACATAGCGCCACAGATATGATGATTTGAGGGAAGCATTAATTTCATCGGCAGCAGTCGATCTTGGAATGACTGGCAGTGTTTGGCGGAAATCGCCAGACAATAAAATCATTGCACCTCCAAAATGTCGCGAGTCATTGCGCAGATCTTTCAGTGTTCTATCAAGTGCTTCCAATGCGCGTTTGTGCGTCATTGTGCACTCGTCCCAGATGATGATTTTAGATGCTACTAAAACTTTTGCCATTGCAGAGTGTTTTGCAATGTTGCATGTTGGTTGTTCAGTAGTTTGAAGATTTAAGGGCAATTTTAATGCTGAATGAGCCGTACGGCATCCTTCTAACAATGTGGCTGCTATTCCAGAAGAAGCAACTGCTACCGCCATGTCTGATCTCGCACGAACAGTGGCCAATATCAAAGACATGAGAAACGTCTTTCCAGTTCCACCTGGGGCATCAAGAAAAAATAAGCCACCATTTCCATTATCGATTGCCTTCATTAATGTATCATACACTTTTTTTTGTTGAGGGTTTAAAAGGGGTACATTCGATTGAACTAATTGATCTAATTCATGTCGATTTTTAGCCACGTTCACGTTCTAATTCTTGATTAAAAGCATCATTCATTCTACGATCTGGCGCTGGCATTCCTAACTTGACTAACAAACTACCACACATCAGGTAACACATGTCTTCAATCAAGAGCAAAGCCTGGTTATGCATCTCTTCATTCACTTCAAGGTCGGGATTAGTTGAACTGACCCGTATTTGATGTAAAATGTCTTCTGACATGCTATTTTTGTATTTGTTCCACAGTTCACGTGGATTTGATGGAAAGCAGGTGGAAATTATAATAGCAAATAATGTGCGTATCTGAATTGGAGATGCTGAAATAATTGCTTCAGACATTGTCGTGTCCCAATGATTATCGTTTTCAAGCAACTTGAGCTCTTGACATGCAGCACGATATGTTGGGCACACTACACCATTGATAGTTCGTAGTGATACAAAAGATGTTGGGCCACAAACATTGACCAACAACAACCTCAAATAGAAGCATTCATCGTTTTTTGGGTGAACTGTATAAATACGACCAAGAGCATCAGTAGAATACACACCCGGATGTCCAGGAACCGTACTGCCTTGCTTCCGACGTTGAAATTTCTTTGATGAAGCGTTCCAAGTGTAATAACGTGGCATCTCCGAGTAAAGCAACGTTTGTGCAAATGGATCGCTTTGGCAAATTGCAAAAAAACTCGTTAATGTTGTTGCTGGAGGTGTTTCAGCGCGTTGAATAATATTTGATGCGTTAAAATAAACTCGTTGACCATTCTCCAGATGCACAGCCAAATGGACAACAGTGGGATGACGTTCGTGAATAGAGAATGAGAATATACGCCAAATTGCCTCATTGCAGTTCACATATCTACCAATTTGATAGCGTCTAATCTCGTCGTTATCTAAGTTTTGAATGCCAAAAACTGTCATATCGCTGCCTTTCGTTACATATTTGCAGATGTACTTAATTGACTTTACAGAATTGCAATACTCAACATTGCAATGTGTCTTGAATGTTTTGGAAAGAAGTGGCGAATATGGAACAATCCAACTGTTGTCAACCACGAAATCGTTTCCTTTCACTTTCTTTGTGACAGTTCGACCGTTATCATCGGGTGATCGACGTCGATATAATGGATAGCCATCAGTGCCAGTGATGGTCTCTGTCGTAAATTATCGTGGATAACGTTTGGAACACTTGCCGTCGACCATGCACGGTGATTGGGGGTTGATGGCGCCACACGGTCCATGAATCATATTCATAACTACAACATCATGTAGGTCTGGATCGATTTCGGGATCAACAATCTCGGCATTTATGATATCATCTATTTGGTCAGGTCTAATTTTTTCAACTAACCAAATGAGAATGTGTGCATGAGGCAAGCCTCGTTTTTGCCATTCGATTGAATACATCCAGCATCGAGTATCACCAAAAACGTGTTGCTTTACAATGTAGTTCATCAGCGACCGAATTTTTTGTTTGAAGACACGTGCGGTGATGTCGTGCCGATCACTTGATGTTTGTCCGGGAAGCAGCATTTGAACAATTTCAATCCACTTTGGATTACAGGTAAAGGTAATGAATAGATCTGGCCGACCGTAATGACGAACATATGTCATTGCATCCTGCGCATATTCATGCATATGACGCGGACTACCTATGTAAGTAGCCGGTAGAATAGTTAATCGACCAATGTTAGCTGCATCTCCTTCGGTGCTGATTGCGTCGCGTAAATGGATATACTCCTCTGAACGCAGTTTGGCTTGATTCAGTCGAATGAAAGTTAGGCGTTCCGTTTCAATTTTGACATACATGTCGACGCAATATTGTTGAAACAACTGACGAAATCGAAGCAAATGGTTGTCAGCGTTTTGACGAATCATCATACGATATGCATAAAAATTCATCGAGCTAACTTTCTTGCTAGTTTCGCCACCTGAAATAAAAATATTAAAATTAGTATTCCGAAGTTTGAGCCCATTTATAATCAACTGAGTGATTGAAAATTAAAAAAAAACAAACGGTGTAAAAATTATATCATGTTGAAATATAAATTGATATTGATACTCACTATTCAATGGATTTATCATCTTGATATTGAAGTGATATCCATCCTCTCCTTGCCAAAACATCAGTGGATATTGCAAAGTGTCATAAGAACGGTGCGTTTCACATATTTGTTGTATTTGCCCAGTATCACGACGTGCAAGCGCAATATCACGTCTTTCCAAGTTTTCACCAACGATCAGTATTGCTACTTCATCTATTGTTGGAGCGTTAAATGTGCGTTCATGTGTTCCAGTTGGTCGTTTATCTGCTCTGATCACGACTTTGTAGTCATCAGTTGGCATGCGCTCTAACGCAGTCATGAACAGCCTGACCAATGTTCATGAAGTAGATGCTGAAGATCATGAAGAGTTGCTCTTTTCACTGCTGTGTTGATCTCTTGACGCCGATCAAGTTGTTCCTCCATATTGCCCATGAAGTATATTTGTAAAAATTTATGACGTGCATCTTCAAGAGGTAACAATGATCCAATTCGATGGTGAATCTGGCCTTGAATCTGTAAATTTGAAAACAAAGTAAGTATAACTGGTTTGTAATTGATTAGAAATTTCATTAAATGATTTACAAAAATATAACACAACTTTTCCAAAGTATTATTGAAGCTAAATTTAATTAAATTTTTTAAAGAAAATGAACGTTTACTTTATTAAACAATTTCAACATAAATAACCTTGAAAGTGGGATTAAATCCGTATTCTTCAACAATGTCTGCTCCGAATGAAGTCATTTGAAAACACTTATTGTATTTTTGAGTGTTTGCTAGAAAATGACGTGATTCTGGTGTATCGCCACGAAGCAATGAATGCAGTGGCTCTGGCGGTGGTGTCAATAATGGCAATTTCACTTTACCATTAAGGCAGCACAATCCAGGCGTTTCTCCAGAAAACTTCAATGCGGCACAATGTTCGCAAACAATGTGCATTGGACCAATGCACACGAAAGGATGAGAGCCGTAATCAATTGTGCAATCGTAGAGAAATGCTGCTCGATTCAAATTTGCAGTTTCGGGGAGTAAATCTCTTTGCTCTTGTCTTCGAGAAGCACGGAGCCGGGCCATACTAACGCGGCGCCTTTCTCGCGCTAATTCTAGTTCTTCCGCGGTGGATTGGTTAACATTGTTCCGATTCCTAATTGCCCGACGGCTATTTTGGGAAAGATTAGATCTTCTGGGTCGCGGCATTGTTTTGTTATTAATAATGTTTTTGTTAAAAGTAATAAAACTTGAAAACTCGCAAATTAATTACAACGAACGAAAATATAATATTGACAGAACAGCATTGACACTTTGTTAATGCCAAATGGAAAACGGAAAATATTTTTATGGCCCATAAACAATTATTTTATTTTATATTTTAATTGAAAAAGATATTTACTTAAGATTTTCAATTGTAAACAATGAAATAGTCAGAAAAGTTTAAAATAATTCAATTTCCGATTCGCCTAGCATTTGCTATGACGATTAACAAATCACAAGGCCAATCTTTGAGTGTTTGTGGTCTGAACCTAGATAATGCATGTTTTTCTCATGGTCAATTGTATGTGGCGTGTTCACGTGTCGGCAGACCATCAGATTTATTTGTTTTTTCGCCCGATAATAAAACAAAAAACCTAGTGTATCATAAAGTGCTGGATTAAAGAGAATCGACCCGAGTTCAACCAATGTTTTTCTAATAAACTATTAAAGTGAACTTTTTTTATTTTTGTTTTCTTTTAAACTTATATATAGGATATTTGTTATTATTGTTCTTTATTGCTTAAAAATACACTCTTTAAGGTGAAACGAAGTTCGCCGGGTCCGCTAGTATATATATATTTATATATATATATATATATATACATATATATATTTACATATATATATATACATATATTATTCATATATACATATATACAAACATTAATTTATATATATATATATATATATTTATTTATATATTTATATATATATATTATATATATATATATATACTAGCAGTGCCCGTAGCGGCTTCGCTCGCATGAAATTAGAGAGTTTGAACCGTGCATCCATAGTAGAGATCATTTTTTTAGGTCTCGGCTCGGCCCGTCGACAAATTAGCCCAGTCCGTTTTAAAAACCCAAACTCCTGGCCCGGCACAGCCCGTCTGAATTAGGCCCGGCCCATTTTTACAGGCCTAGAAGTTCTATATACTTGATGAAAAACTTCGGCCCGTCCCACCTTGACCTCAGGTTTGGCCCGGCCAATCTGAAGACCCTAAAATCACTAAAATATCTATATACTTGGTGAAATACCTCGGCCCGTCCCACTTTGATTTAAGGTTTGGCCTGGCCCGTGTGAAGACTCTAAAATAACGGCTTGGCCCGGCCGATGATAAACTGAACTTAGCTACTTTTAACCGGCACAAAACTTCAAAATACTAATTTTTACATTTGTAGCACTTACAGTTTGTGAGTAGCAGTTATTTTGAAATCAAATAATCCTTATTTCCACCCCACATTTGAGGTCCTGGAAACCAAATTTTCAAAAAATGCTAAAACACGTATTTCATTATTTTTGGAGTAGAAACTAAATACTAATTTTTACTTCTGTAGCATTAACAGTTTTTGAGTAGCAGCTACTTTAAAAACCAAGTAACCCAAAAAATGATGAAACACGTATATCTTTTTTTTGAGTAGATACTAAGTATTAATTTTTACATCTGTGGCAATTACAGTTGTTGAGTAGCAGTTACTTTAAAAACCAAATAACCCTATTTTCCACCCCACATTTGAAGTCCTGGAAACCAAATTTTCAATAAATTGTGAAACCCGTATATCATTATTTCTAGAGTAGAAACTAAATACTAATTTTAACTTTTGTAACATTAACAGTTTTTGAGTAGAAGCTACTTTAAAAACCAAATAACCCAATTTTCCAACCCACATTTGAGGTCCGGGAAACCAAATTTGTAAAAAATGGTGAAGCACGTATATCTTTATTTTTAGAAAAGAAACTAAATAATAATTTTTACATCTGTGGTATTTACTGTTTTTGAGTAGCAGTTACTATAAAAGACAATTAGCCCTATTTTCCACCCCACATTTTATGTCCTGGAAACCAAATTTTCAAAAAATGCTAAAACACGTGTTTCATTATTTTTGGAGTAGAAACTAAATACTAATTTTTACTTCTGTAGCAGCAACAGTTTTTGAGTAGAAGCTACTTTAAAAACCAAATAACCAAATTTTCCAACCCACATTTGAGGTCCGGGAAACCGAATTTTCAAAAAATGGTGAAACACGTATCTTTTTATTTTTCAAAAAGAATCTATTTACCAAATTTCAAAATCACCTCATTTTTGGTTTTCGAGATATACATTGTTTTAGAAAAAAGGTTGTTTTCCAGTTTTTTCCCCTCAGGAGCAAAATTTTCAAAAATCCTTTTTTAGCGGATGTTTACGCTATAAAAGTAATATAAGTTCCAAATTTCACGTTCCTAGGATGAGGCGTTTGAGCTCGGCGTTGATTATCAGTCAGTCATCAGTCAGTCAGTCAGTGAGTCAGTCAGGACATGTTCTTTTATATATAGATATATATATATATATATATATATATATATATATATATATATATATATATATATATATATATATATATATATATATATATATATATATATATATATATATGTATATATATATATATATATATTATTCTGAACGTATTTTAGCGTAATTTGTTCCTTTAGACCTGCTCCATTGAAAACCACGGCCCATTTGGCGTTTATCAGTTTACGCAACACGTTTTCAATCGGGCGAAACTTCGAAAACAAAAAACCTTTTCCAATGTCAATGTCTGCCATTTTATTTATGTCTCTACTTGGGCTGACTGCAGTTTCGAAAAGAAACTTTTCATCTTCAGACCCCAGGTAAACGAGAGAAAAGAAAAAAAATAAATAATAGACAGAAATCAAATCGACAACTGAAATCAAACCGTCTCGGTAATGTAAACAAAAGGAGTTTGTGTTTAGTTATACGAATGCGGAACAGGTAGAATAAAAAGAGAATATATGTGTAATATTAAGTTTATTTAGTTTAAGGTTTGGAAAAAGACGGTGGACAATACATAGTCTATAGGCAACTATTTTAAAACAAAAGTAAAAATACAAAAGTAAGCATATAAGTCAGTTCATGTTGCAATACGCATTCGCCGCACGACCCAAACTAAATCACATTGTGCTTTTTTATCATTTTTTTTGACGAATGGTGACATTCGCACTGTTAACGGGAAATTGAAAAATTAATGGGCGATCAGGTGGGCGTCCGGTATTGTGGTCGGCGAGAGAGTCACCAGTGAGTTGGACCTCAGCAACAGACTGGGTGGGAGAATCAGATACTGTTATTCCCTCAGGAGCGGAGTCCTCTCCAGGAGGACCAAGGTTAAGATCGAGGTTCGTTGGCCCCACAGTTTGAGCGGGCATCGCGTTGTCTGGAGGTAGTACCTTTGGCTGAGCAGGACTTGGTTCAGGTTCTCCTAATCTGGAACCATGCTTTAAAAAAACCGTAGTCTGCGTGGTACTATGACTTGGGCATTGACCTTTACGATCGGCATCAAACAACTGTAGAGTTTGATCAAAATGTTTATCCTGAACATTCATAGTTGGTCGTCGCTCAAATATGAACAAAGCCTCCAAAATCTTAAGCCGTGTGGGATATATATATATATATTTATATATGTATATATATATATATTTATATATATATATATATATCCCTATATATATATATAAATTTATATTATAAAATACAAATTTACCTATCTGGCAGCAGACTAGCTGTCGATGTTGAGCCGAAGTAAGGAGTTCTGAGCCTATCATAGTCGTAGTCTAATGTTAAGTAGCTCCGAAAGACTGAGACTTCTAGCCATCATTTTTTGGTGATGGTCGGTGGCTCAGTTGGTAAGAGCGCTTGCATTTAGGCGAGGCGGTGTTGTCGTAGACACGTGGGTTCGATTCTAGTAGAGTCGTATATATATATATATATATATATATATATATATATACGACTCTACTAGAATCGAACCCACGTGTCTACGACAACACCGCCTCGCCTAAATGCAAGCGCTCTTACCAACTGAGCCACCGACCATCACCAAAAAATGATGGCTAGAAGTCTCAGTCTTTCGGAGCTACTTAACATTAGACTATATATATATATATATATATATATATATATATATATATATATATATATATATATATATATATATATATATATATATATATATATATATATATATATATATATATATATATATTTATCTTTGCTAGATAAGTTTATTTTCCTTTCTAATGTATATAACATATGCAACTTGAATGACTAACAAGTAAATTAAAAACGAATTTTTAAAACCCAATGCTTTTATATGTAATTAAAACACAAATTTTGCAATCAATTTTTTCTTATATTACCTTTTAAAGTGCGATCCGAGAGCATGAAATTAATTAAAATTAACTAAATTAATTGACTTATTGTAAAACTAATAATTGAATATTGCATTGTCTTCTATTTTGAGCATGTATGCAAAATTTGAAAAAAATCTATCAGGAAGTGACTCAAAAATTAATTGCAAGATTTGAAACAGACAGAGAAACAGACAAACAGAGACGACGAGTAGATAAAAGCATTGAGTAATAACAAAAAAATCGGTTCAGCTCATTCGGAGGAGTTCAATTTCAAACACTATGACACGATATTTATATATATATATATATATATATATATATGTATATATATAAATCTCGTGTCATATATGAGATTATGTTTGTAAGTATGTATGTATGTAAGTATGTAAGTCCTTTATGCATAGCTTCACCATTCATCTGATCGTAATGTAATTTTCACACAAGCTTGCGAGGCAATCGGAGAAGGTTTTTATAAAAAAATTTCGCCAAGTAGTCAAATCAGATAGCGTAATTAACCGTCAGGTCGATTTAAGATCTGGCCGTTGTTTTGGCTGTAATTTGCCAGGCCATGTAAGGAAAAACTGTCCGAAACGAGAGGTTTCGCAGGTCGTACCATCGGCCTATATCAATTGTTGTAGTATTGGTAACGAACCTTTTCATCCATCGAGTCCGGGAAATGATGTACTTCATAATCCTATTAAATTTTATGATAGGTCATTTATGAAAATAAAAAATAAGTAATCTCCCACCTGTTGTTGCCTTAATAGATAGTGGAGCGGAAATCTGTTGTATAAGGCAGATTTGGTTAGATCCTTGAAATTGGGTTTGCCGAGAAAAATTAAGTTATGTGGGTTAAATGGCCAGCCACAGCTAGTGGATGTTGTGCAAGCACCTGTTATTTTAGGAGCAGTAGATCCTAATACTACCAATATAGCTCCTGAATATTTGGAATGGTTTGCAGTTGTTCCCCACTTACACGAAGAAGCAATCATTACCCCTAGGGTAGCAGAATTAATACAGACTATTGCCTTACATAGCCTGCCTACCCCCAACTTTGGCGTCGGATATAAAAACAAAATCTTTTCTTGAAAGCTCACTGGATAAGGTGAACTCCGACCTAAAGACACAAGAAGTCGAAGTGATGAACGATCAGCCAGTTCTGGATTCACTTACACCAGTTTGTGCAGCGGGAGTTACAGAAGAAATAGTCTCCGAGATGCACGTTGAGAGCAAGGCTGTTCACATGGATCTTCCGGTCTCATCCACATCCGATCATATTCAGAAGAAACTGCAATCTGAGTTTGATGACATCACCGTTCTTCTAGACAACGAAATGTCAAAGTTCTCAGTAATTGACAAAAAGCAAAGAAAATTCGATCAAAGCCAGGCAGAAGAAAATGCCATCTCTGAGAAGTTGACAATTGAAAGAGATAACTTGGAGAGGGATCTCAGAGAAAAAAAAACAAAAATTATCAACCTGACTCGACAAGTTGATGGGCTGAACGAAGATTTGACCGAATCAAACAGAGCGAGAAGTCAACTGCAGAGAGAATTTAATGACCTGGTTTTTTCTAAAAATGACGTCGAAAAGAATGTTCACAAATTAGAAAAAGAAAAGAAAGCTCTTGAAACTCAGGTGGAAGCCCAGAAGCAGATGATCGAAGAGCTCGAAAAGGAAGTTCAAGGAACCGAAGATGCCAAGTTGAGACTGGAAGTGAATATGCAAACCTTGAAAGATCAGTTGATGAGAGAGGCTCAGTCAAAAGAGGAAATAGACGAAGAAGGTAGAAAAGGTTTTCTTAAAAAGATAAGAGACGTGGAAGCTGAACTTGAAGAAAAGAGGAGACAGAAGCAGCTTGCAACGAATGCCCGGAACAAGCTTGAAGCTGACTTCAGAACCATTGAGGAACAACTTGCTGATGCTCTGAAAGTCAAAGATGAAGCTGTGAAGCAGTTCAAACGTTACCAGGTCCAGATCAAAGAATTCATGCACGAGATTGAATTTATCAATGTAACCAAACAAGAAATGTCAAATGCCAATAAAAAGAGTGACAAAAAATACAAGCAGCTTGAAGCTGAACGCCAAATTCACACAGATCTGGCAGCTTCAGATAGAGCCAGAAAAACTCTAAATGGAGACTACGAACAAGATATATATGAGCGTCGTTATAACACCCGTAAGAAATACAATTCATGGATACTGCTTTCCATGGTGACCATATATTCCGATCATAATCCCCTCTCTTATCTCATGGAGCCGCCGATTTCCTCTCCCGGAAAAGGAAGTAATCTCTCAACACGGAGAGCTGAACGACATTTTTTTACTTGTCGTAATTATGTTTATTATTATGTTTATTATTTACTGTTATAAATTTTGAAATGTTGTTTTCTAGCATAACCCCAGAGGCACATTGTACTAGTTGTATGTCTAGGGGCACAGGTTTTCTCTTTTGTTGTCTTAGTTGCAGATAGTTGTCATCATCATCATCGACCGACTACGTTTCGTCCGGACTTGTCGGTCCCTCCACTCCGCAAACGACAATATATGAGCCTCCATTTCTCTCCTTTGGCCTCCGTGGCTTCCCTTCTAACATCCTCAGCGGTGATACTCTTTCTGTCATAACCCATGTATGTTGACATCTGGTCGAGGTATGACATTCTTGGACGGCAGCGTCTGTTGCTAGCTCTTACGTTCGATGTATACAGCATGTATATATTTGCCGGTTCATCCTGGTTCATACGTAGGCAGTGACCAGTGAAAGACATCTGACGATGACGGATCAATGTGCTGATAGGAGCTGATTGTACCCTGTCGTACAGGTCCTCATTTGTCATACGATCCTCTGACTGAACCACACCGATCATCCTGCGATAACACTTTCTGGCAAACACGTCCAATTTAATCGACAAACCTTTTGTTACAAGCCAGGATTCACATCCATACAACAAATCCGATACACATGCAGCGTTGAAGAAGCGCACTCTCAGCATCACACCGACGTGTCTGGAGGTAAGGAACTTCTCCAGCTTGTGGAAGGCCCCCATGCAAGTGCGATTCTGGCCTCAATATCTTTGACATCTGAGTTCATGTGAGAACCAAGATATTTGAAGTCCCGAACCACTTCTACTTTTTCGCCGTCGATTGTGAGGTGCGGTGCACTAAAATCCTCAGGAATGTTGAGACGCATCTGTACAGTCTTCGTGGTGTTTACTTCCAGCCCAACCTTTTTTGATTCTTCGTTGAAAGCATTCAGTTGTCGCTGAGCACCTTCTATTGAGTTCTCCAACAGGGCTATGTCATCCGCAAAGTCGAGGTCATTAATCCTCTTCTCCGCCTGTATTGATCCATTGCGATGGTGTGTCAGATAGCCGAAACCATGTTCCGCTTGTCTCATGACATAATCGATTACAATGACAAACAAGAAAGGGGCTAAGACATCTCCCTGTAGGACTCCTGTGGTGATACTGAATCGCTCAGATAGTTTCCCTTCAACAAACACCTGGCTAGATGAATTTTCATATAGTACTTTTATGGCTGAAACCATCCTATTGGGAATGCCACAGTGTCTTAATATTGCAAACATCATATCCCGATCAATCGAATCAAATGCTTTTTTGAAGTCGATGAATGTGACAAACAGCGGGATATTCTGACTATATGCTCCGTCCATGATGCGTCTCAAGATGTTAATCTGTTGAACTCAACTACGTCCAATCCTGTACCCAGCTTGGTTTTTCCTTAACAGCTTGTCAATTGGAGTTCTAATGCAGTTGAGAAGCATTACATTGTAAACCTTTGCTGCTATGGACATGAGAGAGATACCTCTGTAGTTAGTCATCAGTTGGAGATTTCCTTTCTTTGGAACGGTGACGATGATATTGGATGTCCAGGTAATGGGCGCATGAAGATTGTCAAAAACCAAGTTGCAGATAAAATAGATTTGCTCTCTGATGAAGTTTCCGCCTTTCTTGAGTACCTCTGCAGTGAGCGCATAGTCCAAGCCCGGAGCTCTATTTGACTTGAGGTGCTTTATGGCCTCGTTCACTTCTCTTAAGCTGAAGTTGGATATTGATATCTCGTTGTTGTCATTCGATGGGACAGGATGATAGGCCGAGCTTGTAAACTTGCTTTTGTTGTTGAGAAGATTGTTGAAGTAAGTTCACCACTCATTCAAGCCATCCTCCTTGGACGCAGGTGGTTTTCCATCGAGTTTGCGCACCTTTACAGGATGTTTTTTATCATCGCCGCCGATTCTGTCTATTATTTTCCAAACCTCATCATGTTGATTCCTCGAGGCAGCCGCCTCCAGATCACTGAGCTGTGTCTCAAGGTAGGTCCTTTCATCCATAATAAGAGACTCGTTAACTTGCTCCCGGAGGCTTTTCCAAATCCTCTTATCCTCCACTGTTGAAGTCCTCTTTTGCTCTGTCATGTTTCCGCTGGAGGTGAATCGTCTGCTCTCCAACCCAGTGTGACCGTCTTTTTGTCCTCCGTTTGTTGAGAACCTTTTCACAGGTCTCCACCAGAGCTTTGTCCAAGCACTCCGCTCTTTTGTCGATCTCCTCCAGATGGTTAGAGATCCGCAGGTCGTCGAAGATAGCCTCGAAGCGATTCCTCAATTCCAGGTCAAAAGACCGTTGCACCAATGCATCATCCAATCTGCAGGTATTAAAGACGTCTCTCCTGAGTTTTCTACTTTTGGTCGCTCTTAGCCTTATTCTGATCTTGGCAGACACAAAGCGATGATCCGAACCAACATCTATTGAGTTGAAGGCACGACAGTCACACAAAGAGGAATACCATTTAGCTCTTATAAGTATGTGGTCAAGCTGGTATTTCTCAGCTCTGGGATCAGTGTAGGTGTCTAGATGTCTGCGCTGGTGTTGAAAACGGCCGTGGGCCGGCCTCATTCCAGCTGATTCGCATAGATCGATCAATCTCTGGCCATTATTGTTTGTGAGCTCGTGGTAGCAATATCCTCCGACGATCCGTGGATGCACTGGATGACTAGTGTTTCCAATGTGAGCGTTAAAGTCACCAGCAGCCAGTACAACAGTGTGGGGTGGGATTGAAATGATTAGTTTTTCCAAGTCATCGTAGAATTTGTCCTTCAATCCCTCATTTGTGTCCGACTCCGTGGGAGCATACGCTGAGATGATACTTATGTAACCTTGGGTTACCGCCAAGATGCATCACCATAATACGATCATAAATTTTCTCCAACGAAGTGACCATGGCAGCAACTCTTTGGCTGTAGAGCATTGCCACCGCATGGCATTCAGCAGCTGAAGACGCATCGGAACAAGCAAGAGTCCAGCCAGGTTTTGGAGTGTCAAACTGTATACCCTCACAGTCCGTTTGGAACCGATGCTCCTGTAAAGCAACAAAGTCGACGCTGTACTCCTCGCAGCCGATGATGATCCTCTGAATTTTGTGCCTGATTCCCCCGCTATCCCTGAGGGTTTGGACGTTGTAGGTTCCGATTTTGAAATTCCTTTTACCTTTCCTAGATGCTTTATGTCGCCAGACGATGTCATTAGCAGTGTGACTTCGGGTTATCCCGCTTTCATCACACTCCGTGATTAAAGAGTTTTGTCGTCTGGAGACGTTAGCTAGGTTGTCCGGAATGGGTAATTCAGAAATTGTTTTTGTAGCAGAATAAATTCCTGGCAATTAGGTTGCTAGCCTTAGGAACCAAAGGTTTGAAATCGAGGTTATCCTTCACTTAGATGGGCTGCCCTCCCGGGTTAACAAACCCCATCTGTCCATTGGTTTGAAATCATGGTTTTCCTTTCCTGTACTATTCTATAATTAATGATATTGTTGAAGTAGTTGAACTTCTTTGATATGACGTGATGATGATTTCTTCATTAATACAATTCAGACCGGTATGGGATTAAACTTGGATGGATCGAGCTGGTTGTATGGGTGGTTTTACTGGTGGGAGTAAAAGTTACTTTCAGGAAAGACATCTCCAGTTTAAAGTCGACCTTGAAGCCCTGGTAGACACGATACATCGACAAACAAACGCCCATTCTTCATCCAGATTATCTACAAAATTTTGCTTCTCCGATTCCACTCACTCCTCATCTTCCTCGTCGTTTTCTTCGATGTCCCCGACCTTGAAGCCCTGGTAGGCACGATACATCGACGAACGAACACCCATTCTTCATCCAGTACTGTGAAAGCTAACATTTAAGATATTGAAAGACTGTTCAACATCTTCGTTTTGAGAGGGAGTTATGTCAGGGGTCGCTCTACCGGACCTCCTGACAAGTGTATCTTGCACCCGTCGACCTGTCTAGACTCTCAGTCTAGATAGGAACCTAGACATTAATTGGCAGACGTTTGTTTTCTTGTTGTTTGTTGACGTGTTTCCCGAGGCTATATATATATAGCGCTTTGAACCCCGCCAGTACAGTCGAGCTATTTAGTATCAGGCGAAGTCCTGCTTGTTTTTACATTTGATTTGCGTTTTATTACAGTTGTTGTTGTCGTGTTGTTGTGTTGCCTTTTTCTTCCTGATGTTTACGGCATTCCTGCAGGGAAGACTGTGACACCACCACTGAACATAATAGTTTCGATGACAACAACTGCAAGACGCTTGTCAACTCCTTCAGCAACCATTTCATAAATAAAATAAGTAACATTCATCAAAATATAAAATAACGTTTGTCACCTCCTGCTCACTCACTTCCGTCATATGCAACCAGAGTCATCCCTTGTCACAACACGCATTCTCTCCAACCAATAACCCCATCTGACGTAAAGGCAATCATTAAAAGCTCATGCAACAAAACTTTTCCTCTTGACCCTTTTCCACATCAAGTTTTAATTAATTGCTCGGATACACTCTCCATCATAAATATTTAACTTAATCAACTTTTCTTTTGAAGAAGGTCACTTTCCAAAGTCATTCAAAACAGCACAAGTCTTGCCACTCTTAAAAAACCCCCATCTCAATACCTCTGACCCAGGTAACTTTTGCCCCATTTCCAACCTTTCTACCATCTCTTAAATCATTGAACGTACTGCTCTAAAGCAACTCCAACCCCAATTACTCTCCTTTCCAATCAGCGTACCGACGCACCTTTTCTACTGAAACTGCCTTACTACACATCTTTGATCATATCTTCCACTCTTGCGGCTCAAAATAAGCCATTATTATTGCTGGACTCGACTTGTCTGCTGCCTTCGACACCATTGATCATTCCATCCTACTCCAACGACTAAAAGATGACTTCGGCATCAACGGCTTAGCCCTCTCCTGGTTAACATCTTACCTCACTTGTCGCTCACAATTTGCTAAACTTGGAGATCACTCATCTCCTACTGTTCAGCTCACCCATTGTGTCCCTCAGGGCTCCATCCTAGGGCCACTCTTTTTCACCTCCTTTATATCTCCATAGCCGATTTATTATTTCCCACAATGTTGCTTACCACCAGTACGCCGATGACACACAGCTCTTCAAACCCATCAGCCCCAAAGATCCCACTGACCTCTCTTCTAGAATCAATAGACTTACTTCATGCATGTAGGCTATAGAAACATGGTTCCTACATAACAATCTCCAGTTCAACACATCAAAAACCGAAGTATCCATCTTAGGCTCACACCACCTTATCAATTCGCTCTCCCATATCAAATCAATAATCTTGACCATGATCTCGTTCATCTTTCACCAACCCTAATAATATTTGGCGTCACTCTAGATAATAAACTAAAATTTTCTAATTACATCACCAGCGTCATCAAGTCTTGCAACCACCACATGAGGGCCATACGCCACATCAGGCCATTTCTCACCATGGAGCTATCTTCTACGCTCGTACGTTCCTTCTTTTGTCAAGAATTGATTATTGCAATTCTCTTCTTCATTGCACATTATCACACAGCAACAGTGCACCCGACTTCAGCGGACCATGAATAGGGCAGCCAGAATCGTCCTGAACGTCGGTCATTCAAAAGGCATACGTCACCAATCCTCTGTCAAAAACCTCATCCGTCTTCACTGGTTACCTATCACTCACTGCATTTCGTTCAAGATCGCTCTCCTCACTAACAGAACACTCACTACTTCATCACCCCATATCTTCGCAGCCTACTAGAAACCAGGAAACTGGCAGATGTTTCTGCTTTCCTGCAGCCCCTCCCCTCCAGCAACATTACACCTCTAACAAAATTTCAATGCGTGCCTTCCGTCATGCAGCACCGTGACATAAGAGCTGCTGAGTCGACGAAACATTTCAAGAAAAAATTAAAAACTCATTATTTTAAAATATTTACGGGGAGTTTTGAAAGCGCCTCAGCTACAGTTGGCGCTATATAAATACACTTATTATATATATATTGAGATTTTGCATACGCCTTATCAAGACAAGTCTTGCTCAAGGCGAGAGAGGGAGGGTACTTGCAAAGGCATGCCTGGCAAAT
>CAXBUH010000082.1:0-30000 GCA_963978895.1 Erpobdella octoculata | reverse complement strand
CAACAGAACGCACAACGCTGCTAAACCCATTAATATCCAAATAATTAAGCAGTAATTTTTTGCGATAAGAAGGTGTTTTTAAAAGTTTGCTTATCTTCATTAGTTTTTTTCATAAATGCTAATTCTGGAAGAATGATATTCTTGAGGGTGATAAACATATTATTTAATAATGTTGTGAGTGTCAGGCTTGTGCTTTTTGAAAGCACAGTAGACATTCTGACTCATTTGATATGTTTTTTTTTTTAATAGGTTATAGTCTTTTACACCAGGTGGTTTTAAATTCAAATACCATTATGTAGGAAATACCGTATTTTTATCCAAAAACAACGCGCCCTCTGACGTGCCTGGAAAGGTCATAAACAGGGACGTTGCTCTATTAATCAGAAAATGTAAATAAGTGAAATGCAGTTTTAATAATGAATATATATATAAACATTTTACCAGTCAAAGTGTATTTATTTAGAAAGCCATGTCTTTTTTTAACCTCTCTCCAGGGCTTCGTAGATGCGCATTATAAGTTTTAACGTGGGAAAGTAACGTGATTGTTCATGTTCAAATTAATATTCAATTAATAAATGGAATTAATTAGTTATTTGATAAAATATGATTAATTGTAAGAACGACAATGGCGGGAGCCAATCAGCGGGCTCAGTTTGGATGCTATTTGTTGAAGTAAGCATTGTTGTTACCACATTTTACACAGACAAATACAGACGTTAATAAAACAACAACAACAACAACAACCACATTTTGCTGATGTAAGCATTGATTGTTAAGATAAGATAACGTTTATTATAGTGGTTTAGAAGACTTTACGCCTATAGACAACCACTTCGAATTAAAAATAATAATAAATAGAATAAAATAAAATAAATGATAATAATAGATAAATAAACTAATAAAAAATAAATAATTGCATAAAAAATCAGTATCCATGCCTGGATAGCGCTACTTTAAAAGATGTGGTAGTCTCAGATGCTACAGTGTCATCGTCCAAGTCATTCCATATGTTTATCACTCTAGAACTAAAAAAAGCCTTTTTTAAAGTCTTTTCTTGTTTTTTAAAAAGCTTGAATCTATGTCCCCTAGTGCTTTGAATCGGTGGTTGTTCGAAAAACATTGCTCGTGTTAAATCCTCTTTTCCTGTTATTATCTTGTAGGCTTCGATCAAGTCACCCCTACTTCTCCTTTTCTCTAGAGTTGTTAAGCCGCATTGTTTTAATCTTTCTTCGTAAGGTAACTGGCTTAAATGCTTAATCAACTTTGTAGCCCTCCTTTGTACCTTCTCCAACACTACGATGTCCTTTTTTAAAACAGGGCTCCAAGCTTGTACACAATATTCTAGATGTGGTCTTACCAAACATTTGTATAGTCTGATAATTATTTCCTGGTTTCGACTTATTATTGTTCTCTTGACCAATCCTAAAATCTTATTGGCTCGCTTTGCTGCTTCCGCACACTGTCTTGATGGTTTGCCGCTATTGTGTACTACAACACCCAGATCTCTTTCCTCTTCAGATGTCTTCAACAATATTCCTCCCATCTCATACTGAAACTCTTGATTTCTCTTACCCATGTGCATCACTGAGCATTTATCTACGTTGAACATCATTTGCCAGTCTAGGGACCATTGGTATATTTTTTCAAGATCTTTTCTTAAAATGTCGGCATCCAGCTCACACTCTACTTTCATGGATAACTTTGTGTCATCAGCAAATTTCGAGACCTTTGAACAAGTCGCTAAATCAAGGTCGTTAATGAACAGAACAAATAGTAATGGTCCCAAAACGGATCCTTGCGGTACACCACTTTTTATGCTTTTCCACTCCGAGTATTTCCCTTTAATTCCCACTTTTTGTCTTCTGTCAGCTAGCCATTCTTTGATCCATCCTCGAATATTACCTCCTATTCCAGCCGCTTCTATTTTTCTCATCAACCGTGTATGTGGTACTTTGTCGAAGGCTTTGGCAAAATCCAGATAGACTATGTCTACAGGGGATCCTTTATCTAAGTGGGTATAAACATTTTCAAAACAATCTAGCAAATTTGTTAGACATGATCGCCTTTGTACGAATCCATGTTGGCTGTTTATCAAAATGTTGTGGTGTCTAATGTGATTCATTAATTCGAGCTGAATGATTTTTTCCATGACTTTGCAAATAATACATGTGAGACTTACTGGACGATAGTTACTTGCCTCAGATCTGCTACCTTTTTTAAAGAGTGGTACAATGATTGCATCTTTCCAATCACGAGGAATTTCTCCAGTTTTCAAGGACCTGTTCATTATTTCTGCTAATACATCGCTTATTTCGTGTCTTACTTCTCTTAAAAACATGGGATGTAATGCATCGATACCCGGACTTTTATCTGTTTTTAGGTCCTTCAAGTGTCTTTCAACGTTCTCTTTTGTGATAACCACATCAGTCATTATCTCGTCTATTTTTCCCTTAAACATGTTCACAGGTTCCGGTATGTTTTCTATGTCTTCTTCAGTAAAAACCGTACAAAAATAATTATTTAACATTTCAGCTACCTCTTCATCGTTTTCAACCACTTCGCCTAACTCATTTTTTAACGGCCCCACTAGGTCTTTTCGTTTTTGCTTACTTCGGACATACGCATAGAAACTTTTGCTGTCATTTTTTATATTATCCGTCAGCTTTTTCTCATAATCAATTATGGCTCTTTTAATGCTTTTTTTTGTCTCATTTCTTTTCTTGACATATTTGTCGCGCAATTGTTGCAGTATTATTTCTTTGCCTGTCTCATTATTACTTGCAGCTGCAATTTCATTTCCATTTCGAAGTGTTTGGAACCTTTTCCATGCTTTGATTTTTGCTCTTCTTATTTTTAAGACTTCCTTTGTTATCCATGGCTGTTTCCTGACAAATTTTTTCTTAATGGGTATGATTTCTTGAATGACCTCCTCCATGCTCTTTTTGAATAACATCCAGCTGTCATTTACATCCACCGATTCAATTTTTCTCATTATATTCATGTCTCTTATTTTGCTTCTTACTTTGTTATAATTTGCTTTAAAAAAATTGTAGCTAATATGAGAATTTATTTTCATGTCACAATCCTGTAGTATTATTTCAAATCTTACAATTTGGTGGTCACTAGAATGAAAAGGCTCTCCTACAGAGATGTTCTCTATAATGTTCTCATCAGAAGTTATTACCAAATCTAATATATTTTTGTTTCTTGTTGGGTTCATGACATGTTGATGTAAAAATTCCCCATTAATACAATCCAAGAATTTATTATCTTGATGTCTTTCTCCTTCCATGTTTATCCAGTTTATATGATAATTGAAATCTCCCATTATCAATACAGATTCCTGGCTAACCCTACCCAATAATTCACACAAACCATTATCCACACTTTCATCTACATTTGGGGGTCTGTAGCAAACACCTATTAGTAAACTGTTTTTAGCTCCATGCTGTATATCACACCAAAGACTTTCTTTAAACTTATCGCTTGATATATCTGTTCTTTCCACTGCCTTTATTTCATTTTTAACATATAAAATTATACCACCCGCACCATGCCCCTTATTATTTTGATTTTGCCTGTCTTTCCTAAACATAGTGTACCCATTAATTGCTAGTTCAATATCTAATATATCTTCCTTTGCCCATGATTCTGTTATACCAATGATGTCAGGTTTTTCTAATTCCACATAAACTTCCAATGCACATCTTTTTTCTTTGCTTACTATACTTCTTACATTGGCATAGAAACATTTCAATATTGTTCTTTTTAGTTTAGTAACACTATTGAAACTCTGCCTATTTATTGCTTTTATTATTGCACCTTCTTGATCTTTACTATTCTCATATTCCCTGGCACACCCTTCACCTTGTATATCCATTCCCCCGACTGATCATTGTTCTGTTTTTCTTTTGCTTCTATAACAAGTTTCTTGCATTGTTCTCTCTCTATTCTAGTCATATCGTGGGTCACAGAGACTCTTCTAAACTTTTCCTCTGCATTCTTGAGTTTAAAAAGTGACTCTAATATCAAATTTTTCTTTGTTGCTTCCTTCAGTTCAACAAGTAGAGGTCTGTCTTTTTCAGATTCCCTGCCAAGTCTGATCACTTTTTTTATATCTAAACTTTCACAAGATACTTCAAGTACTTTAAATAGTGACAACACAGATTTTCTATCTTCGGTTCTTTTCTGATCTTCTTTATCTGCAGCACTCTCTGCCATCCTATGAATTATAATGTTGTTCCTTCTAAGTTCATGCTGGTCTGTATTTTTTATCTTATTTTCCACTTTATTTACTTTTTCTTTTATAGCCTTTATTTCTTTTTTGGTCCATTCCTCTTCTTGGATTGAAACGTTGGTTTCCCTGGTCCCATTATTATTGGCTGCTGATGATTTGGAAACAAGCAACTCAGCAAACTTTTCTTCAATCTTTTGATATGCTTTCTTTTCACATACCTCCAGCTGTTTTTCAACGAGTTTTTTCCCTTCCTCTGCCTTTTCTGCAGATGTCTTTAATAGCAATTTCTCGACCTCTTTCTCCAACTTGTCAATTCTCAAACAATTGTTGCAT
Organism: Erpobdella octoculata; assembly: GCA_963978895.1. NCBI lineage: Eukaryota > Metazoa > Annelida > Clitellata > Hirudinida > Erpobdellidae > Erpobdella > Erpobdella octoculata. Next base: position 25,430 of record CAXBUH010000082.1, on the reverse strand, counting down.
ACGGAATCTATGAAGTTTTCACCGCTTCCATACATACTACAGTTAATGCACTTAATCATTTCCTTGCTTTTGAGAACCATATTTGTAAGATAAATGCAAAATAAAACTTCCACTACTCAAAATAAGATAAGAAAAAGTATATTGACTTATCTTTCCGAATAGAAAACCTCTGAGCGATAATATGTGAGAGACCGCACGCCGCTTGCCAACTTTAATATTGTTGTTGTTGCCCCATTTTACTCAGATTTTAATTTGCCCGATAATTATAATAATTAGATAGTATTAATAATTAATAATTACTCATACGGTTGCGTGGTTCTTTTGTCAGCATTGTTTTTAACTACATTTAGTAAAATTTCAGCTTATCGTGGTGCGGTTATCTTTGGGTAGTTAAGTTTTGAGCGGTTGTCGTTGGATAGTTATGCAGTCGATTCGCTCTTCGGCTATATCTTAGCTATAAATTGGACAATCTGTACCTTGTCTCTCTAAATTTTCTTGAAGCTAAATTCTGCTAGATTTTTGTTTAATAAAAGTTTATAATTGTGCTGTGAAAAAATGTTTTGCCTATTTCTCAACAATTGCAGATGGTTCATCCTCCGTGGATTTGTTTGTTTCTAAATCGCGATTACAAATTTTTTTAAATGTATTATCTTTTAAAAAATGTAGTGTCTATAATAGCAAATAATAATTTGTATCTAATTATGAAATACGTTTAAAGTTGCATTTCAGTCAAAAACACGATGCACAGTTTGTGATGCAGCTTTGATATAATCTGTATGTCCTCTTAATCCTTTATATGCCGCTTTGATCCGAACCTCATGAAATAACGCTTCTAATTATATACACTTAATTCTACTTAATTCTACGTACGTTTGTTGTCTTTCCAATTTTTTTTTCTATTAGACTTGAGCCAGTCGATATTGAGGTGTTTTTAATTAAACTTTAAAAAAAATTTCTTGGAAACATTTTTTCTCGTCCCTCTTCTTTCATGTCATCTCTAATGATGGCTCCCAATTTGGTGGACATTTTTTTTTGCTGTGTCTCCTCGTCTTGAAGAAAGAGATGATGAAGAGGAAGAAGAGGAGGAATGACAAAAATATGATGGTGGTGGTGATGATGATGATGATGATGATGATGATGATGATGATGATGATGATGATGATGATGATGATGATGATGATGGTGATGATGGTGATGATGATGATGATGATGATGATGATGACGACGATGATGATGATGATGAATAAAAGAATATAGCGATGATGATAATGTAAAAAAGAGTGTCACATTGGAATTTTGAGATTATTCTTTGAATAAAAATTACTCGAAAATAGTTTTATAATGAGTTTTTTATGGTCAAAACTCAATATTTCATTATTTTTTTCGTGTTCCCATCTTCTTGAAATAATTTACTAAATAAACAGAAAAAACACAAAAAATTGATAAAATGACAGCTAAACTGAAAAGTTTGAAGAAATTAATATTCACATTGAAATCTTCACATATCTTTTTAAAATTTCATCTGAATTAATTTTTTTTTATTATGTTTAAATTTTTTATCGTCTTATCACACCGTATTAAAAAAATATTGATGAGACTCATAAAATCGTTAACGTGTGTTCTCCCGACGGCTTCCTGTCATTGTGTCACTGTCAATGTTGCTGGTGAATTACTTGCTGACCACGATTACCTTTTCTCTCTCTCTTTCTCTTTCTTTCTCTCTCTCTCTCTCTCTCTCTCTCTCTCTTTCTCTCTTCTCTCTCTCTCTCTCTCTCTCTCTCTCTCTCTCTCTCTCTCTCTCTCTCTCTCTCTCTCTCTCTCTCTCTCTGGTTTTGTCTCTGTTTCTGTCTTTCTCTCTTCATCTCCTTCTTTCTTTTTTCTCTCCACCACCGTCACCACCACCAGCATCCTCCCCGTCGTCATCCGTAATCACCGTCATTAGACTCCAGGTCCTTGAGTGGAAGTTGAAATCAGACTACGAATTTTACTCGAGGATTTTGAATATTGAAATAAAAAAAAATGAAGCAATCTCTTTGAGGTTATAATTTTACATCAGATCTTAGTGTTGTTGACCTAAAATCATTTTGTTTAGTAACGATTATCAATCCATCGAATTATGTGCTAATTTATAGCAAGCATTTCAATGAATCACTAAATGAGACTCATTCAATAGCAACGAATGCGTATATGTTACGGTTTGTAGTATAAATGTTGATGAATTAATGGCCATCGCTTCCAAGCCTCCCCCGGTTTCGCTTTTCCAGGTCTCTGTCAGTAATTCATTGCAGGATGTCGAGAAGAAAAGATGCGTCCCGAGGGGTGTACAACACGTCGTCAGGGTAAAGAATGGTCCGGAATCAATTCTTCAAACGTGTATTCTCCTACGTGTCCGGTCGGTCGGGGTGAAGCGAACAGAATGAAACACGCACGTAAAAAGATAAAAAGAGAGAAAAAAAGAGAAAATAAAGAAAGAGAAAGAGAGAGAAATTTGGTAGGAATAAAAACTGCGTAAAAATGTCTACAAGATTATGTTCGTGAGTGACTTATGTGTGTTGACGCTCTCGTGTGGTATTAATTGAGAATTATTCACGTGAAAACGTTTCTAGTTCAATTAATTATGTAAAGCTGTTTTTTTTTAAAAGATGAATCAATTTCAAATCTTAAGATTTTTCAACTGAAATTTTTTTTTATCTTGACTAAACATTTGAGCTAAATTATTTTGTTTTTTTGTTTCATTCCAAAGGTGCTAGACTAGCGACCTCTACAAAAGTATCAATACTGGTCGAACATAGAAATCTGATGAACTTGTCGTTTTATTTCAATTCTAAAGAATTGTTTGCGTTTGTAGACGTTTAAGCACTATCACATCACCTGGCAACACGTTTTATATCTTTGAAATATACAAAAAATTACTTTCTTTTTTTCTCGTTGCTGGAGATTCACGGTTCAAACATCATCAATAATTTCAATCAATCAATTTGATTGAAATAATTGAATGTGTTGTTGACAGACATCTGTCATGGAACACAATGGAAACATAATGCATATTAAATACATACATAAACATGTAATTATATCAGTAGATACTATTATAAGCTTTTAAAAGATTGAAGGTCAAATATATAATTCCTACTTTGTTGTTTATTACAGTATTTACTAACAACGCACCTCACATACTTTTATTTCATTTGGTAGACCAACAATTTTAAGGTTGTGAAAATGACCTAGGTACATTTAAAGATTTAAATCTGTTTAAAGATGTTTACAGATTCTGGAACAATGGTATACAGTTGAAATGCAAAACTCGTGCATTTCTAATTTCAATATCGATTCCACAACTAACAAGTTAAACACCATCTGAATTTGTAGAACTTTCTCGCCTCATATTTTGGACTTTCTTTAATTTTCCCAATGAGTATTTTTTTGTTTACTCAAGACATGAATTATTAAAATATGATTCTGATTTAATGTGAAACTAGATAAAATGTTACTAGCAAAAACGTTTCATCAAACAAATTAAATTATTCACTTTGACGATCATAAAAAAGAGGCGTGAGTTGGCGGTTATATATATAAGTGTGTTTTGATTATTTTTCTGAACCGTTCAGCTGTAACCATGGTGGGAAACTCTACCAAAGCCTTGTGCCAGCAACCGCAAATTTTCTATCTCCATCATTCTCTAATCGAGAAGCAGGGATGAGGATGAGTGAAGACGAGGATGACAAACTTGCAGTCTCTTCCGTGTACAGATATGGAGGAGCCAACTCATGAAGGCACTTATAAACCATTAAAGTTATATCTTGAACTCTGTCCCAAGATGTAACTGTTAACCAGTCCACAGTTCTGGCTTTGCGTCTTCTTTTTATGAAGAAAGCATGAAACTGGTACTCATTTGACTACTACAAGTATAGAAAGAAAGGCTGTGTTGACTTAAATCGTAAAAAAATTGTTTTCAAAATCAAGCCGAGGAATCTATTGAAGCATCTCAACATTGCAAGTCTATTTTTTGTAATGTTTTTCATATTCTCAGGATTCAAATTATATTAGCACCATCTTTGGAATGAAACAGGAAAATAATATATACTTTACCTATATTCGATAGACGATCAAATCAACTTTAAAACGATTCGCAGGAAAAAAAGAGTATAGAACTGAACCAGGCAAAAATTCAGCAGAACCTGTACAACAGCAAGGACATTCCTTCGTTGTTTTATTTTAATAAAAACCACTTTTCAAGACAATATAATCATTTCTACTTTGTCATTGATCTGCTTTTCTCAATTTGGGAAGACATCTCTTATATTAACTTGTTTCAAAAAATAACACTTATGAACACTGGTGGATTTAAAAGGGTTAAAGATGGTCATGACTCCCGTTGAATGAACTATCTTAAAGTTTTTTTTACATATTTCTTGTGGCAAATAAGTATCGGTATTGGCTCTCGGTAAAGTATTTTAAGCTCCTTTTGAGAGTTTTTAGTTTCCTCCTGTTTAGATCTTGCATTCAATTATTTTTCTAATTAAACCACCAATAATAGTCTTTTGCCACCGTTTATAATTTGCTATCTAGCCTAGCTTAGCAACTTCACCTTTAATTTTCCTAAAACTGGAACGCGTGAGAAAACTTACATAATTTTATGTGTGATTTATAAAATTGCTTAAAAACTAAAAATGTTAAATAAAAAACATTTTAAAAAACACTTTTCTAAATGCACTAAAAAAGAAAATTTTCTTTGCGTTATCCGATTTAATCTCCCAAATAGTTTGACGAAATATAACAGTGTAGGACGTTCATTTTATATGTTTCTATGACTGATAGATTGAATGAACAAACTGAAGAAAAAAAACAAATTTCGATTATCCTGTAGAAGATATAACATTTCTATATAAATGTATTATTTTAGATGAACAACGTTCAAGAACATCGTTAAAAAAAGAACTTGAATAATTTCTAAAATCGTTGGTGCCTTTTTATATACGTTTTTTTGTCTATTAAAATTATTGGTTAATAAACTCCTGCAATAATATAAAACACTTTCGTGATAAAAGCAAGAAACTGCATAAGTACGTACATGAGGTAATTTTGAACGCTTGCGCTCATACGCCTCATTAAAATCTCCCCATTGGGATCTTGGCTTTATTAACCATTTATAAAATATAGTTTTATAGCTTTATTTCCGTGTCGTCTTATCAAACCAGCATGATTATCTACAGTTTAAATACTTATACAGTCGCTATGCTTTACCGGGCGTCGGTCATTCAACACTAATCGCGAAATCTGGTATATCCATCCAACATGCTTGTCGATTAACTTCCAACCCAGATTTTGCGAATCCTCCAAAGGCTCAATGGAGCAAATATGTGTTGGTGTTCTCATACCCTAAAATCCCACATTTTATTCGGTCGATTTGTGATTGGGTGCCTTTCGTTGTCACTATCTAACAGTTCTTATTGAGCGAGGGTTCTCCCAAGTTGATATTGTCTATACAACAAGAACAAACAAACTGTTTGTAACGACAGATTGCATGCGAAGCAAACTATACCCAGGCAGAGCGTTTGCTGTTGTTCATGGCGGCCGTCAAAGTCTTTAATTTCTGATGTCTCCAAAAGAAGATGTCATAAGCGGTAATTAGAGAAAAAAAAGGAAAAACAACTTGAAAACCATGATGTTGAAGAGACTGGATCTGTTCATGTGAAAAATAATTCCATCCTCGATCTTTTCTTGAATTCTCTTCTGTCTTTTCTCATTTCATCTTCGTCTCATTTTTTCCGCGATAGACTGACAACTTTTTTTTTCGGTCAATTCGTAGCCGAGCGCTCTTGAAAGCAGCGTCGAAAATAGTGCTTTACAAATTTCTGAATTGAAAAACTGAATTGCATAAGCTACAATTACCAACAGACCTAATAATTTGGGACTGTTAACCATTCAATTAACTGTCAGATTTAATTTTTCTTAACTTAATGAACGGCAGATAGCGTTTAAGTATGAAAAAAAAATAATGTACTCATAATGGAAATAATGTCTTTGTTAGATGACACATTTAAAATGAAAATTTAATAGAAAAACTTGTTAAAAACTAGTCTTATGATAAGACTAGGGTACTCGCGAAGTTATACAGATCTGTTCATTAAATTCAAACTGAGCACCCTAGTCTTATCGTAAGACTAGTTTTTAAAAAGTTTTTTATTTATTTTTATTTTCTATTTTTTAGTCTTCACATTTTTTTAATTATCTTCACAATTATCCGACTTATCCGACTTATCCCAATATATATATATATATATATATATATATATATATATATATATATATATACCATTGGATAACAGAATGTCCGCTTAAACGATTAAACGCTTAACCTCACAAAGCAAGTTAATATAAGACTAGTAAAAAAAGAGTATGTTGTCCATAATGTTCAGATGTTCTAACTCTGTTGCCTAATGTTGCTCTAAACAAATACACATTGGTTAATTGATTGATTGTTAAAAAATTGATCATTTTAATGTTGCTGTAAGTCACTTAATATGAAATAATCTCAATATGATCAATGCATATTTACAAAGCATGCAGCAGAGCTTGATCATAAATTGATGATAAATTGTTCTTTAGGATTTGACAGAAAGCGATCGGCGAAAAAATGGGCGGAAGAAAATGAAAACAATAAATTCGTAATAAATAGAAAACAAATTTTAAATATTTTAAACGTTCACAAAATTGAGATTTTTTTTTAATTCAAAGTAATTTTATGACGAGACTATTATTTTTTCATGTTCAATTTTTTTTTTAGGAATTGGTTTTTTTAACCAGTGTTTTAATAGAACTCATTAAAGCTTTTTAATCTACTATTTTTTTGACTGTCTTGTTTGCTGACTTGGTTTGAATGCATTTTATAATCATTTTTTTCATTATTGGTTTTAATGCACTGTAAAAATAGAACTAAAGTACAGGTAAGATATTTATTTATTCAGATGATTCATATGAGTAAAGTCCGGTTAGGTCCAGTGAAGTTCGGTAGTGTCAGATAAAGTTTGGTAAGGTTGACGTACCCATTGATATAAGCTATGACAATGGAGGTAACGTTTTGTAGAAAGCCACGCAAACAAGCAGGCTAAAATTAAGTTTTTTTCTGTATTATTAAATGCATTTATAATTCCACGGTTTAAATAAAATTGACAAAAATAAAAGAAAGTTTTTTCCAGAACCATTTAACGTCCAATATTTTATTTTTAAGTATTTTTGTTTATCAAAAAATAAATAAAAAAAGAAACTATGAAAAAAAACCTTTTATCAACAAACATTTCAAACTTTTATAATTTTTGAAGTTTTGGTTTGCTTTTATGACTGGAATTTAATTAATTTTTTTACACAATTTGTTCATAAACAAGCAAGTAACTAAGAAACCACAGAAGATTATAAGCAAGTTAACATACGAGAATCAAAAACACCTTTATCTGACAGCGCACAAATCTATAAATCGCATAAGAAACGGGGTCGAGGCTGTGTTAGCATTATCCATCCATCTTTTCCTCTATTTATTCCTCCATTGGAAATCTTGTCATTTCAATGCCAAGAAAATACGAAACTTCTTTAACTTTTACTTCAGATTCTGCTTTCATTTGAATAATAAATTGATTTAAATCTTGCACATCCGTAGCTGATAACAAACCATCATCAACATAAAAGAGCAAGCAACAATTTTTGGTAACCGAATATAACAGAACATGATGAAACAGAACATGATAGAACAAAACAGTGATAAAACAGAACATCGCGTCTATTTTTGCAATTTTTTGCAATAACAACAATAAATCGGTTTTATATAATTTTCATCTTCTTCTTTGTATGTTTCTGTTGTTAGCTATTGATCCAGGGGAAATGTAGGAATCATCCTACAACAGATATTAATTTGTGTTTGGCGTAACTTTAAACCGAAATAGTATTTCTGTGAGACTTTCTGATCTACAGCTGAATTTAACTTTTAGTTTACTTTATATTCTTGTTGCGGTACGCTGACGGTTTTTCGCTGATAACTTTTTTGTTTGATTTAATATTAAAAAAAACTATTTTGACAAGAAAGCCAACTTTTTAAGCTGCGCCTGTTCTAGTTCATTTCTTATTAATTGATCAATATAATTTTCCCTGTGAAAATTCACTCATGCAAACACATTAATGCCGCATGCAGTGTCACAGTTGGGAAACTTCCTACCAAATTATAGTTCAAACTTGGATTTCTAAATATATATTCTTGGTACAAAGTTGGTTATAAAAAAGTTTGCTCATATAAAATATATACCTATTTAATTTTGAAATTTCTGTGCAAACAGTGGTGAGCAAGTTATATCCAGCAGTTAGGAGCCTCAAACATCGAAAAATAATATTATTAACTACATTGTCAAATAAAACATTAATTTTATGATAATAATTTAAAATACTCCGGGCGTTTTAACTTGGAATAATTTGATCTCGGACATTTTGTATATCACAAAAAAGTTTTAAAAATATACACGTATATAAAATATATATGTTCTGCTTCTTCACTGTTCTGTTTCATCATGGAACCCAATTTTTTTACAATTCTTTACTCTGATGAATAGGCAAGGCATGGCTCTACTAATCAGTAATTTTAAATCCTTGTTTTCGGTTACCTCGTTCTGCCGTTTTTGGTTCAAAACTCAACAATCAACCAAAAAAAATAAAATATAGTTTCCAAGTTCGACTTGCCACCCTCCCGACCTGGACCCGCCCGCTAGTGCTTTTGAAAGTCGAACACTCCCCCGTCTCCCCCCCCCCCCATAGACTTATAATATAATTATAAGTCAATGCTCCCCCGGCCTTGACAAAACAAAACTATGCAACAACAACAAGAACAATATTTGAGGGTGACTTCACGAAGACATGATTTTTCAACCTAACTCATGAATAATAATAATAATAATAATAATAGTAATAATAATAATTTAAGCCTGCCAACAAAAAACTGACACCGCAAACAAGAACGAAGTTAACCAATTTGAGCAAATCCCATAAAGTCGGTACCAACTGGCATGTCTTGCGAAATGACATTCAAATTAAATGGACATAATAACTAATACACTAAACATTTGCATATCGAATTCTAAATGTTAAAATGCAACTGGTGTCTGTGCCCACGACAACAACCAGACAAACCAATGGCGGAGTAATGCGGCTAATTACCATTCGTGTTTAAAAACTCATGCCGGTTCGAGGAAAGTTTAAAGCAGAGATAATTAACCGAGAAACCACTGGCAGAACTTGGAGGTGGATAAGCAATATGAAAATATAAATAAAATAGGACATATTTGTGACAATATTACACGTGAAAGGAATCGTGTGGTGCGAATGTAAACCATAGGAGAAATTAATTAGAAAGAAACAAGTAATCCATAAAAACGAAGTTTTTTTTTTCACAAATTCCTAATATCTCAAGATTCGCCAGCCATTCAATTAATGCAATTTTTTCTTTTGAAATAACATTTTTTTAAATTTATATATGCAAATATCTATATAACTGTGTTTGATTTGTTTTAAAACATAGATAATTATCATTTTTTATTGAAAAATATATTTGTTTTGCAGAAAATTTTCAAACTTTAATTAATGTCACGAGGAATGAGCCAATATTTCAAATATCAGTTCGATTGAATGACTACAGAAGTTGGTTAAATTTCACTTTCGAGGTTTGCAAACATTCAAGCAAGCAAGACCGGCAGTGAAATCAATATAAGCGATTTAATAAAGAGAAGTTGAAGAAATATAGGAGAAAATAAGAGAGGGAAATAGAGAGAGAGTGAGAGGTAGCATTTTCAATTGACAGTGGGAAAATATTGAAAAAAATTCTCTATTAAATAAAATAATGCTTGTTTTTTAAACTGCAGATAATCAAATTAAATTCATGTTTCTGCAGTTGACAAAAGTATTGAAACATTTTATAAATTCATATTTCAGTCTCGTTTAACATTTAAATAACAGATAACACACCAAACCATACATAGGATTCCTGGGAGTTTAACTGAAGATAATAGGGCCGTTTAACTTCAAATGACAGACAATGCCCACGACAACAACTAGACAAACATAATATATTATAATTAGTTAAAGAAAACAACAAACAAACAAACTCAACTGTATAGTTTGAAAAAAAAAAGATTTAATAATCATCATCATCATAGTTCAACACATCATACATAGACGACCACTAATCAGGAAAGAATAAATGACCGACGAGTCAACAGAATTAAGAAGCGTAGAGGTCATGGAGGAGCTATTAATTCACCTTGAAGAAAAAAAAACAAAGACCTGAATTGTTGCAGATTAGCTGCAACAATGTTGATTACAATTCATCGATCGTTTCATTCATCCATTCGTCAGATCATTCACTCATAATTCATTCGCTGATTTTATTTTTTAATTGATTTTCTTATTCATCAAATCATCATGATTCGCTTTTTTCTTCATTCAGTCATTGCATCAATTCGCTAACTCAAGAAATCATGATGATGATGACAACAGGAAAGTGGGTGGGGCCAAACGAATGAACATAAACAACCATCGAAATGATGAGAGCTTGCTACCTATTCAGTCAGTCAGTACAATACGCCAGTTATACATCAGCAAAACACCTTTAAACAATGATGATAATAATAATATTTACAATAACGTTGACACAAGTTTAATGACATTTCAGTTGACATCGATCGCCTAACGCCATCCGACGGAGTCACTCCAGCTTGATTCGACGGCTGTATTCTTCCTGCTGCTTCAACAGCAACGCCGGCTTCGGTTTCTCTCGCTTCAGTTGGCCGTCCCTGGAAATTGGAACAGGAAACGCTTGTAAACAGAAGAATCTTGATTCTTTGAACTCAATAATGAATGAATAAAAATAATTGCACAATTAAGCAAGAATTTTTAACGTGTGTCATATCATATCATACGTGTCACATTCGCTGGCTGGCGAATGCGATATGAAATAAAGACGTTTTGCTTACAAATTTAAATGTCAGTAGACCTGAAAATGTTGTTGCGTTAAATAACCAATCCGCCAACAAATTCATCGCAGGTTCGACGAAGAAATTACTAACCACTCCAGATCAACAAGTCCACCCTGCTTGGCAATCAATGCTTTGACTCTGCTTGTGAATTGAATCACTGTCTCGTCGGGCTGCGACAACAATGATTGTCAACAACATTAATTATAGCAATAATAATAATAATAATAATAATTATTATTATTATAATAATAAAATAATAATTAATTGGAACTTATTTTAAAAATTGTTAATAATTATTCCTTGTATTACTACAGCGTTAGGAACTGAACTGAATCTATAGCCATTACAATAGAACGACTAGTGATAAAACTTTAAAAAATACGTTAAATACAAATAAATTTCTTTTAGAATTAAAATTCAATAATACACAACAATACAATTCGATAAAACACAACACAACACAATACAATACATTTCGATAAAACACAACACAATACAATACAATTCGATAAAACACAAAACAACACAATACAATACAATTCGATAAAACACAACACAACATAATACAATACAATTCAATAAAACACAACACAACACAACACAATACAATACAATTCGATAAAACACAACACAACACAGTACAATACAATTCAGTACAGTACACAACAAGTCAACATGCTTTCACTGGAGAAAGTGCGATACAACAAAACACATATTTAGTATACAACACAGTACTACGGTACAATGCCTATACCCTCTTGTGCTGAGGGGGGAGATACCAGACGTCACACACGAGGGCCCACGACGTGAGGATGTTTAAAAGATGTCGCGACAGGGTCTCTTTGCTGCTGTTCCAGAAAGGATCGGCGAATCGGGAATCGTACTGAAAAGAGAACGATCGAATGAATAAATGAAAAGTTAATTTAAAATAAAAAAAAAAACATACTTTTAATAAGACTGTGATACAATTTCATAGTGACCTAGTATTCTAGATATATTACCCCCGAGAATGGTAAATAAAAGATGTTTATAATTACTATGATGAAGAGAGTGTTTGCCGTCATTATCGTTATATTTCTTTAAATTAATATTTAATTAGTTTTGCTTCTTAATTTTTTTAATATTGAAATATTTTTTTAATTGAACTTTAAATTTTTATGAAGTAGGTTAATTCTTATAATGATCTTCCGAGCTTCAAAACATCCACGGACATCCCATGAACATCCCATGGACATCCCTTGAACATCCGGACAAGTGAAATTTAATAAAAGCATGTACAAATCGACAACATTAGTTCAATGTAATATTATTAACATGATAAATATAAATCATCAAATCAATAAGAGACTGTTCTCAGGTCCAGTCCAGACAATTTATGGCACCCAAATAACAATCTAATTAAAGCACTTGAGGTCAAAATAACCACATAAATAGATTTCATTATGTTAATTTATGGAATAAAATAAATGACAATAAAAAGATGGCATTCAATTATAAATGTCAGAAAGTAACTTTACGATGATACCTTGATGGCTACTGGATAAATTGTACTTCCTATTTCGAAGCTTCCTTTCTTGAACATCATGATCGACGTGTTGTTGATGCACGTTCCTGTTTAAATAAGCACGGCATCGTGACGGTTCACACGTGAAATCAAGCAATAATTGAAATATTAATAAATGATTAAATCAAGCAATAATTGAAACATTAATAAATGATTAAATTACGACACGGGCAATGATGATAGTGATGAAGGAGATGATGATGAAATGAACAAAATAATGTAATTATGTAACAAAACTGGTGCAAATCAGCGATCATTCGATGGAATAAATAAAATTATTCATCTTTTTCATTGCATGATAAATGATTTCAACAATTAGATACAAAAACAGTAATAATAATAATAATAGCTATTAAATTGTATTTATTACACAGGTGTCAACAAGAAAATATTACCTTCGGGAAATATGAGAATGGGAAGTTTGTTTGGATCTTCAACATGGTTTTTCAGTCTGCAAGGATAATGTGAACAACAATTATATTAGAAACACTGGCAATTTAGAAGTATTTCTCACATACATTATCTACTTTAAGAATACAATATATGCATAATATAATACAATATTCCTATTTAAAGAATATAATATATATTTATACATAACTATTTAAAAAACATTATCATATCAATAATTGTATTTTTATGGTTATCTATTCTCAAAACTTCAAGGAAATATTACTGTGAAATTAGCATTCTGATAACAAACCAAATATCCCAATTATTTAGCTTATTCAGATATTTCCTAAATAAAATTGAAACTAAAACCAGTTCTGGCTTTGCGTCTTCTTTTTATGAAGAAAGCATGAAACTGGTACTCATTTGACTACTACAAGTATAGAAAGAAAGGCTGTGTTGACTTAAATCGTAAAAAAATTGTTTTCAAAATCAAGCCGAGGAATCTATTGAAGCATCTCAACATTGCAAGTCTATTTTTTGTAATGTTTTTCATATTCTCAGGATTCAAATTATATTAGCACCATCTTTGGAATGAAACAGGAAAATAATATATACTTTACCTATATTCGATAGACGATCAAATCAACTTTAAAACGATTCGCAGGAAAAAAAGAGTATAGAACTGAACCAGGCAAAAATTCAGCAGAACCTGTACAACAGCAAGGACATTCCTTCGTTGTTTTATTTTAATAAAAACCACTTTTCAAGACAATATAATCATTTCTACTTTGTCATTGATCTGCTTTTCTCAATTTGGGAAGACATCTCTTATATTAACTTGTTTCAAAAAATAACACTTATGAACACTGGTGGATTTAAAAGGGTTAAAGATGGTCATGACTCCCGTTGAATGAACTATCTTAAAGTTTTTTTTACATATTTCTTGTGGCAAATAAGTATCGGTATTGGCTCTCGGTAAAGTATTTTAAGCTCCTTTTGAGAGTTTTTAGTTTCCTCCTGTTTAGATCTTGCATTCAATTATTTTTCTAATTAAACCACCAATAATAGTCTTTTGCCACCGTTTATAATTTGCTATCTAGCCTAGCTTAGCAACTTCACCTTTAATTTTCCTAAAACTGGAACGCGTGAGAAAACTTACATAATTTTATGTGTGATTTATAAAATTGCTTAAAAACTAAAAATGTTAAATAAAAAACATTTTAAAAAACACTTTTCTAAATGCACTAAAAAAGAAAATTTTCTTTGCGTTATCCGATTTAATCTCCCAAATAGTTTGACGAAATATAACAGTGTAGGACGTTCATTTTATATGTTTCTATGACTGATAGATTGAATGAACAAACTGAAGAAAAAAAACAAATTTCGATTATCCTGTAGAAGATATAACATTTCTATATAAATGTATTATTTTAGATGAACAACGTTCAAGAACATCGTTAAAAAAAGAACTTGAATAATTTCTAAAATCGTTGGTGCCTTTTTATATACGTTTTTTTGTCTATTAAAATTATTGGTTAATAAACTCCTGCAATAATATAAAACACTTTCGTGATAAAAGCAAGAAACTGCATAAGTACGTACATGAGGTAATTTTGAACGCTTGCGCTCATACGCCTCATTAAAATCTCCCCATTGGGATCTTGGCTTTATTAACCATTTATAAAATATAGTTTTATAGCTTTATTTTCGTGTCGTCTTATCAAACCAGCATGATTATCTACAGTTTAAATACTTATACAGTCGCTATGCTTTACCGGGCGTCGGTCATTCAACACTAATCGCGAAATCTGGTATATCCATCCAACATGCTTGTGGATTAACTTCCAACCCAAATTTTGCGAATCCTCCAAAGGCTCAATGGAGCAAATATGTGTGTGTTCTCACATCCTAAAATCCCACATTTTATTTGGTTGATTTGTGATCGGGTGCCTTTCGTTGTCACTATCTAACAGTTCTTATTGAGCGAGTGTTTTCCCAAGTTGATATTGTCTAAACAACAAGAACAAACAAACTGTTTGTAACGACAGATTGCATGCGAAGCAAGCAATACCCAGGCAGAGCGTTTGCTGTTGTTCATGGCGGCCGTCAAAGTCTTTAATTTCTGATGTCTCCAAAAGAAGATGTCATAAGCGGTAATTAGAGAAAAAAAAGGAAAAACAACTTGGAAACCATGATGTTGAAAAGACTGGATCTGTTCCTGTGAACAATAATTCCATCCTCGATCTTTTCTGGAATTCTCTTCCGTCTTTTCTCACTGCATCTTCGTCTCATTTTTTTCCGCGATAGACTGACAACTTTTTTTTTCGGTCAATTCGTAGCCGAGCGCTCTTGAAAGCAGCGTCGAAAATAGTGCTTTACAAATTTCTGAATTGAAAAACTGAATTGCATAAGCTACAATTACCAACAGACCTAATAATTTGGGACTGTTAACCATTCAATTAACTGTCAAATTTAATTTTTCTTAACTTAATGAACAGCAGATAACGTTTATGTATGACAAAAAATAATGTACTCATAATTGTTGGGAAATAATGTCTTTGTTAGATGACACATTTAAAATGAAAATTTAATAAAAAAAACTTTTTAAAAACTAGTCTTATGATAAGACTAGGGTGCTCGCTAAGTTATACAGATCTCTTCATTAAATTCAAACTGAGCACCCTAGTCTTATCATAAGACTAGTTTTTAAAAAGTTTATTTATTTATTTATTTTTATTTTCTATTTTTTAGTCTTCACGTGATAGTGGTTAATTGATTGAATGGTTAAAAAATTGATCATTTTAATTTTGCTGTAAGTCACTTGATATGAAATAATCTCAGTATGATGAATGCATATTTACAAAGCATGCAGCAGAGCTTGATCATAAATTGATGATAAATTGTTCTTTAGGATTTGTCAGAAAGCGATCGGCGAAAAAAAGGGCTGAAGAAAATGAAAACAATAAATTCGTAATAAATAGAAAACAAATTATAAATTATTTAAACGTTCACAAAATTGAGATCTTTTTTTTTTAATTCAAAGTAATTCTATGACGAGACTATTATTTTTTCATGTTCAGTTTTTTTTTTTAGGAATTGGTTTTTTCGTCTCTTGGGGTTCGGACGGAGACCGATCTTTCCACGCTGCTTGTTCCTTCACCTGGATTGCCCTCCAACCTGGATTGCCCTACCACCTGGATTGCCCTCCCACCTGAATTGCCTTCCAACCTGGATTGCCCTCCCACCTGGATTGCCCTCCAACCTGGATTGCCCTCCAACCTGGATTGCCCTCCAACCTGTGATCCGAAAGCAGACGACTTCGGATAACTTTCGCAATTTTTTTTTAACCAATGTTTTAATAGAACTCATTAACGCTTTTTAATCTACCATGTTTTTTGACTGTCTGTTTGCTGACTTGGTTTGAATGCATTTTATAATCATTTTTTGTTATTATTGGTTTTAATGCACTGCAAAAAATAGAACTAAAATTCAGGTAAGATATTTATTTATTCAGATGATTCATATGAGTAAAGTCCGGTTAGGTCCAGTGAAGTTCGGTAGTGTCAGATAAAGTTTGGTAAGGTTGATGTACCCATTGATATAAGCTATGTCAATGGACGTAACGTTTTGTAGAAAGCCACGCAGATCAGCAGGCTAAAATTAAGTTTTTTCTGTATTGTTAAATGCATTTATAATTCCACTGTTTAAATAAAATTAACAAAAATAAAAGAAAGTTTTTTCCAGAACAATTTAACGTCCAATATTTTATTTTTAAGTATTTTTGTTTATCAAAAAATAAATAAAAGAAAAGCTATGAAAAAAACCTTTTATCAACAAACATTTCAAACTTTTATAATTTTTGAAGTTTTGGTTTGCTTTTATGACTGGAATTTAATTAATTTTTGTACACAATTTGTTCATAAACAAGCAAGTAACTTAGAAGGCACAGAAGATTAGAAGCAAGTTAACATGCGAGAATCAAAAACACCTTTATCTGACAGCGCACAAATCTATAAATCGCATAAGAAACGGGGTCGAGGCTGTGTTAGCATTATCCATCCATTCTTACTCTATTTATTCCTCCATTGGACATCTTGTCAGCTTCAATGCCAAGAAATTAGGAAACTTCCTTAGCTTTTATTTCAAATTCTGCTTTCATTTGAATAATAAATTGATTTAGATCTTGCACATCCGTAGCTGATAACAAACCATCATCAACATAAAGAGCAAGCAACAATTTTTGGTAACCGGATATAACAGAACATGATAAAACAGAACATGATAGAACAGAACATGATAAAACAGAACAGTGAAAAAACAGAACAATGAAGAAACAGAACAGTGAAAATACGGAACAGTGAATAAACAGAACATTGAATAAACAGAACAGTGATAAAACAGAACATCGCGTCTATTTTTGCAATAACAGCAATAAATCGGTTTTATATAATTTTCATCTTCTTTGTATGTTTCTGTTGTTAGCTATTGATCCAGGGGAAATATAGGAATCATCCTACAACAGATTAATTTGTATTTGGCGTAACTTTAAACCGTAAATAGTATTTTTGTGAGACTTTCTGTTTTACAGCTGAATTTAACTTTTAGTTTACTTTATTTTCTTGTTGCGGTACGCTGACGGTTTTTCGCTGATAACTTTTTTGTTTGATTTAATATTAAAAAAAAACTATTTTGACAAGAAAGCCAACTTTTTAAGCTGCGCCTGTTCTAGTTCATTTCTTATTAATTGATCAATATAATTTTCCCTGTGAAAATTCACTCATGCGAACACATTAATGCGCACGCAGTGTCACAGTTGGGAAACTTCCTACCAAATTATAGTTCAAACTTGGATTTCTAAATATATATTCTTGGTACAAAGTTGGTTATAAAAAAGTTTGCTCATATAAAATATATACCTATTTAATTTTGAAATTTCTGTGCAAACAATGGTGAGCAAGTTATATCCAGCAGTTAGGAGCTTCAAACATCGAAAAATAATATTATTAACTACATTGTCAAATAAAACATTAATTTTATGATAATAATTTAAAATACTCCGGGCGTTTTAACTTGGAATAATTTGATCTCGGACATTTTGTATATCACAAAAAAGTTTAAAAAATATACACGTATATAAAATATATATGTTCTGTTTCTTCACTGTTCTGTTTCATCATGTTCTTTTTTATCGTGTTCTGTTTCATCATGGAACCCAATTTTTTTTTACCATTCTTTACTCTGATGAATAGGCAAGGCATAGCTCTACTAATCACTAATTTTAAATCCTTGTTTTCGGTTACCTCGTTCCGTCGTTTTTGTTTCAAAACTCAACAATCAACTAAAATAAAATATAGTTGCCAAGTTCGACTTGCCACCCCCCGACCTGGATCCGCCCGCTAGTGCTTTTGAAAGTCGAACACTCCCCCGTCTCCCCCGCATAGACTTATAATATAATTATAAGTCTATGCTCCCCCGGCCTTGACAAAACAAAATTATGCAACAACAACTTGAACACTATTCAAGGGTGATTTCACGAAGACATGATTTTTCAACCTAACTCATGAATAATAATAATAATAATAATAATAAGAATAGTAATAATAATAATAATTTAAGTCTGCCAACAAAAAACTGACACCGCAAACGAGAACGAAGTTAACCAATTTGAGCAAATCCCATAAAGTCGGTACCAACTGGCATGTCTTGCGAAATGACATTCAAATTAAATGGACATAACTAATACACTAAACATTTGCATATCGAATTCTAAATGTTAAAATGTAACTGGTGTCTGTGCCCACGACAACAACCAGACAAACCAATGGCGGAGTAATGCGGCTAATTACCATTCGTGTTTAAAAACTTATGGTGGTTCGAGGAACCAAGAAACCACTGGCAGAACTTGGAGGTGGATAAGCAATATGAAAATATAAATAAAATAGGACATATTTGTGACAATATTACATGTGGAATCGTGCAGTGCGAATGTAAACCGTAGGAGAAATTAGGAAGAAACAATTAATCCATAAAAACGAAGTTTTTTTTTTCACAAATCCCTATTATTTCAAGATTCGCCAGCCTTTCAATTGATGCAATTTTTTCTTTTGAAATAACTTTTTTTTTGAATTTATATATGCAAATATCTATATAACTGTGTTTGATTTGTTTTAAAACATAGATAATTATCATTTTTTATTGAAAAATATATTTGTTTTGCAGAAAATTTTCAAACTTTAATTAATGTCTTGAGGAATGAGCCAATATTTCAAATATCAGTTCGATTGAATGACTACAGACGTTGGTTAAATTTCACTTTCGAGGTTAGCAAACATTCAAACAAGCAAGACCGGCAGTGAAATCAGTATAAGCGATTTAATAAAGAGAAGTTGAAGAAATATAGGAGAAAATAAGAGAGGGAAATAGAGAGAGAGTGAGAGGTAGCATTTTCAATTGACAGTGGGAAAATATTGAAAAAAATTTTCTATTAAATAAAATAATGCTTGTTTTTTAAACTGCAGATAATCAAATTAAATTCATGTTTCTGCAGTTGACAAAAGTATTGAAACATTTTATAAATTCATATTTCAGTCTCGTTTAACATTTAAATAACAGATAACACACCAAACCATACATAGGATTCCTGGGAGTTTAACTGAAGATAATAGGGCCGTTTAACTTCAAATGACAGACAATGCCCACGACAACAACTAGACAAACATAATATATTATGATAATTAGTTAAAGAAAACAACAAACAAACAAACTCAACTGTATAGTTTGAAAAAAAAAAGATTTAATAATCATCATCATCATAGTTCAACACATCATAAAGAGTACCACTAATCAGGAAAGAATAAAATGACCGACGAGTCAACAGAATTGAAAGAAGCGTAGAGGTCATGGAGGAGCTATTAATTCACCTTGAAGAAAAAAAACAAAGACCTGAATTGTTGCAGATTAGCTGCAACAATGTTGATTACAATTCATCGATCATTTCATTCATCCATTCGTCAGCTCATTCACTCATAATTCATTCACTGATTTTATCTTTAATTGATTTTCTTATTCATCAAATCATTCGATCCGTTTTTTGTATTCATTCAGTCATTGCATCAATTCGCTAACTCAAGAAATCATGATGATGATGATGATGATGACAACAGGAGAGTGGGTGGGACCAAACGAATGAGCATAAACAACCATCGAAAATATGACAGCTTGCCACCTATTCATTCAGTCAGTACAATACGCCAGTTATACATCAGCAAAACACCTTTAAACAATGATGATAATAATAATATTTACAATAACGTTGACACAAGTTTAGTGACATTTCAGTTGACATCGATCGCCTAACGCCATCCGACGGAGTCACTCCAGCTTGATTCGACGGCTGTATTCCTCCTGCTGCTTCAACAGCAACGCCGGTTTCGGTTTCTCTCGCTTCAGTTGCCCGTCCCTGGAAATTGGAACAGGAAATGCTTGTAAACAGAAGAATCTTGATTCTTTGAACTCAATAATGAATGAATAAAAATAATTGCACAATTAAGCAAGAATTTTTAACGTGTGTCATATCATATCATACGTGTCACATTCGCTGGCTGGCGAATGCGATATGAAATAAAGACGTTTTGCTTACAAATTTAAATGTCAGTAGACCTGAAAATGTTGTTGCGTTAAATAACCAATCCGCCAACAAATTCATCGCAGGTTCGACGAAGAAATTACTAACCACTCCAGATCAACAAGTCCACCCTGCTTGGCAATCAATGCTTTGACTCTGCTTGTGAATTGAATCACTGTCTCGTCGGGCTGCGACAACAATGATTGTCAACAACATTAATTATAGCAATAATAATAATAATAATAATAATAATAATTATTATTATAATAATAAAATAATAATTAATTGGAACTTATTTTAAAAATTGTTAATAATTATTCCTTGTATTACTACAGCGTAAGGAACTGAACTGAATCTATAGCCATTACAATAGAACGACTAGTGATAAAACTTTAAAAAATACGTTAAATACAAATAAATTTCTTTTAGAATTAAAATTCAATAATACACAACAATACAATTCGATAAAACACAACACAACACAATACAATACATTTCGATAAAACACAACACAATACAATACAATTCGATAAAACACAAAACAACACAATACAATACAATTCGATAAAACACAACACAACATAATACAATACAATTCAATAAAACACAACACAACACAACACAATACAATACAATTCGATAAAACACAACACAACACAACACAATACAATACAATTCGATAAAACACAACACAACACAGTACAATACAATTCAGTAAAACACAACACAACACAATACAATACAATTCGATAAAACACAACACAACACAGTACAATACAATTCGATAAAACACAACACAACACAGTACAATACAATTCGATAAAACACAACACAACACAGTACAATACAATTCAATAAAACACAACACAACACAACACAGTACAATACAATTCAGTACAGTACACAACAAGTCAACATGCTTTCACTGGAGAAAGTGCGATACAACAAAACACAACAAAACACATATTTAGTATACAACACAGTACTACGGTACAATGCCTATACCCTCTTGTGCTGAGGGGGGAGATACCAGACGTCACACACGAGGGCCCACGACGTGAGGATGTTTAAGAGATGTCGCGACAGGGTCTCTTTGCTGCTGTTCCAGAAAGGATCGGCGAATCGGGAATCGTACTGAAAGAGAACGATGGAATGAATAAATAAAAGTTAATTTAAAAAAAAAAATTAAAACATACTTTTAAGACTGTGATAAAATTTCATAGTGACCTAGTATTCTAGATATATTACCCCAAGAATAGTAAATAAAAGGTGTTTAAAATTACTATGATAAAGAGAGTTTTTGCCGTCATTATCGTTATATTTCTTTAAATTAATTTTTAATTAGTTTTGCTTCCTAATTTTTTTATTAAAATATTTTTTTAATTGAACTTTAAATTTTTATGAAGTAGGTTAATTCTTATATTGATCTTCCGAGCTTCAAAACATCCACGGACATCCCATGGACATCCCATGAACATCCCATGGACATCCGGACAAGTGAAAGTTAATAAAAGAATGTAAAAATCGACAACATTAGTTCAATGTAATATGATTAACATGATAAATATAAATCATCAAATCAATAAGAGACTGTTCTAAGGTCCAGTCCAGACAATTTATGGCACACAAATAACAATCTAATTAAAGCACTTGAGGTCGAAATAACCACATAAATAGATTTCATTATGTTAATTTATGGAATAAAATAAATGACAATAAAAAGATGGCATTCAATCATAAATGTCTCAGAAAGTAACTTTACGATGATACCTTGATGGCTACTGGATAAATTGTACTTCCTATTTCGAAGCTTCCTTTCTTGAACATCATGATCGACGTGTTGTTGATGCACGTTCCTGTCAAATATGCAATAATTGAAATAATAATAATAATAATAATAAATGATTAAATTACGATAATAACCGGGCAATGATGATAGTGATGAAGAAGAATGATGATGAAATGAACAAAATAATGTAATTATGTAACAAAACTGGTGCAAATCAGCGATCATTCGATGGAATAAATAAAATTATTCATCTTTTTCATTGCATGATAAATGATTTCAACAATTAGATAAAAAAACAGTAATAACAATAATAATAGCTATTAAATTGTATTTATTACACAGGTGTCAACAAGAAAATATTACCTTCGGGAAATATGAGAATGGGAAGTTTGTTTGGATCTTCAACATGGTTTTTCAGTCTGCAAGGATAATGTGAACAACAATTATATTAGAAACATTGGCAATTTAGAAGTATTTCTCACATACATTATCTACTTTAAGAATACAATATATGCATAATATATTACAATATTCCTATTTAAAGAATACATATATTTATACATAACTATTTAAAGAACATTATCAAATCAATAATTGTATTTTTATGGTTATCTACTCTCAAAACTTCAAGGAAATATTACTGTGAAATTAGCATTTTGATAACAAACCAAATATCCCAATTATTTAGCTTAATCAGATATTTCCTAAATAAAATTGAAACTAAAATGAAACTTTAGCACAATGTTTATCTATCACTATCAAACTTCTACAATCTGGGTAACATCTGTTTAAACAATATATTAAAATAAAAGATGATAAAACAGTTTTTAAAAAAAAAATCAACACTCAATACAATCCCAAAGTTCGAGTGACAGACAGACAGACAAACAGACAAACAGACAGTACTGAACGAGCAGATAAATGATGAGAAGACTTGAAGTTATAAGTTATTTCTCATACTTGAGTGGTAATTTTTATATCATTTTTTTATTTCGTTTCAAAAATAAAACACTCGAAAATCCAAGCACTTGTCTCTGATCGAACGAATGAAGAAATGAAAATAAATTTTAGATATTGTTCAAGACTCTCGATGAAATTATTGAACAAACCGAAGACGGCGATAGAAAACATTGGAAAGACGAAAATTTTCAGTACAAGCTGCAAAACGCTTAAAAAAACAAGAAACTTTCTAAAGCAAAATAGTACATAGAAACCCCCCCCCATAATAGAAGCAAGTTTTAAAACAGGCTACAATTAAGAATTATTAACCTCTTTTTATTATTATTATTATTATTACAATTAAGAACTATCAACCTCCTCGTAACGGACAGCCTGTCCTTCATCTCTGCTCTCTGGAACCAAATGTGGTGCTCTGCCTTCGAGAAGGTTCTTTGCACGAAACCGAAAAATCCTCCCTGGCTTTGGCCGACCTGGTTTCGTGGTTGTTGAATATGTTATAGCGGTAATGATGATGATGAATGTTTTAGCAATAATGATGATGACAATAATGATGAATGTTTTAGCGGTAATGATGATGATAATGATGATGATAATGATGAATGTTTTAGCAATAATGATGATGATGGTAATGATGAATGTTTAAGCGGTAATGATGAATGTTATAGCGGTAATGATGAATGTTATAGCGGTAATGATGATGATAATGATGAATGTTTTAGCGGTAATGATGAATGTTATAGTGGTAATAATGATGATAATGATGAATGTTTTAGCAATAATGATCATGATGATGGTAATGATGAATGTTTTAGCAGTAATGATGATGATAATGATGAATGTTTAGCTGACCACTAAAGTTACCTGACCCTACATGTGTCTGAACACTAGAGTTACACTGAAAGTAAATGCTATTGCTAGAAAGTAACTTTGATCGACAAAAGAACTCACCATTGCGTAGCAGTTGTCGTAACCGAGTACGATGATGTCGATCGGTGAAGTGTGATTGGCTACGCAGATGCCTCCCCCTTTTGCTTTGTTTTCTCTGAAAATGTTGTAAGTATAAATTTAATCGCTATTCATACGCTCAATTTAAATTGATAACGTTTATTTATACTAACAATATTTATAAAAATAATTGATGCATATATGAAAAATTAAATAATGTAAATGATCCAAAAGCTTATTTATTTACATTAACACCAACATCACTCTTAATTTTCTTTAATAAAATGCAAACGAGGCACTGCTATTAACTCAGAAAGCCATAGCAGGAACAGGTTGCGAGATCACACAGTTTTACCTTCAACCAAAACTGGAAAGTGCCGAAACTTACTCTTCAGAGTTGTCAAACTGGTACTCATTCATTTCACTGACACAAGAAGACTAATTAAACTTTTAAATAAGAAGTACTGTTTATGCCCAATTTGTGTTTATTATCAGACCCCCTGCACGGGATTGGAATTTTGCGCCTGTGAAATGGGCCTAGCCGAGTTGCCGAGTTGCCGATGCCCCGGGTCGACGTTTATCATAATCATCGCTGCAAATACACTCCGAAACTCACCTGTTGTGAAAAGTTATGACTGACGAAAACGACCTTGACATCATGCGGTGACAAACAAGACTCAACCAATAGTTGAGCTTCCTCTTTGTACTTTAAGGATATGAAATAAATAATAAACTCAGTTCATGTAATATTTCAAATCACATCATTCAAAATTTACATAGAAAAACAATTTCTAGAAATCATTGAAATCTGACACCTTTATCAATAAAATAATTAACAATTACCAATTAAAATTATTTCTAACAAACATACTAATAAAAGTTACTAACAAAAAATATTTTTAATAAATATATTTACGACTATACTAGTTAAAATTATTCAATAATAAATGAATTAATATTATTATACTAATTAAAAACCTTTAATAATAAATACATTATTATGTTTAATTAAAAATATTTCCAATAAATATATTTACGACTATACTAATTAAAATTATTCAATAATAAATGAATTAATATGATTATACTAATTAAAAACCTTTAATAATAAATATATTATTATGATTAATTAAAAATATTCCAAAT
>CAXBUH010000081.1:17500-27500 GCA_963978895.1 Erpobdella octoculata | reverse complement strand
ACACATACACATACACATACACATACACATACACATACACATACACATACACATACACATACACATACACATACACATACACATACACATACACATACACATACACATACACATACACATACACATACACATACACATACACATACACATACACATACACATACACATACACATACACATACACATACACATACACATACACATACACATACACATACACATACACATACACATACACATACACATACACATACACATAGATGCGTATACTCTTTTGTTATTTTCACGTGCATGGTATCCATCAGGCGCATACGCTGGTACACTCTGTCAAATGTTTTAAAGGAAGCCACGAAATTCTCTCAGACAAGCGTTTCATCGTCACCATTGCCGTTGTCATCGTCATCATCGTCATCATCATCATCATCATAGTCATCATCATCGTCATCATCATCATCACTACCACAACCACCACCATCATCATTCTCATCATCATCACAGCCACCATCACCAACATTTTCAGTATTACTCATTCTTTGAATCTTCCTCTCCGACATATAGTTACACGTGGTTCATGATAAAACTTATTTATCTCTTCACATTGACTCCACTCGCAATTGACTGTTGTTGGGGTCTCAATCGAATTAAATTAAAATTCCACCAAATAAATTCTGCTACCATCCAATCCCGCGGGCGTCACAAAAATGGATTCTCCGTCTTCTTCTCTTCCAGCTGATCTACCGCTTACAGACTTTAAAGTAATAATATAATTTAAATTAACAATTTATAATTCAGTTTAGTTTATTATTCCTAATTCAAGCTTGATTAATGATCATAAATTCAAGTCTGCAAAATTCTGACACTATTGACTAGCTTCGGTCAACTGCACCTATCAACCACTCCCTCCATCGGCTTGCTACTTAATTAGCAGGAGATGCCCCCCCCAAGGATTTTCTAAAAATTTCCACACAAAAAACCGAAGTTAGAAATATTTTGGAAAAAGTACTTCTGACTACGCCACCAGTCATCAGCTATTTTTGAAGAAAAAGTTAAGCTTTTAATAGGACAAAATATTTGTAATGTTTGGGCCTTTGAAAAAGTTTCTCTCTCACAAGGTTTACTAAATGTTTCCCCTCATGGATTTTGTGACATGACGCCCTAGCCCATCAGCCTAGTGCCATAGGACGGTCAACGGGGTAAAATTAACCTACTTTATTGTGAAAAATTAGAATCTAAAAATAACATCTATGGACATTTTTACTCTTAACAGGTAAGCCGTAAAAAACAAGGTTTTTTCACAATTTCAGGATTTAGAGGGTTGTTTATTTAATTGAAATTTATCTTTTAAAACATTTTTTATATTTATTTATATTAACATTTATATAATTGTGTTTGATTTGTTTTTGTTTTTAAACATAGATATATATTATTTTTAATTACACAAAAAATCAGAAAAATTTCACATTGTAATGCATTGCAATGAGGAGCGAGGAGCCTATATTTTAAATTTTAGCTCGATTGGATAATGGAAAGTTAGTTAATTTTCACTTTTAAGGTTTGCAAACATTCAAGCAAGTAAGTAAGCAAGACCAGTGGTGAAGTTCAAACAAAAGATTAAAAATAAAATTTCTCTTTCTTATTCAAAATCCGACTATATGTCAGTTTTTCAATGACTGAAGATCTTCATTGTTGTGAACATTTTAAAACAAAAAAAATGTGTCTAATTCAGTCTTAGTCTTCCCGATCAGCCTTTGATTGCACATTAATAAAAAATGAACGAAGACGGATAATTCCCATCGGGAGTAAGCGTCGACAGGCAAATGAGCTGGAATAGTTTCAGAGATGAGACGGGTTTTTCCCACTCTAATCAGCTTTTCTTGAAAACAACGACTTAAACTAACCTGAACCTGAGCATGGCATGATGATCCCCAGAAAAAAATCGTTTATCAGGTAATCTTCGAAAACTAAAAAAAATTCCAAAAAATGCGAAAATGCTTTTAAATTGAATTGAACAAAAAATTTTAGAATTATTATTTAGAGAAATAATAATTTGTTTATTTATTTTAAAAACTCCTCCAAATTCATTCGATGACGAATGTGTGGGTCAGTTTGTGTACCTGTACGTTTATTAAATTTGTACTTCTTGTGTGTGTGTACGTGTACGTGTACGTGTACGTGTATGTGTACGTGTACGTGTACGTGTACGTGTACGTGTACGTGTACGTGTATGTGTATGTGTACGTGTACGTGTATGTATATGTCTGGAGAATGAATAAAAAGACAGAGCACGTCCGACAACATATTTCATAAGCCCGAGGTGACTTTGCCTATTCTGGAAACATGACGCAGTCATTATTCCCCATATTCTCCCCCCCCACACTCTTTCTTTCTTCTTATTTTGTTTTTTTTCTCTTTTTTTTTCTTTCCCTATTTCTTCTTTTCTTTCTCTTTCTCTCGCTATTTCTTTTTCTTAATTTGTCTTTCTCTCCGTTTCTCTCCCTTTTTCTTCTTTTTTCCACTTTCCCTATTTTCTCTCTTTCTTTTTTTGCTATTTTTCTCTCTTTTTCTTTCTTTTTTTCTATTTTTTTTCTAACTTTTTCACATTTTTTCTCTTTCTTTCTCTATCTCTTTTTGTATTTTTCTTGCTTTCCATCTTTTTCTCTTTTTTTCTTCATGTTTCTGTTACTTTCCGTTTCAATTCGTCCTTCTGTCTGTCTTGTAATTTTAATATTACAAATTGTTTGTCTCTGGATTGCGAACGTGTTAAGTTGTCGTATGCTCACTCAGGAAGCGGAAGTCATTTGAAGGAGAAAAAAACTTAAATAGAAAACACTTCCAGAGTCTTATGGAATTTTCCAATGAGATGGATGGACAAAAAAATAAAAAAAAAGTACTGAAAAGAATTAAAAAAAGTACTGAAAAGAAATAAAAGAAAGTACTGAAAAAGAAACAAATGAAAAAACAATGAAAAAATAAAAAAAAATGATAAAGAATTTAAAGGAAAGAATGAAGATAAAATGAAAAGTGATATAAAAAAATAAGAAAGAATTCATGAAGAATAAAAAATTGAATAATTATTGAAAAAGAATAAAAAATAAAAAAGAATAAAAAATAAAAAATAAAAAAGAATAAAGAAAAATGAATGAAGAAGGTAAAAAAATTTATAAAGAAGTAAAGAACAAAAAAATATAGAAGAATGAAGAATAATGAAGAAAAAATATGTTAGAAAAGATGTCTGAGATGGTTTATGAGATGAAAATTAAAATCATGGAAGAAAAAAAAGTTTATGTTTGGAAAAAAAAGTAAACTTGCTGGAAAAAGGAGGAGAGGTAAAAAAAAGTCAAAAAATAGAAAAAAAGAGAAAAAGAAAGATTAAGAGAGAATAAGAAAGAATTAGAATGGGGGAAAATAAATAGGAACGGTAAACGAAGATAACGATGTTCTCTTACAGTGAAAAACCTTTTCTTCATTCTTTTGTTACTCAAAGGGTTTTTTCCACGGCTGACATACTTGTCAACCATGATGACGATGATGATGATGGAAAGAGATGACGATGATGATGATGACGATGATGATGATGGAAAGAGATGACGATGATGATGATGACGATGATGATGATGGAAAGAGATGACGATGATGACGATGACGATGATGATGGTGATGATGATGATGACGATGGAAAAAAATGATGACGAAGATAATGAAGATGATGATTATGATGATGCCGATGATGTATGTGATGATGATGATTATGTTGGTAGTAATGGTGATGAAGAGGATGAAGAAGATGTAAACAACGAAAAAAATTATTAATTGAAAAATTTAAAATTTAAGTATATATATATATGTATATGTATATATATGTATATGAATATATATATATATATATATATATATATATATATATATATATACACATATATATATATATATATATATATATATATATATATATATATATATATATATATATATATATATACTAGCAGTGCCCGTAGCGGCTTCGCTCGCATGAAATTAAAGAATTTGAACCGTGCATCCATAGGTGTCGGCTCGGCCCGTCGACAACTTGGTCCAGCCCGTTTCAAAACCAAAATTCCTGGCCCGGCACGGCCCATCTAATTTGGGCCCGGTCCGTTTTTACATGCCTAGAAATTCTATATACTTGATGAAAAACTTCGGCCCGTCCCACCTTGACTTCAGGTTTGGCCCGGCCCGTCTAAAATCACTAAAATGTCTATATGCTTAGTGAAAAACCTCGGCCCGTACCACCTTGATTTAAGGTTTAGCCTGGCCCGTAAAAGACTCTAAAATAACGGCTTGGCCCGACCGGTGATAAACTGGACTTTTAACCGGCACAAAACCTCAAAATACTAAGTTTTACATCTGTAATGCTTGCAGTTGTTGAGTAGCAGTTATTTTAAAATCAAATAACCCTTATTTTAAAATCAAATAACCCTTCTTTTAAAATAAAATAACCCTTATTTTGACCCCACGATTGAAGTCATGGTAAACAAAGTTTTAAAAAATGGTGAAACACGTATATTTTTTTTTTTGAGTTGATACTAAGTATTAATTTTTTCATCTGTAGCAATTTCAGTTGTTGAGTAGCAGTTACTTTAAAAACCAAATAACCCTATTTTCCACCCCACATTTGAAGTCCTGGAAACCAAATTTTCAAAAAATGGTGAAACACTTATATCATTATTTGTTGAGTAGAAACTAAATACTAATTTTCACTTTTGTAGCATTCATAGTTTTTGAGTAGCAGCTACTTCAAAAACCAAATAACCCTATTGTCCACCCCACATTTAAGGTCCTGGAAACCAAATTTGTAAAAATGGTGAAACACGTATATCTTCATTTTTAGAATAGAAAGTAAATACTAATTTTTACACCTGTAGCACTTACAGTTGTTGAGTAGCAGTTACTTTAAAAACCAAATAACCCTACTTTCCACCCCACATTTGAAATCCTGGAAACCAAATTTTCAAAAAATGGTGAAAAATGTATATCATTATTTTTAGAGTAGATACTAATTACTAATTTTAACTTTTGTAGCATTCACAGTTTTTGAGTAGCAGCTACTTTAAAAACCAAGTAACCCTATTGTCCACCCCACATTTCAGGAACTGGAAACCAAATTTGTAAAAAAGTGGTGAAACACGTATTATTTATTTTTCAAGAAGAATCCATAAACCAAATTTCAAAATTTTCTCATTTTTGGTTTTCGAGATATACATTGTTTTATAAAAAGTTTGTTTTCCAGTTTCTTCCCCTCAGGAGCAAAATTTTAAAAAATCCTTTCTCACTGGATGCTTACGTAATAAAAGTAATATAAGTTCCAAATTTCACGTTCCTAGGATGAGGTGTTTAAGCTCGGCGTTGATTATCAGTCAGTCAGTCAGTCAGTCAGGACATGTTCTTTTATATATATATTTCTAGCAGTGCCCGTAGCGGCTTCGCTCGCATGAAATTAGAGAATTTGAACCGTGCATACATAGTAGAGTACTGCACGGATCAATATTTTAGGTTTCGGCTTGGCCCGTCGACAACTTGGCCCAGCCCGTTTCAAAAACCGAATATCCTGGCCCGGCACGTGCCGTCTAATATGGGCCCGGCCCGTTTTTACAGGCCTAGAAGTTCTATATACTTGATGAAAAACTTCGGCCCGTCCCACCTTGACTTCAGGTTTAGCCCGGCCCGTCTGAACACCCTAAAATCACTAAAATGTTTATATACTTGGTTAAAAATCTCGGCCGGTCCCACCTTGATTTAAGGTTTAGGCAGGGCCTTATGAAGACCCTAAAATAACGGCTTGGCCCGTCCGTCCGGTGATAAACTGAACTCATCTACTTTTGACCGGCAAAAAACCTCAAAATACCAATTTTCCCTTCTGTAGCACTTACAGTTTTTGAGTAGCAGTTATTTTAAAATCAAATAACCCTTTTTCCACTTCACATTTAAGGTCCTGGAAACCAAATTTTCAAAAAATGTTGAAACACGTATATCATTATTTTTAGAGTAGAAACTGAATACTAATTTTACTTTTTTAGCATTTACAGTTTTTGAGTAGCAGTTACTTTAAAAACCAAGTAATCCTATTTTCCACCCCATATTTGAAGTCCTGGAAACCAAATTTTCAAAAAATGGTAAAACACGTATATCATTATTTCTGGAGTAGAAACCAAATATTAGTTTTACTCCTGCAGCATCTACAGTTTTCGAGTAGCAGTTACATTAAAAACCAAATAACATTATTTTCCATCCCACATTTGAGGTCCTGGAAACCAAATTTTAAAAAAATGGTAAAACACGTATATCTTTATTTTTAGAATAGAAACTAAATACTTATTTTTACATCTGTGGTATTTACAGTTTTTGAGTAGGAGTTAGTTTGAAAACAAATAACCCTATTTTCCACCCACATTTGAAGTCCTGGAAACCAAATTTTCAGAAAATGCTAAAACACCTATTTCATTATTTTGGGAGTAGAAACAAAATACTAATTTTTACTCCTGTAGCATTCACAGTTTTTGAGTAGCAGCTACTTTAAAAACCAAATAACCCAATTTTCCAACCAACATTTGAGGTCCGGGAAACCGAATTTTCAAAAAATGGTGAAACACGTATCTTTTTATTTTTTAAGAAAAATCCATATACCAAATTTCAAAATTTCCTCATTTTTGGTTTTCAAGATATACATTGTTTTAGAAAAAAGTTTGTTTTCCAGTTTTTTCCCCTCAGGAGCAAAATTTTCACAAATTCTTTCTTAGCGGATGTTTACGCTATAAAAGTATAAGTTCCAAATTTCACGTTCCTAGGAGGAGGCGTGTGAGCTCGGCGTTGATTATCAGTCAGTCAGTCAGTCAGTCAGTCAGTCAGTCAGTCAGTCAGTCAGTCAGGACATGTTCTTTTATATATATAGATATATATATATATCTATATATATAAAAGAACATGTCCTGACTGATAATCAACGCCGAGCTCAAACGCCTCATCCTAGGAACGTGAAATTTGGAACTTATATTACTTTTATAGCGTAAACATCCGCTAAGAAAGGATTTTTGAAAATTTTGCTCCTGAGGGGAAAAAACTGGAAAACAAACTTTTTTCTAAAATTTTTTCTAAAATTTTTTTCTGAAATTTGGTATATAGATTCTTTTTGAAAAATAAAAAGATACGTGTTTCACCATTTTTTGAAAATTCGGTTTCCCGGACCTCAAATGTGGGTTGGAAAATTGGGTTATTTGGTTTTTAAAGTAGCTTCTACTCAAAAACTATTAATGCTACAGGAGTAAAAATTAGTATATAGTTTCTACTCCAACAATAATGAAATACGTGTTTTAGCATTTTTTGAAAATTTGGTTTCCAGGACTTCAAATGTGGGGTGGAAAATAGGGCTAATTGTCTTTTATAGTAACTGCTACACAAAAACAGTAAATACCACAGATGTAAAAATTATTATTTATTTTCTTTTCTAAAAATAAAGATATACGTGTTTCACCATTTTTTACAAATTTGGTTTCCCGGACCTCAAATGTGGGTTGGAAAATTGGGTTATTCGGTTTTTAAAGTAGCTTCTACTCAAAAACTGTTAATGCTACAAAAGTAAAAATTAGTATTTAGTTTCTACTCTTAAAATAATGATATATGTGTTTCACCATTTTTTGAAATTTTGGTTTTCAGGACCTCAAATGTGGGGTGGAAAAAAGGTTTCTTTGGTTTTTAAAGTAACTGCTACTCAAAAACTGTGAATGCTACAGATGTCAAAATTAGTATTTAGTATTTACTCAAAAAATTATGATATAAGTGTTTCAACATTTTTTTAAAAATTTGGTTTCCAGGACATAAATGTGGGGTGGAAAAAAGGGGTATTTGATTTCAAAATAACTGCTACTCAAAAACTATAAGTGCTACAAATGTAAAAATTAGTATTTTGAAGTTTTGTGCCGGTTAAAAGTAGCTAAGTTCAGTTTATCACCGGCCGGGCCAAGCCGTTATTTTAGAGTCTTCACACGGGCCAGGCCAAACCTTAAATCAAAGTGGAACGGGCCGAGGTTTTTCACCAAGTATATAGATATTTTAGTGATTTTAGGGTCTTCAGTTGGGCCGGGCCAAACCTGAAGTCAAGGTGGGACGGGCCGAAGTTTTTCATCAAGTATATAGAACTTCTAAGCCTGTAAGAATGGGCCGGGCCTAATTCAGACGGGCTGTGCCGGGCCAGGAGTTTGGGTTTTTAAAACGGGCTGGGCTAAGTTGTCGACGGGCCGAGCCGAGACCTAAAAAATTGATCTCTACTATGGATTCACGGTTCAAACTCTCTAATTTCATGCGAGCGAAGCCGCTACGGGCACTGCTAGTCTATATATAAAAGAACATGTCCTGACTGACTGACTGACTGACTGACTGACTGACTGACTGACTGACTGACAGATGACTGACTGATAATCAACGCCGAGCTCAAACGCCTCATCCTAGGAACGTGAAATTTGGAACTTATATTACTTTTATAGCGTAAACATCCGCTAAGAAAGGATTTTTGAAAATTTTGCTCCTGAGGGGAAAAAACTGGAAAACAAACTTTTTTCTAAAACATTGTATATCTCGAAAACCAAACATGAGGAGATTTTGAAATTTGGTATATAGATTCTTTTTGAAAAATTAAAAGATACGTGTTTCACCATTTTTTGAAAATTTAGTTTCCCGGACCTCAAATGTGGGTTGGAAAATTGGGTTATTTGGTTTTTAAAGTAGCTTCTACTCAAAAACTGTTAATGCTACAGGAGTAAAAATTAGTATTTAGTTTCTACTCCAAAAATAATGAAATACGTGTTTTAGCATTTTTTGAAAATTTGATTTCCAGGACTTCAAATGTGGGGTGGAAAATAGGGTTATTTGTTTTTTAAAGTAACTGCTACTCAAAAACTGTAAATACCACAGATTTAAAAATTAGTATTTAGTTTCTATTCTAAAAATAAAGATATACGTGTTTCACCATTTTTTTTATAAATTTGGTTTCCAGGACCTTAAATTTAGGCTGGACAATAGGATTACTTGGTTTTTAAAGTAACTTATACTCAAAAACTGTAAATGCTACAAAAGTAAAAATTAGTATTTAGTTTCTACTCTAAAAATAATGATATACGTGTTTCACTATTTTTTGAAAATTTGGTTTTCAGGACCTCAAATGTGGGGTGGAAAATTGGGTTACTTGGTGTTTAAAGTAACTGCTACTCAAAAACTGTAAATGCTACAAAAGTAAAAATTAGTAATAAGTTTCTACTCTAAAAATAAGGATATATGAAATTTTGGTTTTCATGATCTCAAATGTGGGGTGTAAAAAGGTTTCTTTGGTTTTTAAAATAACTGCTACTCAAAAACTGTGAATGCTACAGATGTCAAAATTAGTATTTAGTATTTACTCAAAAAATAATGATATAAGTGTTTCAACATTTTTTAAAAATTTGGTTTCCAGGACCCCAAATGTGGGGTGGAAATATGGGTTATTTGATTTTAAAATAACTGCTAATCAAAAACTGTAAGTGCTACAAATGTAAAAATTAGTATTTTGAAGTCTTGTGCCGGTTAAAAGTAGCTAAGTCCAGTTTATCACCTACCGGGCCAAGCCGTTATTTTAGAGTCTTCACACGGGCCAGGCCAAACCTAAAATCAAAGTGGGACGGGCCGAGGTTTTTCACCAAGTATATAGATATTTTAGTGATTTAGGGTCTTCAGTTGGGCCGGGCCAAACCTGAAGTCAAGGTTGGACGGGCCGAAGTTTTTCATCAAGTATATAGAACTTCTAGGCCTGTAAGAATGGGCCGGGCCTAATTCAAACGGGCTGTTCCGGGCCAGGAGTTTAGGTTTTTAAAACGGGCTGGGCTAAGTTGTCGACGGGCCGAGCCGAGACCTGAAAAATTGATCTCTACTATGGATGCACGGTTCAAACTCTCTAATTTCATGCGAGCGAAGCCGCTACGGGCACTGCTAGTATATATAT
>CAXBUH010000081.1:5000-12500 GCA_963978895.1 Erpobdella octoculata | reverse complement strand
TTAAATAAACAACAAATTAGTTAAATTAAAATGTCATCATTATATTATTTTTTGTTTATTGATTTTTTATTGAAGTTATTCTTTCACACCTTGATGTTAGCCGAGATGGGAGAAGGAAGCTTGTCGACTTGTCCCAGGATATTGGCCAGACTCGCTATGATGGGCTCTGTGGCAAATGCCAAACTGTCGCTATGAGTAGGAATGATGTCACAATCATAATCAGGACTAATTATTCAATTAATACATAAATAGTTGATAATTAATTCAAGCAGCTAACTATTATTTCAATTGTTTATTAATTATTCTAAATTAGTTAATTAATTAGTTAAAATTAGTTCATTTATTAACTACTTTGTCAAAAATTCGTTCTATGAAATAATAATTCAAGATTTATTTTGTGTTTATAGATTTTCATGAAAGCAAAAATATGTGTGGAACTGCTTATAAAATTTATCTATTTTTTCATATTCATTGCTTATATTTTTATAATGCTTTAATCTAATTTACGAAGCCATTTTAAATGGCCCCCTGTATATGGGCCCCCTTTATATGGGCCCCTTTATATGGACCCCCTTTATATGGGCCCTTTATGTGCTGCCTCCTGCGTGTGGTCTCTTTCATGTGGTCTACTTTATGTATAAAAACCATCTAGAACGTACTTTACTCAATGTTAACCCTGACGTTACATCGATTTACGGCCATTCATGGAAAATTATATAATTCTGATTATTCACCAAAATTAATAAATTAAAACTTATAAATTTTTTGATAATTCGTTTCACAAAATCTCTAAATAGCTCATCTTTTAAATGTTTTTTTTTCTATCTAAAATCTCTTCGCTCTCTCATGTCGCCAATGCACTGCAATGAATAACTGTCATTTAACAAGCGAGTACAGTCAGCAAGACTTACATAGGAAGAATCCATCATCCAAATCTCTTCAATTACTTTTCTTTCATTAATTCCAGCTTGCAAACTACCATAATTTATCTAAGCTAGCATCATGATCATCATCAACACCATCATCATCATCATCATCATCATCATCATCATCATCATCATCATCATCATAATCTTTAGCGTCGTCCATCTATTAATGAAGATAGAAGGGGGGTTCCACTTTAAAGCCCGAGAAGCCCTAGGGCACCATATATTAGCCAGCTCCCAGCTTTTGGATTTATACCTATTAAATTTTTTAGCTTTCTCTTATCTCGAAAGCTCGTAAAGCTTCACACCTACAAACCTTTCCTAGGAATAATTTCTACACTAAACAGCCAATTTAACACCCGACCGCTCAAATGCACACACCTGCTAACCTGCACTCTTCTAGGGGATGAATGA
Organism: Erpobdella octoculata; assembly: GCA_963978895.1. NCBI lineage: Eukaryota > Metazoa > Annelida > Clitellata > Hirudinida > Erpobdellidae > Erpobdella > Erpobdella octoculata. The sequence continues at coordinate 11,160 of CAXBUH010000081.1, read as the reverse complement.
CCTTTAGTATCTTGGCGTGGTTGAGTCTCAGCATCCACTCGACGTCCCCTCTCACCAGCTCCGTCAGCATCTCCTTCTGGCGCCCCTTTCCAGAGCCGGTGGCGTTTGTCAGTTTCTCTATTGTCTTCTTGTCGAAGATGAATACGGAGCAGCTCTGGAATTTGTTTTCGAGGTGTTAAATTGAAAATTCAGAACACGACGAAGTAGTTCATAGGGGCGGCACGAATTTACGGGGGGCACGAGTTTACGGGGGGGGTTCTCATACATGCCCCCACGGCATTTTCATTCATCACTCAATAATTTATTTATAATTTATTTATGGCCTACTTATCCTAGCTCATCTATAAATATCCCACCAATCAAAAACACATCAATGTGCCATTGTATATATACATACATTATACCCACTCACCTGTCTGTCCTTGATTCTGACAGCATCATGGACCCTCCAGATCATCATGTGTCCACCGCTGGCGACCTGCTTGCCGACCCTGATGACCTTGGTGATCGGATTCGAAAAGTCGGCTACCAGACTTTGTTTTATCAGGGAAAACATCTCCATGACGACGCTTTTCAGCTAAGCGGAAGTTGTCGACGCAGGTAGGTTTGTCGCTATTTAAATGCCGGTATTAAGGTCAGATTATGGTGCTTGATTGGAGAATGGAACTATTTCTTTTAGTTATTTACGGCACTTTTGCTATTGATATTATTATCATCATGTTGATGTTGATGATGTTGATGTTGATGTTGATGTTGATGTTGATGTTGATGTTGATGTTGATGTTGATGTTGATGTTGATGTTGATGTTGATGTTGATGTTGATGTTGATGTTGATGTTGATGTTGATGTTGATGTTGATGTTGATGTTGATGTTGATGTTGATGTTGATGTTGATGTTGATGTTGATGTTGATGTTGATGTTGATGTTGATGTTGATGTTGATGTTGATGTTGATGTTGATGTTGATGTTGATGTTGATGCTGTCTTCTCTTATTTCTTATTTGACTGCAATGAAAAGCGAATAAAAATCGATTAGAAAACGACTGAGGCAACGGAATGAATGACCTATCATCGTTTATTGCTTCAAGTTACATTATGGAGGATGATGATGATGATGATGATGATGATGATGATGATGATGATGATGATGATGATGATGATGATGATGATGATGATGATGATGATGATGATGATGATGATGATGATGACGATGACGATGACGATGACGATGACGATGACGATGACGATGACGATGACGATGACGATGACGATGACGATGACGATGACGATATGACGATGACGATGACGATGATGGTGATGATGCCACTATTGATTCTGATGATGACCATTAGGTAGCCATGGGATCGGATCAACGAATGAAATGTAATAAACTGGGCATTGAATAAGAAAGAGGGATGGAGAGAGGTGGAGAAGTGAAGTGTAAAAGTGTAAACAGAACATCAAAGATGGAGTTGGTCGATGGAGACGTTAAACGAAGAAACCGTGAAATTCGATAGAAAAAAAAGACATTAGTTAATTCTTATACACACACATACACATACACCTAGGCACACAAACACTCGCACATACACACACATACAACCCTATACAAACAAACAAATACTACATTCAATCATATGTATACACCTATACATACATTTGCCCACATATATCTACTCATACAAACACATGCATATGGAGCTCCTAAATACACACACACACACAAATTATTAACATATATACATCTGCACACACATCTACACATACATCTGCACATACATCTACACATACAGTCTGAACAAGTGGCAAAAGTATGAGCTTTTTTAATGTTTTACAACACAAACAAACTGGAAACTTTACTCTTTACATTTTTTAAATTATTTTTTTTGGTTTTGTCACGTGTCTGTTGTTTGTTTGTGAGTGTGTATGGGTGTGTGTTTGTTTGTGAGTGTGTATGAGTATGTGTGTGTTTGTGTGTGTGTGTTTGTGTGTGTGATAGAGTTTGTCTGTGTGCTGATATGTTTTGAAACAAATTGAGTTGTCGCTCTCCATTTTTTCATAATTAACACAGAAAAAAAAACCAAAAAACAAAGCTTGTAAAGAAAGCTATTTTTCAATGACGAAAAAAGTTTTCTTTTGAAGAGGAAAATTCGAACCCACGCAGTAGAAACAACTTCAAACAACAAAACAGCAGATAGAAAATAAGAAAAGCTCTCCTATTCCGCTTCTGAAAAACTGTTTTATATATTTATTATCTTATTATTTATTTTTTTGTATTAAATTATTTTTTATAAATAAAATAAATTAAAGCTGAATAATGAAATATTTGATCGTTGAATTATTCATTTCATATTTAAATCTTCAACAGCCAATCCATCGACCAGCAAGCTAACAAGCTAACAATGAGACAACCAGCCAGTCAGCTAACGAACCAACAAGTCAACTACCAATTTAGCAAACTGCCAGCCAACAAACCAGTCTTTTAGCCAGTCGGCCCAGCTACCCAGCTAACTAACCAAACAATCAGCCGACTAGCCAGCGATCCAGCCAGCAATTAACCAGGAAATCAGCCAGACAGCCAGCCGTCCAACTAATCAGCCGCCCCCAAATACCTGTTCACGCGCTGAGCCGTTGAAAGTGAGGATTTCTTACACGGTTCTGATTAAAAGATGGCTTTGCTGAGTTATTCATAATTTAAAGACTGGAGCTCTTCGATCAATTCTTCCTCAACCACAGCCGGAATGTAGGAGTGGCGAGAAAGAAAGAGAAGAGAAGAGAAGAGAGAGAGAGAGAAAGAGAGAAGAGAGAAAAGTAAGAAAGAGAGATGAAAGAAAGAGAGAGAGTGGATATGGTGTTTCCTAGAAGGTCCGAGAATGTTTTATTGAAATTGCTTGCGTTACACGGCAAACACATCAACGCATCAAAATAAATTAAAGAATGAAGTGACAGGAAAAAAAAGAGAAGAAAAGGGTGTGTCATCCGGAAAGAAAAGAAAGAAATGGAAGAAATATAAAAATGGAAGAAAGAAAATGGAAGAAATAAAAAATGGTAGAAAAAAAGAAATGGAAGGGAAAAATGGAAAGAAAAAAAAGGAAAAAAATGGAAGGAAAAAATGAAAAAAAAATGGAAAGAATTGGAAGGAAAAAAATAGAAAAAGATAAGGAAAAAACAAAAAAGTCGGAAAAACAAAAAAAGAGAGAAGAAGGTAAAAAAGAGAGAAGAAGGTAAAAAAGAATTAACAAGAAAGAAAACCCCGAGCAATACCGGGTATCCCTTCTAGTAAAAAAAATTAAGTAAAGATATTTTTACGAATCTGAATAAAAATCAAGTAAAAAAATGTGAAATAATGAGATAATATCACTGATACAATCATATGTGTTTTCCCCACGCACACACGCACACACACACACACACACACACACACACACACACACACACACGCACACACACACACACACACGCACGCACGCCCACACACACACACACACACACACACACGCACGCACGCACACACGCACGCACGCACGTGTCGGAGTGAAAACCCACACAGAGGAGTTCAACACATGTCAGCTGCGGAAAAAAGACTTAAAAGATGTCCATATATGGTCATAAATCTGTATGGAAATGTTGATCTCTCGTGTATATTGGAGATGAAAAATGTATAGATGATGATCATGATCATGACTACGATGGCGATGGCGATGGCGATGATGATGATGATGACGATGATGATGACGATGACGATGACGATGATGATGATAATAATGATAATGATGATGATAATGATGATGATGATGATGATGATGATGATGATGATGATGATGATGATGATGATGATGATGATGATGACGATGACGTCGATAATCATGACGTTGACGATGACGAAGACTCAAGGGACGACGACGACGACGACGACGGTCTCGTTTTCAAACAATCCATCTTCCATTTACAGAGCGAACTCCACTTATTTAAATTACATTCATTCCAAACGTCACGGCCTTATTCTCCAGGCGAATCCGCCAAAGTAGAACGCAGAAGAAAACGGAGCCGTAAGATTTGGAAAATCGGAAAAATGTTGGTGATGCAAACGAGTTTTAGATGGTTAAATAGTAAATTTTGTAAATTGGTAAAATGGTAAATTGTTAAAACGGTAAATTGGTAAAAGAGGTAAAATTACGAAGTTGGTGAGCGAACATGGGAACTCTCATCTTTCATTTTTATGGATAAGTAATTTTGAAAATACGTCTCACAGATGGCGTGTTTCGTGGCGACAGACAACAGACTACAGACGTGTAGACTTGCCATTTGGCGAGTAAGATGAGTAGTTGGAAAATGTCGGCAGACTTTATTTGAAAAATGTGAAATTTTGTCTTTAATTTTTGAAAAGCATGTATGTGAATGAGATATGATGATCATCATCATTATCATCATCATCGTCGTCGTCGTCGTTGTCATCATCGTCCTCATCCACATCCTCGTCAGCAACAACATCATCATCATCATCATCATCATCATCATTATCATCATCATAATCATCACCACCACCATGAGCTCGAGCACCACGTGATGTACAAAGCTGTGTATGCAAAGTAAATTAATCGCTGTGCTGAGCACGCTTTGATATTCGACTCTTTGGCTTCAATTTTTGCTTTATTTGCTTACCCGCTCGTTTGCCCGCTAACTTAATCCACGCACTCCCATTCCCATCCACCCACTTGTTTTCTCGCTGACACACGCGTATTGTGACTAACCCACTCGCTCAACCATCCTCCCATACAAATGCTGATCAACCCCCCCCCCCCCATTCAGTCAGTAACTCTCATGAACTCTGATCAACCCACCCTGATAACCGCCCCCGTTAATTCCTTCCCACTGCAACACACCGCAGCCAAACACGATACCAGCAAACAAACATGGAATGGCAACAACGCCGAAGAAAAGAACAAACAAACTATAATTTTTTTTCACGGAAAACTTCAGCGAAAATTTTAGCTCGAACAAATTCCTTTCATAATTCTTCATTCCACGCGTCCATTCATGAGCCTGTGTGACTCTTTTCCACTTTTGACATACTGTCGCGTCACAATGACGACCACCATCATAATAAATTCTTCAGATGGAGATTGGAGGCGGAGAGATAGAGGTCGACAACCAACAGCCTTTTTGCTTACTTTAAATTTAATTAGTGTAACCGATAATATTTTGTTTTCGTATCTAGTATAATCAGTGTTGTAATATGGTCACGTTTTCTTTAATTAATATCACAACTCGAAAATATCACAGTTCTTTTAGTCGCCCTTCTTCTCACAATCATCATCATCATCACAACCACCGTCGTCTTCTTCATCATCATCTTAATTGTCGTCATCATCATCATTTTAATTGTCATCATCATCATCATCATCATCACCATCATCATCATCATCATCATCATCATCATCATCATCAACATCACCACCATCACCATCATCATCATCAGCACTATGCCTGCGATATCACCTATCCGTCTGCTAAAGCTGGTCGGATCATCCATCAAGGAAACACCACGAAAAAACGCCTCTTTTTAGGCATAAAATGAATTCATTTGATGGAAGACGTTCCTTCATGGCCAGCATAATAAAGTGACGAATAAATGAACGAAAATGCGAAAATGCGAAAATAAATGACATTTAAAATATATATATACGCGCGAGAAAGAAATAAATAAATAAAACAAAAGAAAATGGCGCTGAACAAAAATCAACAATAACAAGATTATTTATTCATTCATTTATTTATATAAACAATAACGATAATAATGTTTTCCTGGAAAACAAAATTTTATATGAACAAATTTTTTAATCAACAGTAAAATTGTTTTCACGATGTTTTGAAAAACAAACTTTTTTCTTAAATGCATAAAATTTGCAAAAAAAAAAATTTATTCAGTTGAGAGATTCAGCTCGCTCGTTCAACGACGGGGGTTTTCAAATCAGGGCGAATTTTAAGCCACCTATCCAGCTATCCAGCCACCTATCCAGCTATCCAGCCACCTATCCAGCTACCCAGCCACCTATCCAGCTATCTATCCAGCTATCCAGCCACCTATCCAGCTATCCAGCCACCTATCCAGTTATCCAGCCACCTATCCACCTATCCAGCTATCCAGCCACCTATCTA
>CAXBUH010000080.1:0-21839 GCA_963978895.1 Erpobdella octoculata | reverse complement strand
TATATATATATATATATATAATATATATATATATATATATATATATATATATATATATATATATATAGATATATATATTATATATATATATATATATATATATATATATTTATATATATATAATATATATATATATATATATATATATATATAGTATATATATATATATATATATATATTATATATATATATATATATATATATATATATATAGTATATAGTATATATATATATATTATATATATATATTATATATATATATATATATATTATATATATATATATATATATATATATATATATATATATATATATATATATAATATATATATTATATATATATATATATATATATATATATATATATATATATATATATATATATATATATATATATATATATATATATATATATATATATATATATATATATATATATATATATATATATATATATATATATATATATATATATATATATATATTATATATATATATATATATATATATATATATATATATATATATATATATATATATATATATGTCTGAGAGTTTTCAGAGTGCCCTATCTCCTCTAATATTAAGACTAGATGCTTTGGAAACAAAGATGCAATCCAGGTCACAAGTCGAAGCTGAATCCAACACAAAAGAAACCACTAGAGTAGTTACGAAGACCCTCATTGAATTTGAGAGAGAGAGGAGATTCAGCGCAAGGCAAAAATGTTATTGTCACCGGACTGTCAACCAGCCCCGACCGAAAAGAAGCGGCGGTTTTTGAAGAGTTCCGTAAAAATAACTTATCGGTAAAGCCCAAGGGTGTGAAAGCGAGGCTTCTGGGAAAAGACAGTAACAATCAGAATGCCAAACTTTGTGTGACGCTGTAGAGTCTAGAGTCTGTGCGGGATGTAATTATATCATCAAGATTACTTCATACCTCGCCAAACGCTTTTAAAAGCGGTACTATTGGCTTACAAGATCGTTAATGGCAGCGCAGTTATATTTTTTTAGCTATTCTCAGCTCTATTCGCTTCAGCTACATTTATTGAAAAGCAAATTAGGTTTTTTATATCAATTAAATGATTTCCAATGTATTAAGTTTTTATTTGAAGTATGCATGAAATCTTAGTCGGGTTGATTTATCTACGAGCGTTAGCGTCTCTTTGAATTGTGGAACCTTTCCTGACCTTGCTAAAGCGAGCGTGTGCGTCTCTTAGAAGTGTGACAGACTTGGTATACCGGGTGTTAGTGATGTTTTGAGGTGTATGGTATCTGACTGTTTGAGCGTGTATTTACCTACAGTTTGTACGAACAGTTTAACGCAGTTTTTTTAAACTTTATTCAATTGTCTTTTGCTCGTTTGATCTTAAGATCTTGACGTTATTTTTGTCCAGTTGTTTTACTTACTGTATGTGACAAATAGAATTGCTGTATATAAAATTGTTGTATATTACAACCATGTTTTCTACAAACTTGTTGGTTGCTTGAGGCATAAGTGTCTTTGAAGCGTGGCTCCTAGGTGTTAAATGGCCGGTGCCAGATTTGATATATCGGGTATGCGTGATGCTTTGACGTGTTTGTGGCCTTTGGTGAATGTGTACATATACCGTTTACGAAAACAGATGAATTTAGTTTTTCTGCTGCTGTGACCGGGAGCGGGAAAGCGATCGGGAGAGGGAAAGCAACCGGGAGCGAGAGGTAAGCGGGAAAAGAGAACGACCGGGAGAGTGAAAGCAAACGGGGAAGGAAACGGGAACGAGAGAGAAAAACGATCGAAAAACCTCTAAAAACCCCGGACAACGCTGAGTACCTCGCTAGTTCTATTATAAAGTATAAAATATTTAGACGCAAGCACGGTAGCACTGTAAATTTGACATAAATTACCCACGTTTTGGTAACATATTTTGGTTGAAAACAATTTGATTAACTTTTTTGGATGAATAGTCCGCTGAATGAATAGACATTGGATGAACAGTCCTTATGATGAACCGTCCTCTTGATGAATAGTTCTTTGATGAATATTCCCTTGATGAATAGTCCTTGATGAACAGTCCTTTGATGAATCGTCCTTTGATGAACTTTTTTTAGGTTAATATATATTTTTTTATAACCGTTTAAAATCTATTACACCAAGTGCTTTAAAACTGAAATGGTTGTATGTTGGAAGCACATAAATATATTCTGTCGATGATCATATTTCATTCTCAATATTTTTAATATATCTAGATCTGTGGTACTTATATATTTGAATTAAAACCTTTTGACAAACAACAACAAAACAATTAAAACTTTAAAAATGTTTATTTAGTTTGTAGTTAATTTTTAAGCAAATCATTACAGTTTTAATTTAGTTTTAATTGTGAAATTCTTTTATTGTTAGTTTTAGTTTGAGTTAAGTACGGCCATTATTTCTCAAACTAGTTTAAGTTTTCGTTACTAAAATATTAATGTTTCTGTATTGTTTTTCTTTTAAAATTTTGTATAACTTCATTTGTATTTTTTTTTAAAGTAGTAAAATTTTGGAAGGAAGGCTTATGTTCTCCTGTAAATGACGCCCCGTTTTTCGTATTTTCCTTTAAGAGCAATAATTAAAGATAAAAATATCTATGTGCAATAGTCGAAAAATCGATTATAAGATTTAACTACACACACAAACAATCAATCATCGGGTGAAGCTAATAAAAGCTTAGTAATAACAGGCTCTATGTAAAAAATACCTTTTTTTTATAAACTACGCTTTTATGTACTTTTGGTTTCAAACATAGATTATCACCGAGGGGAATAGTTTATCGGTACTTTTCCAAACAATTTCTAAAACTTTTAAAATTGTTTTTAACTCTATTGGGGGGGCGGCAATGACACTTTTTTTCCTGAATGACGCCCCTAGATTCATGTATTGTCTCAAAGAGTAGGGTTATGTGCACAATTTGAAGTCAGAAAATCAATGGGAAATGGTCAAACATTTGATTACAAGATTTTTAATGCACATACAAACAAGCAAACATCACGTGAAGCTAATAAAAACGTGGTAAAACAAGCATGATTCGCTCAAAAACTTACTAAACTAAAATAAATGAAAATAAATAACACTAAATATTAATTAATTTTTCGTTACTTGACAAAAATTAAATATCCTGCTTGTATGTGAATAAATTAGCTTTGGTGAGTTGTATGAACTATTAAAACTGTGGTTAGTATATGCAGTAGTTTGGGTGGAATGGCCAAGTGGTTTAAATATTTCATAAAACCCACCAAAATTACTGCATTTTAGAGTTTTAGTGTTCCTATCTTAAAATCCAGAGCAAAACTGTGTTTTCATGAAGTCGGGCACAAACACAAACTTGTTTTTTACTATCGTAACCCAGAACTGAAAACGATAATACATATCACCTATCATAAATTTAGTCGTGAAATACCACTAGAACCAATTTTTATATCGCAGTTTTAAATCAGATCTTCAAGCTAGTGCTTAACATATCTCAATTTTTAAATAAGTTTTTACATTATGAAAAAGTTAAGAAATTTATACAACGGTAAAGTTACAGTTTTTTTTAATTTCAAGCGCCTTTTTGTGAAACACGTCAGGGCCCCTTTACAATTTCAACGTCGCGGATAAGACAAGCGAATGTAGTGTTTATGGTTATGTTTTAATTTTCTCTCCAACAACCAGCTTTCACTTTTTTTCAAATCAAATTTCAACATAACGGAAGCTGTATCACCCGTTAAATATATTAGATTTTAATCACCAATAACACGGTAACCGAATAGGAAAAGTCGCTTGAGCGCAGATTGGAAATATTAATGCTGCCTCCGCTTCATTTTCTACTTTACCACAGAAACTCAGTGGTGTATAAAAAGTAGAAATACTTTTAATATTAACTAGTGTTGATAAATATTTTTCAAACAAACCTCGTACTTGGTAAAACCATTACGCTTTTATTCAGTGGTATGAATATCTCACAGAGGGAAGCAGGATAACCACAAAAAACCACATCAACACTTTTCATTTCTGATTCATTAATGTAAGCTTTTACAAAATCTTCTGCCAGTCGAGGATCAGCATTTAATACGTTGTCACTGTTCAGCACCTATCAGTTGAAATATGTTGTTTTAATAAACAGTTTAAAAGAAAAAACTAAAAAACATTCATGCTTTGTTTCTCTAAAATCACCTCAGTGCTGTATTAGTTCTAATTTGTGTTATCGTAATTATAAAACATTAGGTTTAAATAATATTAAACAAAAAAGGTTTGGCAAAAGCCGATGAAAAAAAAACGTTTTACTTTGAGTTTTTCTTTAGCTCTACAGTCATGCCACTGACATCTTCCAGGATCAAGGTTGTAATCTAGAACAGTTACCCCAAACGGACTCAACAAGTGTTTCAAATCTTTGATGGGCGTCATGTGCCACTCTGTAGACCATATAACTAAAGGTTTCTTCTTAAAAATTGTTTTTGCCTTTATTGCTGCTGATTGAGGCTTTATTTTCAAATCAGTTATAACTTCGTATGCAGATTCACTGTTGTAGAATTCATTGAAAAAAAAGCTAGATTTAAACAAATCGCTCTCTTTTGTCATTTTCCACAAAATAACTTTTTCATTTCTTGCCAAGTTTTGAATTACTAAGAAATTTGAAAAAACGTTCCATTTCTTAGTTGTTTTTAAAAGAAAGATTAAACAAAAAACTACCAAACAGAAAGCAATGTATTTTGCATTATAAAAAACTGTTAGTTTCATTCTTTTCATAATTCGTCAAAAAGCAAATGTTTAGCATAGCTATAGAATACTGAATTTATACCAACCACATTAGAGCCCTTTATTGTTTCATGAGGGTACGCGCTTGTAATTATTATTTCGTAGCTTGCTGATTTAATTTACGAAATATTATTCATAAGTGAACAAATCGGGTTTGATAGAAATATTTCTATTTTATCAAATAGTAGAAAAATTGCGTAGAACTGTCTATCACAGAAAACGTTTGTTTTAATAATTTGAGCTGATTAATAAATATTTTGTTATTAATCAGTCATACAATTTTGTGTAGTAAATTGGAAGATAATAAAATGAAACCTCGATCTTTTCTATGTCAATATTTAGAAACAGTTCAACATGAATTACTTTCATTTTAGTACGTGGGCCTTTTAAATCCAGTAGATGACATCCTCGATCTTTTTAATAATTTGATAAGGTCCTTCTCAGTCTTGTTGAAGTTCAGGTAATTTCCCAATTTTATGTTTTTAATTGTAAAACCACACCAAATCATTTTATTTAAATACTTTCGTATTTGATTGTCGAACATACTGAGTTTTTATTCTGTTGCTGTCTGCCTTTATCCTATATTGGGATTGTCCGGGTTTTGTGTATGTCTAAAACACGGCATATTTCTCTAAACAGTTGTGAATAAAAGTTCCTGACATGATCTGAATGAAGCTCTATTGGTACTCTATAGCAACTAACCCAGCCAACCACAACAACATTGGCAACAGTTACTGCTTCTTGGTTAAGTATAGTAAACACCTCTGGCCATTATTTAAAGTAATCATTGACCACATGAATGTACTTATTGCCAGATTTTGACACTGGAAACGGACCTGCAGCATCTATAGCAATTGTTTCAAAAAGAAAACCTACGTTGTACTGTTGTAAATGGGCCTTTGTTTTAACGTCTGGTCCTTTATTAGCGGTACAGGTATCACATATTCGACACTATTCTTCTACATTCAAATCACAGTTTAGCTAATAAAACGTTTGGCGGATCTTGTGCTGTGACTTAAACATCGAAAAGTGATAAGAGTCAATAATAAACTAAAAAAAGCGGATCTTGTGCAACTTTTTATTTATCCCTAGATGTATCTTTAACATTCCCAGTGCATTTGTCGGAGCACTTCTGGCACTTTCACCTTTGGAATATTTAACTGCAAAAACATTGGTGGAACCATGAGCGATTTTCAAGATTTCTTTTAAAGATCCGTTCACAACCCTTAAAAATTCCAATTGTGCCCAAAACAATTTAGTAGCAGGACGTATTTATGAAATTTCATGCGTGATCCATCCTTATTTGAATACTTGTGAAAATATAATCATCTATTGCCAATAACTCGCGTCTGATGACGCAATAATTGTGCTTTCGTTTCGACAAACTTCGGCTATAACAAGCTATATTTTTTTTTATTTCCATCAACAAGTTGACTTAGCACAGCCCCTACTCCTTCATTAATTGCATCTGTGTCTAATACAAATTCAATTTCTGGAATTGGGTATGACGGAATTAGCGTCAAACTCAAAGCTGGTTTTAGCTGTTTGAACGCTTGTTGACATGATTCTGACCAATCAAACGATGCACTTTTTTCAGTAAGGTTAAATAATTTGTTTTCTAGTGCTGGAAAAATTGGCCACAAAACGTCAATAATAATAATAATAAACCAAGATAATTTTTTAATTCCTGAAAATTTCTCGGAACAGGCCAATAATTAACCGCTTCAATTTTCTCAGGATCGTTTCCTACCCCTTCGGTAGAAACTATATGACCAATGACCAATATAGTTTACTTTGCTTTCAAAAGGCGCACACTTCACCAGATTTGGCTTCATACCAGCATCTCGGATCCTCTGGAAAACTTTTCCAAGATTTTGTTAATGATCTTCAAACGTCTTTCCAACAACAATAATGTCATCTAAATAAATATGACATGTTCTCCAATTTAATCTTTGTAACACATCTCTATAAGTTTCTAGAAAAATGCAGGCGCGTTTTGCAAGCTAAATAGCATCACCGTAAATTGCCCCAGCCCTTCACCTATTGAAGAGGTAGTTTTATTGCGATCCTGAAGGCAATATCCGCTTTTAAGATCTAAAGTAGAAACCATTCGAGATACCGCAAGCGTATCGATAGTGTCATCAATTTTGGGCAGAGGGTAACTAACTTTAACATTCTGTAGTCGACAAAAGACGCAGCTAATCATCCTTCGTTTTAACAAGTACTACCGGTGAACTCTATCGACTTGGATGGTTCAATAACTCTTTGTTTCTTCGTCTTTTTTTTAGCATTTTTAGCTGCCTCTCGCTTTGCTAGTGGAAGCCTTTGTGACAGATGAAGAATGAGTTCTGTATTTGGTGTTAAACGATTTTTGTTTTTTCATTGTCTCCTTGGTCAATAGCTATTATAGCACAATACTCTTAAATCAACTTTTCCGCTTTTTCACAGTCCATTAGTTTTAGTGAACTGTTAGCGGCTTCAAGCTGTGCCTGAATTTACGATTACTCCCTTTTGATTTTTTTATTGTTTTTACCAATAACCGTTTCACATGTTAATATGTGATCGACTGGGCTGCATACCGCAAATTTGTCACCTTTTATTAATCACTCATGCCATTCTGTCATATCCATAACTCTGACAGTCACGTAGTTTCTTAATTCCGTTTGTATCGCTGTTTTTCCCATCATTTTTCCATGTTTTTCAACTCCGTTCAGAGGCTTGATGAACCCAACAACTCTTGAGTTGTTACCGTTGTCTATTCTTGCCCAAATTAAAGATTCCAACCGAGCGGGTACAATGATGATCTTTGTTACCAATACTCGCTTTACCGAAATCGTTTCGCATTTATAGTAAGCAGCTATTTCTCTATCCCTTTGTCAAAACGTTCTCATTTTTAAAACCAATGCAAAACCCTGTGCTCTCATAAAATCAAGCACAAGTAGACACTCTTCCTCTATGTCAGCAATCAAAAACTGATGTTGAAAGGTCTTACTTCTTAGCCTAATTTCAGTTTGAACTTTATAATCTACCAGAACTAACTCTCTAGTTGCAGTCTTGAGATGAAAGGCTTTCCACTTTGCAAAATCTCTCTTTTAGCCAAACAGGTTTTATAATTGAACAAAAATCTCCGGTATCAATGATAAACTTACAATTTATTATTCCCAATCTGCCCTCCACAAATATACTTGTTCCATTATTCAGAATAAAAGTTGGTACAACTCTATAAGGTAAAACATTGTTTATGTTACAGAATCTGGACCTTTCCTGTTGGAACGGGTCACTATTGGTTTTTCTTGTCTTAAATAATCATGCATTGTGTGGTAATTTTGATTTCGTTGCCCGAGTCTAAGCATTTGAAATCTGCATTCCTTCTGTAGATGTCCTAACTTATTGTAATTCCCGCCTTTCTTCCATAATTTTCCGGACTCGATCATCCAGGTCATCTTTTTTTCGATTCCCACTTTTCTCACGCGATGATAACTATCAGAAGGATTTTCAGAGGATTCATAATTTAGTGGAGTATCCCAGATTAGCGAGTCGTTCTGCATTTGATTTCAACTGTTGAAGTTTTTTTCGGGTTTCTGACGTCGCTTCTTGAGTTGTTCTAGAAAGATTTCTGGCGAGTTTTGATTACCAAATCTACTCTCAAAAGCCTTCACGATAGCATCGCTATCATCTTTATCTACAATAAACTCAAGAATCTGTAAAACGTCTTTTTTCAGAAAAAAATTCATTTTTTTTGCTTTCTGCTTGCTTGTTAACTAGTTGTTTTTCCTGGCAGCAAACTGAGCTTTATAAGCGGACCGTGACACAGTGCCATCAAAAACCGGGGTTTTAGCACGCTCAACTGAATAAATTCTTTTTTGGACTTGGAAACCAGTCTGTACATACCTGTTTGTCTAGTGTGAAGTGTTAAAATGTTGCTTTAATGCATCGTTCTCAATGTGCAAAGTCAAAAATAACCATTCTTACAATCCAAGTGCCCACAGCAGACTCATCCCGTGTACCTATTTTAATGCCCGTTTCCACATAGTACGGTCGTGACATATATAGGTCACACCCGCACAAGTCTTGCCCGACGGCTCACTGTACATTCAGAACGATGAACTAAAGCATTTTAACACTTCACGCCATTGTAAACTAACACCAAAACTTTTTGATGAAAATACTACAATAACATGTGGCTCTGTTTATCAAAAAAAAAAAAACTTGCCCCTTGTATTAATAAACAGTTCAATACGTTTCCATCCACATTAATGTTATTTGATTCCTCAATAAGTTTTGCTGCTGTCCCATCTGCCCCTCCTATCACTGATTCTGAGCTTGCGACTGTTGGCTCAGCTACGTGTTGTCACAACTGTTCCCGTCTTGATCTGCTTCCTGATGAAGATGATGAGCCATTGTTTCAGAGAGAGCTTGACAGATGTCACATGCTGGAGACGGTTGATGGGGTTGCGGTTTCACTGGCTAGTGAAGAATGTATCAGTACTGATGCGCCAGAATTGCTGCAGGTTGATTCTACTCACTGTTTCAACATGTGATAAACAATGTAAACATTACTTAGCGAAGGCGAAAAAAGTAGTAATAGAATAAATGTTATAACTGACCTAAACTACATTAAAATGAATTTCACCTTTCAAACTTCTGAATGGACACCGGTTCCTTATGTAGTTTGCTGTGTCTATAGCTTTAGCCCAGAATGAAGGAGGAAAACAAAACTGCAGCATCGTACATCTGTACGATTCCTTCTTTCAGCTACACCATTCTGTTGGGGAGTGTATCCAACCGTTAGCTGATGGTGCATTCCACTTTCTTTCAAAATGGTTTTAAAACTAGTTGCTGGTGCATTCTGCACCATTGTCAGTTCTGAAAGTTTTAATTTGTTTTTGCGACTGACATTCAGCGAAGTTTTTAAATTCTTGGAACTCTTTCAGAAAATTCGCTTTTATTCCTCAAAAAATAAACTGCACTCCAACCTGAAACATCATCTATGAATGTTGCAAAATATAGTTTTCTTCCAATTGATTCAGTACGCATCGGACCACAGATGTCAGAATGAACAAGTTTAAGTAATTCGGATGCTCGATAACTGGCTTCTTTGGGAAAAAGTTTTTGAGTTTGTTTGCCACAAATGTAGATTTCACAATATGGTAAACTCAACGAATGATTGAACTTTAGACCGAAAACTTTGTTACTTTTCACAATTTCTTTAAGACTCTGTTGATTTAAATGACCAAAACGCTCGTGCCATTTCTGAATCATATTCTTGAATGCTTTATTTACAACTGCTGTGAAGTCAATCCTCTCTTTCACATAGTATAGATCATTCTGTTTTGTTGCTACAGTTTTTACTTTTCTTGTTTCTGAGACAACATAAGCTGAATTTCTTTCAAATGCAATTTTGTGGCCATTGTCGCAGATTTTTCCAACAGACATTAAATCCGATCTAAGACCAGGAACTTGAAAAGAATTACTCAGTATGATTTTTCAACATTTTCCACTTTCGAAATTGCAGAAAACTTCATCTGTGATGGACACGTGTGTGACGTTGCACCAGAATCCAAACCCCAGTTTTTTCTAGTTGGCATAGCTTGGAAGACAGTTTCAGCAGTTTTCTCTACAACGTGGTTGGTTTTCCCACCATTTCTTGATTTCTTTTGTGAAGATTGACATTCTTTGGTTCGATGACCTACCTTAGAACATTTGTGACATTTAAAACAAAAAAATGTTTTTTTTTTCTTTAATAAATTCTGGTTTTCTAGGAGTTTGAGATAGTTTTCTACTTGCTATGAGGGCATCTGCAATTAGAGGTGTTCGACGTTTTCGTGATTCGAAATCCCATAGAAGTTTAATTCTTAGTACTTTAGGAGTTGGCAGTGCGTCACGAGATTCAATTGCATTTCTTAAATTCTTAAAACTCTCAGGAATACTAAACAGCAAAATTATTGTTAATAAATCTTCTTGAACCTCCATTTCAATTTCATTTAGTTTATCAACAATATCAAAAAATGTTTCTATGTGGTCATGCATGTCGTCTCTTTCAATCATCTTGTGGATGATTAGCTGCTTCAAAAGATTTGCTTTTCTAACAGGGCCTTTTGACTGATATGTTTCTTCCAATTTCAAACAGATATTTTTTGATGTGACACAACCTTTAATTTGTTTCAGTTCTGATGGACTAATGGCAAGAGCTAGGTCCGACATTGCCTTCGAGTCCATATTCGTATATTCTTCTAAAATTTCATTTGTGCATTGCCTAGTTCGTTTACGTAGCCCAAAACATCTTTTTCCATTGTGGTATTTGTTGTATTAGTACGCTTAGTTCGTCACCCATAAAACCGTAATTGGTTTTATTTGGAATTACTCAGAGAGTAACTTGGGACGCTGTGAGTCCACGTTTTTTGATTTATTGATCTGCTAAGCTGCACGTTCCAATGAATTATTTTTATCTCCATTAGGAACGTATGCAATTGACGTTATTTTTGGCATTTCTACGGTTCGTTTCGGCTGTTTCGCAAGGCAGCTTTGTTAAAGTAAACGTGATCACGAATCCTGTAGCTCCTTCTCTAGGTAAGAGTCAAGCAATGGATCAAATGTTAAAATGGCATGAGTTTAGACATGAGAAGAATTGATAAAATAATGATTCCCGCTGGAATGACTTTATACATACAATCTTCAGATCTTGTCATCAACAAACCATTCAAGAATTATTAGCGGATTGAGGTTAAAGATTACATGAAACATAGAATGGAGAGAAACCAACGTAGAAACATTATTAAGCCAAACCTAACAGAAATCGTGAAATGGGTTAATAATTCATGGAATAAAATTACCGCTATTTGTGCTGTCAATGCACTTCGTGCAGGATATATGGACAAAAAGTGTTCCTTCAAAAAAAGTTATATTGTTGAAAACGAGAGATTTGTTTCACGAATTGCAAGAAATACAGTCTGGCGTTCGAGTTTTGATGTGTTATAACGACGTCCCAGAAGAGGTGAAATGGTGGTGTTAGATTAAATGTTTTATGTTTCTAATTATAAAATGTTTTGTTTTGGTAATATATGTTGTTCTTGCTTAGCAAATAAACTGTCTTGATTTAATAAATCTTAAAGCTTAATAATGTCACGTATTTTGTACTTCTGGTTTTCTTCACACAAAAAAAATAACGACCTACTCCGAAAATAAGACCTAGTTCGTTTTTTGGCTATGAAATTATTATAAAACCGGATCTTATATTGGCGGTAACATGGTATATATATATATATATATACAAATATGAGCGAAAACGGGAACGGGAAGCCAACTGAGAGCGAAAGATAGAGCGGAAAAGGGAAAGCGACCGAGAACGGGAAAGCAACCGGGAGCGGGAAAGCGACCGGGAGCTGGAAAACGACCGAGAGCGGAATGCGACCGGGAGCGGAAAAGCGACCGGGAGCGGAAAACGACCGAGAGCGGAAAAGCGATCGGGAGCGGAAAAGCGACCGGGAGCGGAAAAGCGACCGGGAGCGGAAAAGCGACCGGGGACGTGACGGAAACGGGAAAGCGGAGAAGGAAACGGGAGCGAGAGAGACAAACATCAGAAAAACCTCTAAAAACCCCGGGCAACGCCGGGTGCCCCCGCTAGTATATATATAAGAACATGTCCTGACTGACTAACTGATAATCAACGCCGAGCTCAAACACCACATTCTAGAAACGTGAAATTTGAACTTATATTACTTTTATAGCGTAAGCACCCACTAAGAAAAGATTTTTGAAAATTTTTCTCCTGAGGGGATGAAATAGGTAAACCAACTTTTGTTTTTTTTTTAAAATAACGTATATCTCATCCGGCCGTAACTTATGGCACGCGCTGAACAGTTTGTTGGTCGTGGCAAAGTGCCTGCTTGCGATGCCATCACAGCCAACAAGTTTCTTAAGTTCTTCGATGACAAGGTCACACGCGTTCGTGCAGCAACTCCATGCGTCGACCCCTTTTTCCTTTTCTCAATTCGAGCAAACGAGTTCCGCGCTCATTCATAGTTTGCCCGATTTATAGTGTTTCCTGGATCCTGTTCCAATACGTGTTCTTAAGGAGCTTTCCACCGTGTTTCCTGTTTATCTCTCCAGATTGTTCAATTTCTCTTTTACAAAGGGAATTTTTTTCCAAAAAATTTAAGACTTGGTACATCACCCCGCTCGTGAAAAAGTAGGGACTCAATCGCAACGAGACCTCATTGTACCGTCCAATGTCCAATCTCTCCGTTGTTTCAAAATTGCTAGAGAGGATTGTGCTCCCACGCGTCCTCAAACGTCTTCACTCGAACAATCTGTTTCCTGCCCTCCAGTCTGCTTGTCGTCCTCCCTATTAAACCGAAACAACATTACTCAAAGTTATTTCTGATTTGCTTTAAGCCGCCGACCACGGCAAATTCTCACTATTCGTCCTCCGTGATCTGTCGACGGCGTTTGACACTGCCGACCACCACATTCAACTACAGCAACTGGAATTGTCTTGCGGCCTCGGTGGTCTCGTCGTCGACTGGTTTCGATCGTACCTTACCGATCGCCTGTTTTATGTACGAAACTACGGCTCATCTTTTACACTTTTATCCTCTGACTACGTTGTCCCACAGGGCTCTATCTTGGGCCTACTTCTCTTCTTTTTGTACACGGAAGGGATTGGAAGTGTCTATCAAAAACATCATCTTAACTATCATCTCTACACCGACGACACTCAGATCTACGGGCATTGCCTTCCGAGCCAGACTGCAGAACTGTCTACAAAGATGTCCACTTGTGTCGTGGACGTCGGTCGTTGGCTTTCACGAAATCGTTTGCAACTCAACCCGGATAAAACAGAGGAAAACTGTTTTTTTTTTTAAATAAATGCTACTCAAAAACTGTAAGAGTTAAAGATGTAAAAATTAGTATTTAGTATCTATTCAAAAACAATGATTTACGTGTTTCACCATTTTTTGAAAATTTTTACAGGACCTCAAATGAAGGGTGCAAAATAGGGTTAGTTGTTTTTTAAAATAACTGCAACTCAAAAACTGTAAGTACTACAGAAATTAAAATTAGTATTTAGTGTCTACTCAAAAACAATAATTTACGTATTTCACCATTTGTTTAAAATTTGGTTTCCAGGACCTCTAATATGGGGTTGAAAATAAAGTTAAATGTTTTTTTTTAAATAACTGCAACTCAAAAACTGTTAGTGCAACAGATTTAAAAATTAGTATTCAGTATCTACCCAAAAAATAAAGAAATACGTGTTTCAGCATTTTTTTAAATGTGGATTACAGGATGTCACGACTGCTGCCTTTACGAAAACCGGAACGGTTGAAAAACTTCCATGAAAAAAACTTTAAAACAACTGGGATGTTTCAAAAACAAAGCCAAACATTTTCTAGTTAACAATCAGTTATTTTTCAATCGAAAAAAAAAACCAAAACACAGATTATTGTTAAATATCAACACGACAGAGTTCGAGGTCTGATGAAGTAGGCACAGTTCTCCTCGATTCAAATTTCAAGCCTTCTTATAAAGGAACCGCCGGCTTGCGCTCAAATATTCAAATCTGACAGCCTGATTGGCTGCAACAACAAAACAACAATGTATTAATACGGGCATATTCAAATTTAGAGACTCTCGCACCACATACTAATTACCTACGTAACGCCCCACTATATACAAATGGAAAGGCATACACGCTGTGATTCACTTGGACGTGACACATGACCTCAAATGTGAGGTAGAAAAAAAGGTTATTTGTTATATAGAACAACTGCTATTTAAAAACTGTAAGTGGTACTGATGTAAAAATTAGTATTTAGTATTTACTCAAAAAATAAAGATATACGTGTTTTACCAATTTTTGAATATTTGGTTTCCAGGACCTCGAATGTGGGGTAAAAAAAATAAACTTTTGAACGTTTTAAAATTTTGTATCATATATATATATATATATATATATATATATATATAATTGTTATTTAGCTTTTTCCTATTAAAGGTTTTCAGACGATAGAAATTAAAAGAATAAACGTGTTTCTTGGTAAGAGAAATTTTAATTATCAAAAGATTTGTTAGAACTGTGCTAAATTCTACAAAGTGAGATAAATCAGATTTGCGTCAAGTAAAAGATTACATTCAACAAAGAATATTAAAGTTAAAGTCAATTCGAGAAATATTGGGTTATAAATAACTTTGACTTTAACGTTACGAATCGCTAGAAAGCTTATTCCTCATCGTTTACATTGGTGACCTCAATATATTTTCTGAAGTAATTTGATCACAAGTGACCGATTTTTTTTCCTTTGTGAAAAATGTCTGACGAGAAATTCATTGCGATGGGACAGGCTCTAGTGCGAAGACATTGGAAGTGTTTGGCCCACTCAGCGATAGTCAGATGCAGGATTACGGGTCAGTAAAACAGGCTCTAGGCTATTCCGGAGTGGATTTAAGGAATTACGTCTAAGAGGTAAAGGATGAAGAAAGGGTTAAGAGAATGGAGGAACGTGAAGAAAAAAAGGCTCAGCAGGAATGGGCAGAGAAGAAGGCTCAACAAGCTAAAGAAGAACGAGAACTTCAACTTCAACAAGTTAAAGAAGAACGAGAACTTCAACTTCAACAAGCTAAAGAAGAACAAGAACTTCAACTTCTACGTGAGCGCGAACAACGCCAGCATGAATTGGAATTGAAAAAGCTGGAATTGGAGGCCCTGACAAAAAAAGAGCCAAAGGTAGAGGTAACAAAGAATTCATATACAAAGTTCTCGGAAGGTGACGACGTTTTGAAGCATTGGCAACGATAATATATCACCCAAACAACGCTTGGGGAATGCTTCTGAAATCTCTACTAAGTGCGAAGACATTGGAAGTGTTTGGCCAACTCAGCGATAGTCAGATGCAGGATTACGGGTCGGTAAAAGAGGCACTTTTTCGTCGTTTTGGGAAGACGGCAGAAGACTACCGCATAAAGTTTCGAGAGTCAAAGCTTGAACCAGAAGAGACTTGGGAACAGTATCTAGTGCGACTAGATTGTTACCTCAAGCGCTGGGGGGATCTCGCGGGTACAAGAAATGTATTGTTTTGGTTTTTAAAAGAGCAGTTCTTTGGAAAGTGTCCGTCGGGAATGGCTGAATATTTGTTGGAGAAAGAAAGCGGTGACGTCAATGAGTGAAGTCGCTAGGTCAACAAGTACAATCAAGCCCACACAAAGAAAAAATTAGCAAAAGTCGAAAACATAAGCAGGATTAGCGGAAATCGTGGTCAATCAGACATTGACTCGGGAAATGTTGGACCACGCTGTTACAATTGCAATAAGCTGGGCCATATGGCAAAGGATTGTCATCAAATTGGACATTTGGCGAGGGACTGCAGTCAATGCACTCAAGCAACTCCAGTCATGTGCAAAGCGCGTAGAGAGGTCACCATGACACCACCATGCAAAGATTCTGTAGTGAATGCATGCGCGGCGATGGTGATGGAAGGTAAAATAAATGAGGTCCCATTAAAATGTGGCTGCGTTTCACCGGTAATAGCGGATGGTTGTTTTTACTCAAGAGAAAAGTTTAAATTAACCAGAGGGTTTGTGAACAAAAAACCGGTAAAGGTTTTGAGGGACACTGGCTGTACTGCCATAATAGTAAAGGAATCATTAGTGCACCCGCGTCAGATGACCGGAAGAACAAGACCCTGTGTTTTGATCGACGGCACAGTTCGGGTAGCTCCAACAGCAGTGGTAAAAATCAAAACAGACTGGTTCAGAGGAACCAGAGAGGTTGTGTGCATGAAGAACCTACTTTGCGATCTCGTGCTGAGAAATGTTGAAGGAGTAAGAAGTTTAGATGCAATGGCTGCAGGGAAACGCATTTGTCGGAAACCACAGAAACCCACTCCTAACTACAACAACACACAGAGAAATGATTGGGCAAATTATAGAAAAACGTCGGCTAACTCGGATCTGTATCAAAGCAAGAAAAAAAAACACGTGTGCCACTTCAAAATTGGGAAATAAAGTTGAGGCAAAAATTCAAGCTCTGAATCCGCCAAAAGAAAGACCAAGGCTCAATCTTCTGCCTAGAGGCCAACATGGAGGGGTGGGGAAAGATGAAAAGTTGAATTTGGCAATCTTCGGAGACGCCCCCCCTGTAGACACAACACGCAGAGAGATAGAGATTGAGAAAAGGTTTAAAGTAAACTATATCAGAGGCTAGGAAAACATCGGTGCTGACTTTCTTAGTCGTCAAGGGGGTGACGATGAAATCAGAAACGCTGACGCGTTCCTTTTTTCGAAGAGGGGGGATATGTAAGATGAAGATGGTTCATCTTAAGTATTTTCGTGATATTTTTTTATTTTATTTTCTCCTCGATAAAAAAACAAAAACAAAAGTTTAAGGTGCCACTAAACAGCGCCCACTTTTATTAGAATTTTATAATTAAATCTGATGAAAAAACTGTTGAAATTTTTTTTTAAATTCAATTTAATTTTAAAAAAGGAACTTTCTTTTACAACTGCTGACCGAAACGTTAAAACTATAAAACACCAACGGATTATCAAATGTCTTCCAAAATTAATATATACCACTTGCTAAATATTTTACTAAAGTGTTCCAAATTTCAATAGTTTTTGAGTTATAGTAGGAATTCGCAGAGCTATATAATTTTATATATATATATATATATATATATATATATATATCAATTTCAAAACTTTTACATTTTTAGATTCTGAGGCGCCAAAACATAAACTATCGAAAAAAAATAGTCAAGCACGTATATTTTTATTTTTAAACAGAATCTAAACACTTTTTCACATTTGTAGCATTGTTGATTTTTAAGTGGCAGTTACTCTAGGAACCAATTTACCATCTTTTCGACTCTACATTTGAGGTCCCAGAAAATACATTATTTAGATTCGGTTACACATGTTTATTTCATTTTTTTAAAATCCTAAATACAAAATTTTAAAACGTTCAAAAGTTTATTTTTTTTTACCCCACATTCGAGGTCCTGGAAACCAAATATTCAAAAATTGGTAAAACACGTATATCTTTATTTTTTGAGTAAATACTAAATACTAATTTTTACATCAGTACCACTTACAGTTTTTAAATAGCAGTTGTTCTATATAACAAATAACCTTTTTTTCTACCTCACATTTGAGGTCATGTGTCACGTCCAAGTGAATCACAGCGTGTATGCCTTTCCATTTGTATATAGTGGGGCGTTACGTAGGTAATTAGTATGTGGTGCGAGAGTCTCTAAATTTGAATATGCCCGTATTAATACATTGTTGTTTTGTTGTTGCAGCCAATCAGGCTGTCAGATTTGAATATTTGAGCGCAAGCCGGCGGTTCCTTTATAAGAAGGCTTGAAATTTGAATCGAGGAGAACTGTGCCTACTTCATCAGACCTCGAACTCTGTCGTGTTGATATTTAACAATAATCTGTGTTTTGGTTTTTTTTTTCGATTGAAAAATAACTGATTGTTAACTAGAAAATGTTTGGCTTTGTTTTTGAAACATCCCAGTTGTTTTAAAGTTTTTTTCATGGAAGTTTTTCAACCGTTCCGGTTTTCGTAAAGGCAGCAGTCGTGACATCCTGTAATCCACATTTAAAAAAATGCTGAAACACGTATTTCTTTATTTTTTGGGTAGATACTGAATACTAATTTTTAAATCTGTTGCACTAACAGTTTTTGAGTTGCAGTTATTTAAAAAAAAACATTTAACTTTATTTTCAACCCCATATTAGAGGTCCTGGAAACCAAATTTTAAACAAATGGTGAAATACGTAAATTATTGTTTTTGAGTAGACACTAAATACTAATTTTAATTTCTGTAGTACTTACAGTTTTTGAGTTGCAGTTATTTTAAAAAACAACTAACCCTATTTTGCACCCTTCATTTGAGGTCCTGTAAAAATTTTCAAAAAATGGTGAAACACGTAAATCATTGTTTTTGAATAGATACTAAATACTAATTTTTACATCTTTAACTCTTACAGTTTTTGAGTAGCATTTATTTAAAAAAAAAAACAGTTTTCCTCTGTTTTATCCGGGTTGAGTTGCAAACGATTTCGTGAAAGCCAACGACCGACGTCCACGACACAAGTGGACATCTTTGTAGACAGTTCTGCAGTCTGGCTCGGAAGGCAATGCCCGTAGATCTGAGTGTCGTCGGTGTAGAGATGATAGTTAAGATGATGTTTTTGATAGACACTTCCAATCCCTTCCGTGTACAAAAAGAAGAGAAGTAGGCCCAAGATAGAGCCCTGTGGGACAACGTAGTCAGAGGATAAAAGTGTTAAAAGATGAGCCGTAGTTTCGTACATAAAACAGGCGATCGGTAAGGTACGATCGAAACCAGTCGACGACGAGACCACCGAGGCCGCAAGACAATTCCAGTTGCTGTAGTTGAATGTGGTGGTCGGCAGTGTCAAACGCCGTCGACAGATCACGGAGGACGAATAGTGAGAATTTGCCGTGGTCGGCGGCTTAAAGCAAATCAGAAATAACTTTGAGTAATGTTGTTTCGGTTTAATAGGGAGGACGACAAGCAGACTGGAGGGCAGGAAACAGATTGTTCGAGTGAAGACGTTTGAGGACGCGTGCAACTCGAATTGAGAAAAGGAAAAAGGGGTCGACGCATGGAGTTGCTGCACGAACGCGTGTGACCTTGTCATCGAAGAACTTAAGAAACTTGTTGGCTGTGATGGCATCGCAAGCAGGCACTTTGCCACGACCAACAAACTGTTCAGCGCGTGCCATAAGTTACGGCCGGATGAGATATACGTTATTTTAAAAAAAAAAACAAAAGTTGGTTTACCTATTTCATCCCCTCAGGAGAAAAATTTTCAAAAATCTTTTCTTAGTGGGTGCTTACGCTATAAAAGTAATATAAGTTCAAATTTCACGTTTCTAGAATGTGGTGTTTGAGCTCGGCGTTGATTATCAGTTAGTCAGTCAGGACATGTTCTTATATATATACTAGCGGGGGCACCCGGCGTTGCCCGGGGTTTTTAGAGGTTTTTCTGATGTTTGTCTCTCTCGCTCCCGTTTCACTTCTCCGCTTTCCCGTTTCCGTCACGTCCCCGGTCGCTTTTCCGCTCCCGGTCGCTTTTCCGCTCCCGGTCGCTTTTCCGCTCCCGATCGCTTTTCCGCTCTCGGTCGTTTTCCGCTCCCGGTCGCTTTTCCGCTCCCGGTCGCATTCCGCTCTCGGTCGTTTTCCAGCTCCCGGTCGCTTTCCCGCTCCCGGTTGCTTTCCCGTTCTCGGTCGCTTTCCCTTTTCCGCTCTATCTTTCGCTCTCAGTTGGCTTCCCGTTCCCGTTTTCGCTCATATTTGTATATATATATATATATATATATATATATATTTATATATATAAAAGGAAGTCGGGTTTGTGTTACGACATTTATAACTCAAGAACGGCTGAACCGATTTTAGAGATTTTGTATTTATTGGATTTCTCTCAGCTCCTTTTAACAAAATAACTAAAAAATTGACATTGAACCATGGAGTGGCCCATGGGGACCGCAGTATGTACCCCGGTAGCTATACAGCCTTAACAGTGCGTCCTAGAAAAAAAAATTCAAATGGCAAAGTTGTAGAGCACTCTCTATTTGGTCTTACAAAAAAATAAATTTTCAAATTGGAGTTTGGGTTATCGAGATATACAGATGTTTAATTTAACGCGACATGACATTTATGCGCAAATGGGGTAGAGCGCATGTTATTAAATTTTCTTACTATTTCATTGTTTACAATTGAAAATCTCACAGAAAAAATTTAGTAAATATCTTTTTCATATAAAATATAAAATAAAATAATTGTTTAGGGGCCATAAAAATATAAAAAATATTTTCAGCATAGATATATGATTTTTAGTTTGGCATTTTCCGTTTTCCAATTGGCATTAACAAAGAGTCAATGCTGTTCTGTCAATATTACAGTTTCGTTCGTTGGAATTAATTTGCGAGTTTTAAAGTTTTATTACTTTTAACAAAAACATTATTAATAACAATGCCACGACCCAGAAGATCTAATCTTTCCCAAAATAGCCGTCAGACAATTAGGCATCGGAACAATGTTAACCAATCCACCGCGGAAGAACTGGAATTAGCGCGAGAAAGGCGCCGCGTTAGTATGGCCCGGCTTCGTGCTTCTCGAAGACAAGAACAAAAAGATTTACTTCCCGAAACTGCTTATGTCAGTGATCAACAAACAGTTAATTTTTGACACACAATTGCAAATTTGAATCGAGCAGCATTTCTCTACGATTGGACAATTGATTACGGCTCTCATCCTTTCGTGTGCATTGGTCCATGGACATTTTTTGCAAACATTTGCCGTATTGATGTTTTCTGGAGAAACGCCTGGATTGTGCTGCCTTAATAATGGTAAAGTGAAATTGCCATTATTGACACCACTGCCAGAGCCACTGCATTCATTGCTTCGTGGCGATACACCAGAATCACGTCATTTTCTAGCAAACACTCAAAAATACAATAAGTGTTTTCAAATGACTTCATTCGGAGCAGACATTGTTGAAGAATACGGATTTAATCCCACTTTCAAGGATATTTATGGTGAATAAAGTAAACGTTCATTTTCTTTAAAAAAATTAAATAAATTTTGCTTCAATAATACTTCGGAAAAGTTTTGTTATATTTTTGTAAATCATTTAATGCAATTTCTAATCAATTTCAAACCAGTAATTCTTACTTTGTTTTCAAATTTACAGATTCAAGGCCAGATTCACCATCGAATTGGATCATTGTTACCTCTTGAAGATGCACGTCATAAATTTTTACAAATATACTTCATGGCCAATATGGAGGAACAACTTGATCGGCGTCAAGAGATCAACACAGCAATGAAAAGAGCAACTCTTCATGAGCGCATGCCAAATGATGACTACAAAGTCGTGATCAAAGCAGATAAACGACCAACTGGAACACACGAACGCATATTTACCGCTCCAACAATAGATGAAGTAGCAATACTGATCGTTGGTGAAAACTTGTAAACACGTGATATTGCGCTTCACGTCGTGATACTGGGCAAATACAACAACTATGTGAAACGCACCGTTCTTAT
>CAXBUH010000079.1:42500-48409 GCA_963978895.1 Erpobdella octoculata | reverse complement strand
ACGACGATTTTTTTTCTTCGCTTGTCAACTCGGGCATCTTCTGGTAATTGGAAAGTATCGCAAGCTCGTGACGAGAGTGCAGAAAAATTGAGCCATGAAGTAGCAGAGAGAATTAATCAAGTCCGTCACAGTTTTTCCCTCCGGACGAAACAAGGTTCGTCTTTTCTGATCTTTTTTGTTTTTTCATTCTTCTTTAATTTTTATTTTGTTTTCCGAACCACAAAAGTAACATCAACAAATGACTGGTCAGTGGCTTCATAAGGGCTTGTGCCACCCAATGCGGTGGCATAACTCACAGTACCATCCCCCTTACGACTTCGGAAAAAGTCTATTACCGTGGATGTACCGTGGATGGGGTAAACTGTAGTTTTCCAATAAAAAATGACGACCGTGGAGGGGTTAAACGCTATTCAACTTTTTCTCATAAAAAAGTCGATGGTCATGTGGGGACAAAATAATACAATTTTGTCGCTGTTCTCACACAACGCATAATAATAATAATTTCATAGACCCATAAACAGTAATATTTTGCTTTTTGGTGTCACCCTATGTGATGGTGTCACCCTATGTGATGATGGTGTCACCCTATGTGATGATGGTGTCACCCAGTTCGGTGCGCACCACCCGCACCCGCAACCGCCACTGA
The DNA here is from genome assembly GCA_963978895.1 of Erpobdella octoculata. Classification (NCBI taxonomy): domain Eukaryota; kingdom Metazoa; phylum Annelida; class Clitellata; order Hirudinida; family Erpobdellidae; genus Erpobdella; species Erpobdella octoculata. The sequence continues at coordinate 47,763 of CAXBUH010000079.1, read as the reverse complement.
CCGGTACAAAAGCACATTACGACACAAAAACAAAAAATACCGCACAGGATACTACGATGCCTGGCCAAGAAACGATCCGACACTACCTCTTCGGCGTCTTGATAATCATCTTCCAGTTTCTACTGTCCAGCTCTAAGACGCAAGAACTCTTCGAAACTGGCGTCATCGAGGACAAGTGGTGTCCGCCGCAGTGCGACTGCTTCAATTACTTCGAAACCGTCGACTGCAGTCGAAGAAGTTTGGCATTCCTGCCTCGACAGTCGAAAGCCACGAGGCGCTTGTACCTGGAGAGCAACCAGCTGGAAGAGATTCCAGAAAACGCATTCAGCACGGTCGACAAGCTCTCCGTTCTCATACTGGAAAACAACAGACTGGCTTACTTATCGACGGCCAGCTTCTGCAACTTGAATGAACTCCAGGAGCTCGACGTCGGCTCCAATCAGCTGACTCTGTTCAAAGTTCAGCTGACGCCCGACGAGACGATACTCGACAGATGGTTCCAGTCATTCGGAGAACAGACGACCACTGTCGACAATCGTCGTCGGATGGAGTTTTCGTCTCCACCTCCTCCGTTGACGTACGACGATCAGAGCCGCAATAACTTCTCGAGCTTCCCGAGCGGGGATTACGCCGACGCTAGAACTCATTCCCTATCCAATCAGAGCATCGATGCTGAAAATGAAACCGAAACCGCTCAAATGACCGTCCCGGGCGGCGGTACGACTAATTCCGCGTGGAGCACCGTAAATTTCTTGCCGGCCTCGTTTGATGGTGCCGTCGTAGAGGAGGAAGGAAATAGAAATTACGACGATCTGCTGTCAGATAAAATCACATCGAGCATGACTGAATGCAAGGCGAGATCGCTAAAAGAAATCAACCTCAGCCACAATCAACTGCGCTCCATTCCCTACGGACTGGCGTGGTTTGCGCCCAACTTGGAGATACTCAACCTGGCGTACAATCAGATAACATCGGCTAAGCTGGGATCCAGCTACTCGCTGATGATCTCCTTGCGCTACTTGGATCTCAGCCGTAACGACATCAGGCACGTGCACGTCAGTGACTTCGAGGCTTTCAAGAAGAACAAGAATTCATCACTGGAGACCATCAATCTGAGTGATTGCGGGTTGTTGCAAGTTGATCCGCTTACGTTTAGCGGACTTGGTTCGTTGACCTCTCTGACGCTTGCCAGAAGTCTGGTCAATAGAACTTCTTTGGAGATCGTTTTTTCTTCTTTTCCCACTGACAACAGAATGACCAGACTTGACCTGAGCGAAACCTTTCTTACGAATCTGACCGTTAAAATGGTCAGCAACTTCAAAGGTCTGGTCAGCTTGTTGGCCTCTTATTGCGATCTCGAACGCATAGAGCATGGAGTTTTTGAAGCGCTTCCCAATCTCGAAACTCTGCACTTAGAGGGCGGACAACTTTCAGCTCTTCCAAACGTTTCCACTCTGAAAAAACTACGACGCGTCAGTCTCCACTTGAATCAGCTCAGCGATTTGAATCTACAAGGAATTTCGACTCTCGAATATGTCGATTTGAGCTACAACAAATTTTCAACTCTCAGACCGGGATGGATCGACGGTTCAGATGAAATCCAGCAACTGAACGCCAGTCACAACCAGCTGGCTTTCATCAGCAGAGAGGTTTTCACCAGCATCAGCAGCATTACAACGCTCGACCTCTCTCACAACTCTCTCACGGTTCTGACCTCGTTCGGGTCACTGAAGGTCAGCAACTTGGACGTCTCGCACAACCGTCTCTCTTCAATTGACGAACCTTTCTTCGACATCCTTCACCAGACTCTGACCAATCTCGACCTCAGCTTTAATCAGTTCACCCAGTTCAGACCGGTCTTCAAAAGCTTTCACCTCCTGCAGACCCTGAACATGGCCAACAACAAACTGGGCGGCGCGTTCAAGAGCAGCAAACTCGGAAACCTGATGGAGAGCCTCCAGCTACTCCAGGTGCTCGATCTATCGTACAACGGCATTAGCGTCCTGCACGCCGAACACCTGATGCCGCTCCGACATCTGAACACGCTCCTCCTCCAGGGCAATCTCATCCGAGACTTGAGGGACGCCGGCCTGGAGAGCACTCGAGTCTTGGCGAAACTGGTCATTTCGGGAAACCAGCTGCACACTCTGGACATACAGGTGACGATGATTGTGATGACGTAGCAATTAACCTGCTTATAATAATTTATTCCTACCGGTTAGTAATCCCGATAGACTGAAAAATATTTAACTAATTAAAATAATTTATTTAATTACAAACGCTGGACATACAGGTGACGATGATTATGATGACGTAGCAATAACCTGCTAATAATAATAATAATTTATTCATACCGGTTAATAATCCCGATAGACTTAAAACATATTTAACTCATTAACATAATTTATTTAATTACACAATGAAACGGTTTAATAACAAAACCTTATGAAGGAGTTATCTTCACGTCTGTCAAAAGCCACACACGCGTCCAGCAACAATGCCTGGAGGAGGAGTTGGAAGATTTAACATCTCCCTGCGTTTTAATATTTCATGTCTTCTTTTTCATTTTTAATGGAGATTTGCACTTCGCTGAATTTAATTACAACAGGCATGTTTATAAATATTTATTTTATATTTAAAAAAAGAGAAAGAAAGAAAGGAAAGAGAAAGAGAAAAATAGAGTGGGAAAGAGATATAGGAAGAGAGATATATGAAAAGAGTGAAAGAGAGAAAGAAAAAGAAAAAGAGAAAGAAAAAGAGAAAACGAGAGAGACAAAAAGAGAAAGAGAGAAAAAAATAGAGTGGAAGAGAGAGATATAGAGAGAAAAAGAGAAAGGGAAAAAGAAAACGAGAGAGACAAAAAGAGAAAAAGAAAGAGAGAAAAACAGAAAGAGAGAAAAACATTTGGAAAGCGTGAAACGTAAGTGTATTTCATTTTCCTTCTTCTCTCGACTTAAAACTTGAAAACAATCCTACGTGACATCTGGACGTGTTTGTGATTGCTGAGTTATTTCCCAGTCCGTGTGTGCGTGTGTGTGTGTGTGTGTACATGTCCGTGTGTGCATGAGAGTGTGTGTGTGTATTAGGAATGGGACGGATCCGAAAATTTGAGATCCGCGGTTCCGGATCCCAAAAATTTGAGATCCGCGGTTCCGGATCCAAAAATTTGAGATCCGCGGTTCCGGATCCAAAAATTTGAGATCCGCGGTTCCGGATCCGAATCTTGATGCTGGATCCGTACGGATTCGAATCCGGACCCGGATCCAAGTAGCAAACATTTAAAATTAATTAAATTAATATATTTTATAAAAGTTTTATAATCATACATAAGTTTATAAGTATTGACTAAAAATATTTATAAGATTCGTTACGTTACGTTCGTAGAGAAAGAAAGTTACGCATCCATTTATTCTTATAAATATGAGTACGAGCAGTCCATGAGTTTTAAAAAGAACATTAATTTTGGAACCGTTTAAACCGAATCTTCAGTGTTGGATTTGACGGATCCGAATCTTTTCCGAATCCGGATTCGGACCCGAATCCGAATCCTGATTCGGAACCGTCGCATTCCTAGTGCGTATACATGTCCGTGTGTGCGTATGAGTGTCTGGGTGTATACATGTCCGTATGTGTGTGTATGTGTGTATACAAGTCTGTGTGTGTGGATGGCATGTGTCCGTGTGTAAAATACATGTATTAAAGTTTATATAGAAAATTTCAAGTTATTTGTGGTTGTATTTTTAATTGGGTTTCAGTGTCCTAATGTTCTCTCTACGTTTATATCCACATCCATTTGTATCTTTGTTTTTCCTCACACGTGCATAACGTGTATCCATCCAGTATCCATTATAGTGTATTTTCGCACAAATCTACTGTTACTCGTATCTGTATCCATTATAGTGTATTTTCGCACAAATCTACTGTTACTTGTATCTGTATCCATTATAGTGTATTTTCGCACAAATCTACTGTTACTTGTATCTGTACGAGTATCAGTGCTTGGATGCGTGTCAATAATGCGTGTGCAGCAATTACCGTGCACCGTCAAGTCCTTTGAACTCCGTCCATTTGACTCCATCGCAGAAGCAAGATAGAATAAAAATAATTTTTTTATTAGATATCTATGGTAAACATAAACAACTACTAGTACTGTTTTTCGTAACATCGGAGCTAGAAGAAGAAAATAAAAACTGGGGGACTCTCATGAACATTATTATTGTTTTTTGCAAGGGGCGTCCAACTAACTGATTTATCTACAACCGCTCTCCTTTATCGCTCATATTACGTGATTCGATTGCTAACGAACAGCCCCCCTCAACAGCTCCCCCCCTCAACATCAACATCGGGGGCACATTTAAGAGACCTCCATCGCACAAAATTCAATCTGGACGGCCTATTTAACGTTGCGTGCTTTGCGCCAAGTTGAGCTGATGGGTTTTTGGTTGTCGTAGAATGTAGGGTTTTCTGTTGCGTTGTTGGTTTTTTACGTAGTTGTTTGTTGCGTTGCTGAACTTCTGTGTAGTTACATAGTGTCGGTGAATTGCTGGGGTTCTGTGTAGTTACACAGTGTCGGTGAATTGTTGAGCTTCTGTGTAGTAACATACTGTCGGTGAATTGTTGAACTTCTGTGTAGTAACATACTGTCGGTGAATTGCTGAGGTTCTGTGTAGTTACACAGTGTCGGTGAATTGTTGAACTTCTGTGTAGTTACATAGTATCGGTGAATTGTTGAGCTTCTGTGTAGTAACATACTGTCGGTGAATTGTTGATCTTCTGTGTAGTAACATAGTGTCGGTGAATTGTTGAACTTCTGTGTAATTACATAGGGTCGGTGAATTGCTGGGGTTCTGTGTAGTTACACAGTGTCGGTGAATTGTTGAGCTTCTGTGTAGTAACATAGTGTCGGTGAATTATTGAACTTCTGTGTAGTAACATAGTGTCATTGGGTTGATGTGCTTCTGTGTTCTTCGCGCCAAGTCGTTTTGATGGGGTTTCTGTTGCGTTGTTGAGTTTCTGTGTAGTTATGATGTTGTCGTTGAATAGTTGAAGTTTGCATTGTTGTATGATGATGTTCAGTTGGTTATTTCAACATGACTATATAGCGTTTAGGAGTTGTTGAGCGTTTGTATAGTTGCATAGTCTCATTGATCATCTCCATAGTTGCATAATTTTATAGCCTCGTTGATCATCTGCATAGTTGCATAGTCTCGTTGATCATTTGCATAGTTCCATAGTCTCATTGATCATCTGCATAATTGCATAA
>CAXBUH010000079.1:20000-35000 GCA_963978895.1 Erpobdella octoculata | reverse complement strand
AATATCACAAATAATTATTTTATTAAATTTTGTCCAATCGACCTGAAAATTTGATAGAATGCATTATTAATTAGTTCGGAGGTATGTTTAAATTTTAAAGTCTCTAGCTTATCGGGAAGTTAGTTTAAAATCGATTGCAACATTTGACGACAGACAGATAGACAGACAGAGAAGTCAAGTTAAGTAAAAGTGTGTAAAAAAGAGTAAAAATGTTTCCTTGCTAGTAGCATCTGCTTGCTTGTAGCGCCTGCTTAAACATTCACACGTAAATGTTAACTTATCTAATATGCTACAATTGTATTCTTAATTTATTATGCATCTGTTCATAATTATTAGCTAAATTTGATATGCATACGTGCATAATCGTTAATTATATTTAACTTGCATGTGTTATACCGCGGACATCTGCACCTGTGAACGATAATCTATATTTATAAAAGAACATGTCCTGACGGACTGACTGACTGACTGATAATCAACGCCGAGCTCAAACGCCTCATCGTAGGAACGTGAAATTTGGAGCTTATATTACTGTTATAGCGTGAACACCAACTAAGAAAGGGTTTTTGAAAATTTTGCTCCTGAGGAGATGAAAAAGGAAAACAAACTTTTTTCTAAAACAACGCATATTGGCTACAACATCAAAACTTTAGTAAAACAGTTAGCAAAAATAATGCGCCCGCAACGTTTTTCGTTGTATATGAATTATAGGAATATTATTTTATACTTTTTAGGGCCCAAGAAAAACGTTGTTTTTTAAAAAATGTGTTTTTTATGTTGTAAAAATTTATGATTTGCCTCCAGGACCACAAATGTAGGATGGTAAACAAGAATATTTGCTTGAAAACTCAATAACTGGAAATTTAAAAACATTAAACTTCAGTATAAAGGTTTTATTAATAACGATATACATGTTTCATTATTTTTCGAAAAATTAGTTTCCAAACTTTAAGGGTCAGACAAAACCTGAAGTCAAGGTGGGACGAGCCGAGATTTTTGGTTAAACTTATAAAAATTTTAGGCCTTCAAAAACGGACTGGGTCTATTTTAGACGGGCAGGGCCAAGCCTGGAATTTGGCATATGAAACGGGCCGGGCCAAGTTGTCGACGGGCTATCCCGTAAAAAATCAGCCCGTGCAGTACTCCACTATGGATGCACGGTTCAAGTTTTTTAATCTCAAGCGAGCAAAGCCGCAACGGGCACTTCTAGTAAAACACATAAAATGCAATACATTGATCGGCAACATTTAATGACATTGATGCAATGAAAAATAACAAGTTTTAATTAAAAAAACTCGTCTTAACCGGCTGTAGAAATCATTCATAAGCAATCAACAATGATAGATGGATACATAAGCAATTATGCAATAATACTAAAAAAATCGAATGAAGACAATTTAATTCATTCGTGTACGTATTTTTTCGTGCACGCACATATAATTCACACAGACACACATAACTGAATAATTTGTAATTGCAAAAACAAAAACAAAACTAGCAAAATCAGGACCCAGCGACTATAATTAGCTGCCTGTTCGGGTTCAAATCCCGGCGGATTTCATCGAGTGTGCGCATGACAGGAATCCGTCAGTTCCACGTCTGCCGCATAGTCGGCGGCCATTGTTGTTGTTGTTGTTGTTGTTGTTGTGGAGATGTGCGCATGCGTAGGTAATCGGTTATCCGTCGGTTATCCGTTGGTGAATATCTTTTTTCATTCGATTACTTCCCGCCCGAGTCTTACCGGTGCTGTTGTTCATGAAGGAGATGGACCGGTCATGTGATAGAATGTTTTTTTTATTGTGGAATAATCTTTGAATAACAAGAAAATTGATTTTGAATAAATTTCATTGCAACAATAAAAAAAACTTTGTTAAATACTTATAAATGTGCGAAAGTAATTTTTAATAAATTTTATTACAGCAATATAACTGAGGATACAAAAATATAAAAATAAATAGAATAAAAACGAAATTTAACTAATTTTTAGATATTTTATAATGTAATCTTTCTAAAACCACTTAATCAAATTCTAAATAATATATTTAATAATTATTTCAATCAACAAATCATCGCGGGCCTTGTCGTTATATTATGTGTGGTGATATTATCGAGATATCGTCATGTATTGGTAGGATGATATTATCGAGATATCGTCATGTATTGGTAGGATGATATTATCGAGATATCGTGTCATGTATTGGCAGGATGATATTATCGAGATATCGTCATGTATTGGTAGGATGATATTATCGAGATATCGTGTCATGTATTGGTAGGCTGATAATATCGAGATATCGTGTCATGTATTGGTAGGATGATATTATCAAGATATCGTGTCATGTATTGGTAGGATGATATTATCGAGATATCGTGTCATGTATTGGTAGGATGATATTATCAAGATATCGTGTCATGTATTGGTAGGATGATATTATTAAGATATCACAGCATTTTAAGCAAATCAGAAATTATAAAATTGTTTTTTTTTTGTACAAATCAAAACTTCCATAGATGAAATAAAAAAATAACCCTTAATAAAATTTAAAATAAAATATTTTAAAGAATAAAAGTTTTTAAAAATTCCTAAAATAAAGTGTAAATGTAAAATGAGCGATGGCTCGTGAGAAGGCGGTAGGAAGAATTCGATCACAACTGGTGACCGCCCCAGTGTCACACAGATACGAAATTGATCAGCATTTGCGTCGGAAGTTCTTCGGATTATTTATGCTTTCAAAATGACGAAGAGAAATGTGTTTTTTAGCAGATTTTTTTTTTAATAAATTTATTTAATTTAAGATAATGTGGTGGTGATGAATTATTATACTTGCGAGCTGGTTGACAGATAAAATGCTTTAATTTTCATGTAATTCTGCTAGTTTTTTTTTCGCTTTTTTTTATATTTTCAAGCACAAAAGCGGGTTTAAAAATTTTATGAAACTATTTATTCATTTAAAAATTTTAATTGCTTGCTTTATATTTGCGATAAATCAAAAAAGAATTGTCTTAACGAGATAATTCCTCATTTTTCCCTACACGCAACTTGATTAGATTTGATTCATTCGGCAATAAATAACGTTTTTTGGTTTGTTATTTACGAGCAAATGGTGTGCAATTGTTGTAGAGTTTTCATATATACAGACGGTCGCTGCATTCAATTGCATTTATGCAATGTAGTATACACATATACGCAATGGAGAATATACATTTACGCAATGTAGAATACACATTTACGCGATGTAGAATAAACATTTATTCAATGTAGAATATATATTTACTCAATGTAAAATATACATTTACGCAGTTGTGGCACACAATTGTAGAGTATGCTACATCAATGAATTAGCTGCAGTTGTCGCTTATAGAGATACACCGCATAGCATACAGTAGTATAAATTTTATGAATGTAATAGTACACATAAGTATGTATTGTTGCAGTTGTAGTATACAATTTTAAAACAAAATTTTGATTTGACCCAAACAATGTGGAGGTCACACTGTCCAATTGTCCACGCAGAAAACATAGGCTTTTTTGTCAACGGTTTTTATTTCTAACAATTTAATCGATTTTCTCACTTTTGAAAAATTAAACATTCGCTACATACCACTTACCTTTAATGCTAGCGGTTAGTTTCAAGTAGTTAGATATTTATTATTAATATTAATATAGATTTTCATAATGATCAAAATTAAAATTAACCGAGATAATTTTTAGTGGTGCTTTCCTTCTACATGCGTTTGCTTCTGATGTAATAAGATGCTTAAGGTAGCTAGCTAATTATAAGTTTAAGGTTTGGGAAAGTAAAATGAAATTTCAAATACATTAGAATATAAATAGAAGTTTTTTACAAACTTTTATTTAGGTTACAATCTATGTTTGTTTGCGTGTTTGTGTGTGTGTGTGCCTTTCTCTGTACGCAAATCTTGCAAGTAAAATTTAACCAGCTTTTTGACCAGCTAGGAAGCTGAAACTTTCAGCATAGCTTTATATTGGATGACAATACATGATTCAATTAAAAAAAACAACTTAAATTGAACATCTTTCGTATTTCTAAATCGAGTGTATTTGAAATTAAAGTTTGTGTTGAAAAACTCATTTTTTCTTTACTTGTTTTAAGAAGTAGTTCAATTTTTTTCTACTTGTTCTATGTTTATCAGGTAGTACTTATTGTATGCTCATTAGATAGTATACTTATTGTATGTTCATCAGGTAGTATACTTATTGCATGTTCAAATGTTCATTATATGTTCATTAAGCAGTACTTATTATATGTTCATTAGGCAGTACTTATTATATGTTCATTAGGCAGTATTTATTAAATGTTCATTAACCAGTACTTATTATATGTTCATTAGGCAGTATTTATTATATGTTCATTAAGCAGTACTTATTGTATGTTCACTAAGTAGGCATTATTATAAGTTGTGTGCTTTTACATCACTTTTATGTCTGAAGATCTTTTCAATTTTTTCTAACGACTTTCTTCCTCTTATTCTTTTAGGTACATTTTTCTACATCCGGAACATACTCCATCCTCTCATTAGCTCATCTTCTATATCCATTCCTTGAACCGGATCATCTTTCCACAACCATCCGTCCGTCGGATTATCCACTCTCGTACAAATCCATCAATTCGTAGCTTCGCTCGTTGTCGAACGATCCACGTAGTCATTCGTCACTTGTTGAGAAGTTGCTTTTAAAATCAAGATGTTCTCAGAAGTATATTTTTAAAGTTATCAGCGTGACTTCAATCTTTAAAACTTGTTTTTAGAGAAAACAAATCTTATCTCGTGGCCATTTTCCACAGTCATAAACAAAAGCAAAGCAGCATTAAAGTCATTGAATCTAATTCGTCAGAATCTGATAAATAATTATTACTCTTAATACTGAAATAACATGATAATTATTATAAAATCATAAGATGTAATTTGCTATAATATCATAAGATATGTCATATGCTATAATATCATGGGATGTCATTTGATATAATACCATAAAGTGAAATTTGCTATAATATCATAAAATGTCATTTTCTAAACTAGCACAAAATGGCATTTGCGTTAATACCATAAGATGCCATTTCCTATAACATCACAAAATGACATTACAATAATGACATTTAATAAAAAACGAATTTTAAAAATATAAAATATAATTGAACTTAAAAACATGGAAAATTTTCTTTAAGTCGAATAAAAATCTTTTTGAAACAGAAATAAAGGAACATGAAAGGAGCGGGAGCGGTGATGCAGAACAATAATTGATAAGAAGTTATACAATTCCACGTTAAATAATTTTTTTTGGGAAATAATATGATTCTTCCTATTTATGAAGTTATTAATAAGTTTAAACTTGCATTGCAATTTTATTGTATTTTAATAACTTAACAGATTAATTATTATTAACACAAAACACACAGTTTGAATATACAACCTACGTATGTGTATGTACGTACACACCTACACCTGCAATGCACATACGTACTAATACATGTACAAACACTGGCGCATTTAAGGGGGCATCCAGCGATGTGATGATGATGATGATGATGATGATGATGATGCTTACAAGCTGGAAATAAATAAAAAACTTTATTTAACCATAAAGTTATATTTCCTTTCAACTTTAGTGCCTTCATCGTGTTAGCAATTCAGACTGAGATCACTTGCTGACGACGACGGTGTTGATGATGATGATGGTGATGATGATGATGATGATGATGATGATGATTATAATGATGATGATGATGATGATGATGATGATGATGATGATGATGATGATGATGATGATGATGATGATGATGTTGATGATGTTGATGATGTTGATGATGATGATAGTGATGATGATGATGATGATGATGATGATAGTGATGATGATGATGGTGATGATGATGATGATGATGATGATGATGATGATGATGTTGATGATGATGATAGTGATGATGATGATGATGATGATGATGATGACCTGCAGATGACGAGTTGTGACCGCTTTGAAGGAAAATAAATTGAATTTTGAACAAAGCAAAAAACGTCATTAAAAATTAAGCAAATTATATTCACGATGAAAACGACACTGTTTATAATTAAAAGTTTAACTTATTGAAATTAATTTTACATTAAAATACAAAGTCTGTTTTTAAAATATTAAACTTGTGGAGTTAGAGTTGTGGACGAAGAGCTGTGGAGGAAGATGTTGTGGAGGAAGAAATTGTGGAAGTTTTGGATAATTTGCGTTATATGAAGAGGAAACGATTAAACAGTTTTGTAGAAAATTTTGTTGTGTTATTTGCGCTGCAATTTAATATTATTATTTGAATTACTTTTCAAAACGTCTTTCTGAAATGCAATCCGGAAACGAGTGACTTTCACAATCTATCTATTTTGTGTTAATTTTTACTTTATTCTGTTATAATGTTTCATAAGATAATGTAATAAATATCCAATATTTAGGTCAATGACCTTTTAAAAGCAAACGAAACCTGTTGTTTCCATTTCGTTGATATTCAATTTGAATCGACCTATCGACAGGCTGGGAATGAGATGCTTTTTTGTTTAAAAAAAAAGTTTTGAAATTCAAGTTTTTGTATTTTTATTTAAAAGTGAATTTTATAAACATTATTATTAAATTAAATATATTAAATTTTAGTTCTCTGTTGCTTATGAATATTTTTCTTCTTTATATTCTAACGATATTTCAATAAAACGAATCTCCAAAATCACCGTCGTCATCATCATCATCGTCGTCGTCGTAATCGTCATCGTCATCGTCATCATCATCATCATCATCATCATCATCATCATCATCATCATCATCATCATCATCATCATCATCATCATCATCATCATCATCATCATCATCATCATCATCATCATCATCATCATCATCATCATCATCATCATCATCATCATCATCATCATCATCATCATCATCATCATCATCATCATCATCATCATCATCATCATCATCATCATCATCATCATCATCATGCGTATTTTGTAGTTATTTTTAGAATTTTTGCGTAATTTGGATTTTTTTTAATTTTTCGGAATTTTGAAATTTTTTTGATTTTTTTTTAATTTTTTTTGGCATTTTTATTATTTTTTTTATTTGTTAATTTTTTGGGTTTTTTTACAACACTAAATTATTTAAGTAAAGCCTTTTTCAAGTTACACGTCTATTAACAACACAACACAATTTTCATTCATAATGACACATTTTGGAGGAGGAATGCTACAAATATAACTGTCACAAGGATAGTCACGTGAAGGCTCATCGGCTGCTCAATAAGATGAGCAAGATGTTTTGAAAAAGGAACCCCGATATTTTTGTCACCTGATATCCAACTATTGATAGCAAAATTAGGATTTTTTGCATTCCCCCCTGATAGTTAACTAAACGACAAAACGTGGCCTATCACTACGGTTTTTATCTACATATTTAGTTACATTGAGCTAATCAAAGCGACGCAACCCTAATGATGGCCGCAATGGCTGAGACTTGCAAGCTGGTTGCAAATAAAAGAAAAGGGTTTTATTTCATTTTAAGTATTTTAAAAAATTAATTAAAAAAACAGTGCCTTCAAAATGGCGAGTCTTTTTTAATAGAGCTTGCATATCTGAATATATATATATATATATATATATATATATATATATATATATATATATATATATATATATATATATATATATATATATATATATATATATATATATATATATTATAGTTGTTTATAAAACTAATTAATATCGCTGTTTAGATATCGATGGAAAACAAGTTAAGGAAAACTTGAATTTGAGCATAAATATTCAATAAAAAAATATAATAGTGTAACAATAATAACAATTTAGCAAGATAATACACATAATACAACTCCAATAAATATTAGAAAATATAAAATACAATAATAATATAATAAAATAATCATTATTATTGTAAACGTAGAGGAATATGCTTTCTAGCGATTCGTAACGTTAAAGTCGAAGTTATTTATAACACAATATTTCTCGAATTTATTTTAACTTTATTATTCTTCCTTGAATATAATCCTTTTCTTGACTCTAAACTGACTTATCTCACTTTGCAGAAGTTAACCCGGTTCTGACAAATCTTTTGATAATTCCAATTTCTCTCTCCCGAACACTTCATTTTTTTCATTGAAGACCACAAAAAGGAAAAGGACCAATACCAATTATATATATATACATATATATATATACATATACATATACATATACACATATATATATACACATACATATACATACATTCATCCATGTATATATACACTCAAACACACATATACATATATATACATTAATGATACAAAAATTATACGCACACACAATGTCACAGGAGCACAAATATACATATATACATACATATACATACATATATACATATATATACACACATATACACACATATACACACAGATACATTCATAAATAAATGACTATTGTTTCAACACAACCAAAATATGCACACATAATAAAATAAAATACACACCTATTATGAAAATACGTAAGATGAATCATCTTCATCTTACATATCCCCCCTCTTCGAAAAAAAGGAACGCGTTAGCGTTTCTTGATTTCATCGTCACTGCCTTGACGACTAAGAAAGTCAGCACCGATGTTTTCCTTGCCTTTGAAATAGTTTACTTTCAACTTATTCTCAATCTCTATCTCTCTGCGTGCTATGTCAACAGGACGGGCATCTCCGAAGATTGCCGAATTCAACTTTCCATCTTTCCCCACCCCTCCATGTTGGCCTCTAGGCAGAAGATTGAGCCTTGGTCTTTCTTTTGGCGGATTCAAAGCCTGAACTTTTGCCTGAACTTTATTTCCTACTTTTGAAATGGCAGACGTGTTTCTTTCCTTGCTTTGATACAGCTCCGAGTTAGCCGACGATTTTCTAAAATTTACCCGATCATTCCTCTGAGTGCTGTCGTAGTTGGAAGCGGATTTCTGTGGTTTCCGACCAAAGCGTTTTCCTGCAGCCATTGCATCCAAACCTCTTACTCCTTCGACATTTCCCAGCACGAGATCGCAAAGTAGGTTTTTCATGCACACCACCTCTCTGGTTCCTCTGAACCAGTCTGTTTTGATTTTTATCACTGCTGTTGGAGCTACCCGAACTGTGCCGTCGATCAAAACACAGGGTCTTGTTCTTCCGGTCATCTGACGCGGGTGCACTAATGATTCCTTTACCATTATGGCAGTACAGCCAGTGTCCCTCAAAACTTTTACCGGTTTTCTGTTCACAAACCCTCTGGTTAATTTAAACTTTTCTCCTGAGTGAAAACAACCATCCGCTATTACCGGTGAAAAGCATCCACATTTTAATTGGAACTCATTCAATTTACCATCCAACACCATGACCGCGCATGCATTCACTACTCCAGAATCTTTGCATGGTGGTGTCAAGTTGGCCTCCCTACGCGCTTGGCACATGACTGGAGTTGCTTGAGTGCCTTGACTGTAGTCCCTCGCGATCTGTCCAGCGTGATGACAATCCTTTGCCATATGGCCCAGCTTATTGCAATTGTAACAGCGTGGTCCAACCATTCCCGAGTCAGAGTCTGGTTGACCACGATTTCCGCTAATCCTGCTTGTGTTCTCGACCTTTGCCAAGCTTTTGACTGGGTGAGCTTGATTGTACTTGTTGACCCAGCGACTCAACTCATTGACGTCACCGCTTTCTTTCTCCAACAAATACTCAGCCATTCCCGACGGACACTTTCCAAAGAACTGCTCTTTTAAAAATAAAAACAAATAGTTTTTTGTACCCGCGAGATCCACCCAGCGCCTGAGGTAACTATCCAGTCGCACCAGATACTGTTCCCAAGTCTCTTCTGGTTCAAGCTTTGACTCTCGAAACTTTATGCGGTAGTCTTCTGCCGACTTCCCAAAACGGCGAAGGAGTGCCTCTTTTACCGACTCGTAATCCTGCATCTGACTATCGCTGAGTTGGCCAAACACTTCCAATGTCTTCGCACTGAGCAGAGAACCCAGAAGCATTCCCCAACCCTTTTTTGGGTGATCATTTGCCGTGGCCAATGCCTCAAAACGGAGAAGAAAAGCGTCCACGTCGTCACCTTCCGAGAATTTTGGATAAGGAATCTTTGTTCCATCCATTGACCCCTTGCTCTCTTTTGGTTTTTGAGATTCAATTTCCATCTTTTTAAGTTCTAACTCGTGTTGCCTCTGTCTCTCCCGCTCTTCCCTTTCTTGCTGAGCCTTTTTTTCTTCATGTTCACGTTCACGTTCCCGCTCTTCCCGTTCACGTTCCCGTTCCCGTTCCCGTTCCCGTTCCCGCTCTTCCCGTTCACGTTCCCGATCCCGCTCTTCCCGTTCTTGTTTTTTTTCTTCACGTTCTTCTAATCTCCTAACTCTTTCTTCAT
Source organism: Erpobdella octoculata (assembly GCA_963978895.1). Lineage (NCBI taxonomy): Eukaryota > Metazoa > Annelida > Clitellata > Hirudinida > Erpobdellidae > Erpobdella > Erpobdella octoculata. Next base: position 24,594 of record CAXBUH010000079.1, on the reverse strand, counting down.
CCTTTAACTCTTTGACGTAATTCCTTAAATCTTTCCCGGAATAGCCTAGAGCCTGTCCCATCGCAATGAATTTTTCGTCAGACATCTTTCACGAAAGAAAAAAAAATTCGGTCACTTGTGAACAAATAACTTCAGAAAATATATTTACGGATGAAAATGCGTAAATACGTCGAGGTCACCAATGTAAACGTAGAGGAATATGCTTTCTAGCGATTCGTAACGTTAAAGTCGAAGTTATTTATAACACAATATTTCTCGAATTTATTTTAACTTTATTATTCTTCCTTGAATATAATCCTTTTCTTGACTCTAAACTGACTTATCTCACTTTGCAGAAGTTAACCCGGTTCTGACAAATCTTTTGATAATTCCAATTTCTCTCTCCCGAACACTTCATTTTTTTCATTGAAGACCACAAAAAGGAAAAGGACCAATACCAATTATATATATATACATATATATATATATACATATACATATACATATACACATATATATATACACATACATATACATACATTCATCCATGTATATATACACTCAAACACACATATACATATATATACATTAATGATACAAAAATTATACGCACACACAATGTCACAGGAGCACAAATATACATATATACATACATATACATACATATATACATATATATACACACATATACACACATATACACACAGATACATTCATAAATAAATGACTATTGTTTCAACACAACCAAAATATGCACACATAATAAAATAAAATACACACCTATTATGAAAATACGTAAGATGAATCATCTTCATCTTACAATTATTTTCATTAAGAAAAGCCTAACAAGTTTAAAAGATGGGTTACCAACCTAATCATCGACAATCACTGAAACATTTATGCAAGGATTTCGTCGTGTTTAACTTTAAAGAAACTTTTCTAGAAGAATATTCTGATATAGAATGTCTTTTTTACAAAGTTAAAAACAGCGTGAAACTGCCATTGAATATTCTAGAAGAAATAATTTCATTAAATCAGGAAATTGGAATGGAATTTAAACCCGAGTATATAATTCCGATTTACTTGAAGTTTAACTGCTGTCGTGAATTAGTACTTAAAAATGTTGATATTGACAAATTTTTCATACCATTAAAAACCATTCTAGACAGAGGAAATCTTAGTCGTATTTCGTTCATTGGTTATTCAATTGAGTATTGTGATGAAAGAAAATTGAATTCAACAATAGACTGGTATTATTATTTAAGCAAAAATCCAGATTTGTTGTTGAACTTGCAAGAACTAGAATTAGAAGTCTTAAATCCAGAATGGACAAACTATCTCAAAGATGATTGGGACAAATGGGTGTGGTTGTGCCCTAGATTAGTAAAACTATTTTTGCATTGGCGTGGTATAATAACATCCAACACTAACATTTGTTTACTTGATATGCTTCAAATCAAATTTCCATAAAACAACTTAAAAACTTTGCGTTTATCCGGTTGTGAGCATGTAACAAAAATCCTAGGAAAACTTTCACCCCTAGTTAGCCTTCAAAAATTAGCTATACATTGGTATGACGGTAAATCCTTAAAAAGTTTGGTTGACCCAATATCATGTTGTTCTAATTTAACGTGTCTTGATTTGAGTGAATATTTGAGTGATATTACAAATGTCGAGCCTCGGAATCTACAGTTAATTTACAAAATGATTGATAAACTACCTAATTTAGTTCATTTGGACATACGTTATTTAACTTTTTCTTCTGAGGAACGTGCTAAATGGACGTATTCAAGAAGTTTCCAGTATTTGGGACTGTGGCATAATCATTGGAAAGCCTGAGACTATTTTAAACTTAAACTCTGTGAAAGTAAATAATTTAGACATAGTTGATAAAATTTTAGCGTCAATGAATAACGTGTTTGGAAAAAAGGATGAGTTAAGTTCGTGTTTTTACGCATTAGAACAATTGGCGAAGAATGAAGAACATCATTCAAGTATAAGAAACAAGATGTCAATCATTATTTATTTTTTATTTAAATCAATATATTATTCTCAGTATCCTACATGCGAAATAGTTTTTTTGGATTTATTTTTTTCTCTATTAAAAATTGGCATGAAGAAAAGTGATATTAAAAAAATTGTCAAAATAATACTAAATTATAGATTTCGTAACTATTAGAATGAAATAATTATCTCAAAGCCTTTAGAAAGTTTTTTATGGAAAGAGTTACTTACACCAAGTCACCTTTGGATCTCCACTCTCTTGTCACTCTACCAAAACTATAGTTTGCATCTAAAAAAGCTGGACCTTCATTTAATAAGAGCATACGAAAAGCATTACGAGATTACAAGTAAAATTATTCCAGAATCGGATGAAATCATAAAATTTGTTGATTCAAAATCATTAGAGCGAGACCTTGCAGAGGATTTTGTGAGAAGACATGAAGAATTGAAACAAAATAATTAATTAGTTTTTGCATTACATCATTATTGTTTATTTTGTACAATAAAGAAACTGAAAAAAAATATTACTCTGCTACAGCGTAGCATACAAAGGGTTTCTGCCGTTAGAAACCTCGCCTTAGGTTAGAAACGTCAAACTTAATCCGAAGTTTTACTTAATACATGTTGGTCGAGAAAAGCTTAGATTGGAGCAAGCGAGCTTCGTTGATAGGAACGTACCACGACACATGAACAATTCTAGTGAGTCAATTTTATTAATTGTAAAAACTTCTGTGCACACCACTGGGGCTGTAGATATTTATTTCATCTACTAAACTAGCGGGACATCCGGCGTTACTCGGTGTTCTTAGTGGTTTTTCTATTGTTTTTCTCTCGCTCCCTAAACTACACTAAAATTATTGTGATACAACGTCAAATTTTGGCGACTTATCTTCAAATCTGTAAGCTGGTGGTGCATTAATAATGTCAGTTTTTTTAGTATTCTTGCATGTACAGAAAGCTTTGATGTTTTACGAGCTTTACCGAGTTTCCCATCAATGATACTTCTACGTCTATGATGTGTTGAGATCGTTTTCCAACGTCAGCAACTCCGAACTGGTTGCTGTCACTCCGTCTCTATGAGTAGAAGAATTAATTTGTCTATTCCTTGTTATGTGGTTTTGCTCTCCTCTCTCGTTTTCACTTGCGCTTTTTTTTAAAATCCTTTATATTAACTTCACTGTGATTGTTTGCTTGCTTGCTTGAGCAATACGTTGGGACCCTATACCACTCAGAAAAAAAACTAACTTCCCGATATCCAATCAAGTTGATAAATTGTGGGTTTATTTGTCGCTGCTGATTTTCCATTTTAGTAAATTTTTAGATTAATTGGAAGAATTTTGACGAAATTATAGAATAAAATCTATTAAACCTTTAAACATTTTTTTAAAAAAATAATTAATTTTTGCTTTTCTAAAGAAAGCAATATTTAAGTTTAATTTTTTTAGTAAAATAAATGTTTTTCCATATTGATTTGAAAATAGCTTATATTTTTAATCTTCGCAATCGAGTTGAAATTTGGTGGGTTTTTTTTACATTTTTTTAAATTTCAGATTAAACTTTGAAGTTTTAGTTTATTTAAAGAAACGACATTTAATTTTTAAATTTGAAATTAAAAAAATATCTTTATTTTATATTGATTCGAAAAGTTCTTAAATTTTTAATTTTCACATACTTCACATAATAACTACTAGCAGTGCCCGTAGCGGCTTCGCTCGCATGAAATTAGAGAATTTGAACCATGCATACATAGAAGAGTACTGCACGGATCAATTTTTTAGGTCTCGGCTCGGCCCGTCGACAACTTGGCCCAGTCCGTTTCAAAAACCGAAATTCCTGGCCCGGCACGGCCCGTCTAATATGGCCCGGCCCGTTTTAACAGGCCTAGAAGTTCTATATACTTGATGAAAAACTTCGGCCCGTCCCACCTTGACTTCAGGTTTAGCCCGGCCCGTCTGAACACCCTAAAATCACTAAAATGTCTATATGCTTAGTGAAAAACCTCGGCCCGTCCCACCTTGATTTAAGGTTTGGGCAGGACCGTATGAAGACCCTAAAATAACGGCTTGGCCGGTGATAAACTGAACTCATCTACTTTTAACCGGCACAAAACCTCAAAATACTACTTTTCACATCTGTAGCACTTACAGTTTTTGAGTAGCTGTTATTTTAGAATAAAATAACCCTTTTTCCACTTCACATTTGAGGTCCTGGAAACCAAATTTTCAAAAAATGGTGAAACACGTATATGATTATTTTTAGAGTAGAAACTAAATACTAATTTTACTTTTGTAGCATTTACAGTTTTTGAGTAGCAGTTACTTTAAAAACCAAGTAACCCTATTTTCCACCCCACATTTGAAGTCCTAGAAACCAAATTTTCAAAAAATGGTAAAACACGTATATCATTATTTCTGGAGTAGAAACCAAATACTAATTTTTACTCCTGTAGCATCTACAGTATTCGAGTAGCAGTTACATTAAAAACCAAATAACCTTATTTTCCACCCCACATTTGAGGTCCTGGAAACCAAATTTTAAAAAAATGGTAAAACACGTATATCTTTATTTTTAGAATAGAAACTAAATACTAATTTTTACATCTGTGGTATTT
>CAXBUH010000079.1:0-15000 GCA_963978895.1 Erpobdella octoculata | reverse complement strand
GCGGATGCATGGTGTAGCAATGCATGAATACAATACCTATATACATACATACATACATACAAACATTCATATATATATACTAGCGGGGGTGCCCGGCGTTGCCCGAGGTTTTTCTAATGTTTGTCTCTCTCGGTCAGGTGTCCTTCCCCGCTTGCTTTCGCGGTCGCTTACCCGTTCCCGGTCGCTTTTTCGTTCCCGGCCGCTTTCCCGTTCCCGGCCGCTTTCCCTTTCCCGGCCGCTTTCCCGTTTCCGGCCGTTTTCCCGTATCCGGCCGCTTTCCCATTCCCGGTCGCGTTTCCGCTCCCGTTTGCACTACCGTTCCTGGTCGCTTTTTCGTTCCCAGTTGCTTTCCCGTTCCCCGACGCTTTTCCCGTTCCCGCTCAGGCTTGCTCGACCGTGTCCGCTCACGCTTGCTCCCCGTTCCGTTTCCTTTCCCACCTGCTTTCCCACTCCTGTTCACTTTCCCGTTTTCGGTCGTTTTCCCGCTGCCGGTCGCTTTCCCGCTGCCGGTCGCTTTCCCGCTGCCGGTCGCTTTCCCGCTGCCGGTCGCTTTCCCGCTGCCGGTCGCTTTCCCGCTCCCGGTCGCTTTCCCGCTCCCGGTCGCTTTCCCGCTCCCGGTCGCTTTCCCGCTCCCGGTCGCTTTCCCGCTCCCGGTCACTTTCCCGCTCTCGGTCGCTTTCCCGCTCCCGGTCGTTTTCCCGTTCCCGGTCGCTGTCCCGTTCCCGCTCACGTTTGCTCTCCCATTCCCGCTCACGCTTGCTTTTCCGTTCCCGCTCGCTGTCCGTTCCGGGTCGCTTTCCCGTTTCTATAATAGACAAACTAACCCACAAACATTCATATATATATATACTAGCGGGGTTACCCGGCGTTGCCCGGGGTTTTTAGAGGTTTTTCTAATGTTTGTCTCTCTCGCTCCCGTTCCCTTCTCCACTTTCCCGTTTTCGTAGCGTTCCCGGTCGCATTTCCGCTCTCGGTCGTTTTCCAGCTCCCGGTCGCTTTCCCGCTCAGAAGTTCTGTTATCGATTTTCTCTCTTGCTCGCGTTTCCTTCCAAGCTTGCTCTCCCGATTCCAGTCGCTTTCCGCGTTCCCGGTCGCTTTCCGCGTTCCCGGTCGCTTTTCCGCGTTCCCGGTCGCTTTCCCGTTCCCGGTCGCTTTCCCGTTCCCGGTCGCTTTCCCGTTCTCGGTCGCTTTCCCGTTCCCGGTCGCTTTCCCGTTCCCGGTCGCTTTCCCGTTCCCGGTCGCTTTCCGTTCCCGCTCACGCTTGCTCTCCCGTTCCCGGTCACGCTTGCTCTCCCGTTCCCGGTCATGCTTGCTCTCCCATTCCCGGTCACGGTAGCTCTCCCGTTCCCGTTTCCGTTCCCGCTCATTTTCTCTTTTACATTCTTTCATAACTTCTGTTAGCCTATAAAACGCAAAATAGATTTGCTAAGACTATATATATATATATATGAATGTTTGTGGGTTAGTTTGTCTATTATAGAAACGGGAAAGCACCCGGAACGGACAGCGAGCGGGAACAGAAAAGCAAGCGTGAGCGGGAATGGGAGAGCAAACGTGAGCGGGAACGGGGCAGCGACCGGGACGGGAAAACGACCGGGAGCGGGAAAGCGACCGGGAGCGGGAAAGCGACCGGGAGCGGGAAAGCGACCGGGAGCGGGAAAGCGACCGGCAGTGGGAAAACGACCGAAAACGGAAAAGCTAACAGGAGTGGGAAAGCAGGTGGGAAAGGAAACGGGAGAGAAAGAGACAAACATTAGAAAAACCTCAAAAAACCTGGGCAACGCCGGGTATCTCCGCTAGTACATACATAAACACACACACAGACACACATACATGCACATACACATACATACATACACACATACATACGCACATACATATATATATATAGTTCCCGCTCGCTCACCCGCTCCGCTCCGCTCATTTTGTGACGGATTTCAAAAATTTTTTTTTTAGTTTTGATTTTCATTGACTCTCAAGGTTGTGTGAAAATTTCATTACGATCGGATGAATGGTGTAGCAATGCATAAAGGACATTAACATAAATACAAACATTCATTTTTATATATATAGATATATATATATATATATATATATATATATATATATATATATATATATATATATATATATATATATATATATATATATATATATATATATATATATATATATATATATATATATATATATATATTGCGAATAAACTGTGGAATCAATAGCTTAATAGCTTTTCGTTTAGGTGGCATAATTAATTCGATAGAAAGATTTGAAATTTGAAATTGTATTTTTTCAGCCAATTTTCAATATATGACGATGTTTTAAAGGAAATAGTTTTTTATTATATATATATATATATATATATATGTAGTTCCCGCTCGCTCACCCGCTCCGCTCCGCTCATTTTGTGACGGATTTCAAATTTTTTTTTATATTTGATTCCCCTTGACTCTCAAGGTTGTGTGAAAATTTCATTACGATCGGATGAATGGTGTAGCAATGCATAAAGGCCATTAACATACAAACATTCATTTTTATATATATAGACTAGCAGTGCCCGTAGCGGCTTCGCTCGCATGAAATTAGAGAATTTGAACCGTGCATCCATAGGTGTCGGCTTGGCCCGTCGACAACTTGGCCCAGCCCGTCTCAAAACCAAAATTCCTAGCCCGGCACGGCCCGTCTAATTTGGGCCCGGCCCGTTTTAACAGGCCTAGAAATTCTATATACTTGATGAAAAACTTCTGCCCGTCCCACCTTGACTTCAGGTTTGGCCCGGCCCGTCTGAAGACCCTAAAATCACTTAAATGTCTATATGCTTAGTGAAAGTTGAGTTGAGTTGAGTTGGGTTGGGTCGGGTCGGGTCGGGTCGAGTTGGGTCGGGTCGGGTCGGGTTGAGTTGAGTTGAGTTGAGTTGAGTTGAGTTGAGTTGAGTTGAGTTGAGTTGGGTCGGGTCGGGTCGGGTCGAGTTGGGTCGGGTCGGGTTGAGTTGAGTTGAGTTGCGTTGAGTTGAGTTGAGTTGAGTTGAGTTGAGTTGAGTTGGGTTGGGTTGAGTTGAGTTGAGTTGAATTGAATTGAATTGAGTTGAGTTGAGTTGAGTTGAGTTGAGTTAGGTCGGGTCGGGTCGGGTCGGGTCGGGTCGGGTCGGGTCGGGTCGAGTTGGATTGGGTTGAGTTGAGTTGAGTTGAGTTGAGTTGAGTTGGGTCGGGTCGGGTCGGGTCGAGTTGGGTCGGGTCGGGTTGAGTTGAGTTGAGTTGGGTTGAGTTGAGTTGAGTTGAGTTGAGTTGAGTTGAGTTGAGTTGAGTTGAGTTGAGTTGAGTTGAGTTGAGTTGAGTTGAGTTGGGTCGGGTTGGGTTGGGTCGGTCGGGTCGGGTCGGGTCGAGTTGAATTGAGTTGAATTGAGTTGAGTTGGGTTGAGTTGAGTTGGGTTGAGTTGGGTTGGGTCGGGTCGAGTTGAGTTGGGTCGGGTTCAGTTGAGTTGAGTTTCAAAAACCGAAATTCCTGGCCCGGTCTTATATGGGCCCGGCCCGTTTTTACAGGCCTAGAAGTTGAGTTGGGTTGAGTTGAGTTGAGTTGAGTTGAGTTGGGTTGGGTTGGGTTGAGTTGATTTGAGTTGAGTTGAGTTGAGTTGAGTTGAGTTGGGTTGGGTTGGGTTGGGTCGGGTCGGGTCGGGTCGGGTTGAGTTAAGTTGAGTTGGGTTGGGTCGAGTTGGGTCGGGTTGGGTCGGGTCGGGTTGAGTTGGGTCGGGTTCAGTTGAGTTGAGTTTCAAAAACCGAAATTCCTGGCCCAGTCTTATATGGGCCCGGCCCGTTTTTACAGGCCTAGAAGTTGAGTTGGGTTGAGTTGAGTTGAGTTGAGTTGAGTTGGGTTGGGTCGAGTCGAGTCGAGTCGAGTCGGGTCGGGTCGGGTCGGGTCGGGTCGAGTTGAGTTGAGTTGAATTGAGTTGAGTTGAGTCGAGTTGGGTCGGGTTGGGTCGGGTCGGGTTGAGTTGGGTCGGGTTCAGTTGAGTTGAGTTTCAAAAACCGAAATTCCTGGCCCAGTCTTATATGGGCCCGGCCCGTTTTTACAGGCCTAGAAGTTGAGTTGAGTTGAGTTGGGTTGGGTCGAGTCGAGTCGAGTCGAGTCGGGTCGGGTCGGGTCGAGTTGAGTTGAATTGAATTGAGTTGAGTTGAGTTGAGTTAGATCGGGTCGGGTCGGGTCGGGTCGGGTCGGGTCGGGTCGGGTCGGGTCGAGTTGGGTTGGGTTGAGTTGAGTTGAGTTGAGTTGAGTTGAGTTGAGTTGAGTTGAGTTGAGTTGAGTTGAGTTGGGTTGGGTCGGGTCGGGTCGGGTCGAGTTGGGTCGGGTTGAGTTGAGTTGAGTTGAGTTGAGTTGAGTTGGGTCGGGTCGGGTCGGGTCGAGTTGGGTCGGGTCGGGTTGAGTTGAGTTGAGTTGGGTTGAGTTGAGTTGAGTTGAGTTGAGTTGAGTTGAGTTGAGTTGAGTTGAGTTAGATCGGGTCGGGTCGGGTCGGGTCGGGTCGGGTCGGGTCGGGTCGGGTCGGGTCGAGTTGGGTTGGGTTGAGTTGAGTTGAGTTGAGTTGAGTTGAGTTGAGTTGAGTTGAGTTGAGTTGAGTTGAGTTGAGTTGAGTTGGGTTGGGTCGGGTCGGGTCGGGTCGAGTTGGGTCGGGTTGAGTTGAGTTGAGTTGAGTTGAGTTGAGTTGGGTCGGGTCGGGTCGGGTCGAGTTGGGTCGGGTCGGGTTGAGTTGAGTTGAGTTGGGTTGAGTTGAGTTGAGTTGAGTTGAGTTGAGTTGAGTTGAGTTGAGTTGAGTTAAGTTGAGTTGAGTTGAGTTGAGTTGAGTTGAGTTGAGTTGAGTTGAGTTGAGTTGGGTTGGGTCGGGTCGGGTTGAGTTGGGTCGGGTTCAGTTGAGTTGAGTTTCAAAAACCGAAATTCCTGGCCCGGTCTTATATGGGCCCGGCCCGTTTTTACAGGCCTAGAAGTTCTATATACTTGATGATATATTTGAGGTCCTGGAAACCAAATTTTCAAAAAATGGTGAAACACGTATATCATTATTTTTAGAGTAGAAACTAAATACTAATTTTACTTTTGTAGCATTTACAGTTTTTGAGTAGCAGTTTTTTTAAAAACCAAGTAACACTATTCTCCACCTCATATTTGAAGTCCTGGAATCCAAATTTTCAAAAAATGGTAAAACACGTATATCATTATTTCTGGAGTAGAAACCAAATACTAATTTTTACTCCTGTACCATCTACAGTTTTCGAGTAGCAGTTACATTAAAAACCAAATAACCTTATTTTCCACCCCACATTTGAGATCCTGGAAACCAAATTTTAAAGAAATGGTAAAACACGTATATCTTAATTTTTAGATTAGAAACTAAATACTAATTTTTACATCTGTGGTATTTACAGTTTTTGAGTAGCAGTTACTTTAAAAAACAAATAACCCTATTTTCCACCCCACATTTGAAGTCCTGGAAACCAAATTTTCAAAAAATGCTAAAACACGTATTTCATTATTTTTGGAGTAGAAAATAAATACTAATTTTTACTTTTGTAGCATTAACAGTTTTTGAGTAGAAGCTACTTTAAAAACCAAATAACCCAATTTTCCAACCCACATTTGAGGTCCGGGAAACTGAATTTTCAAAAAAGGGTGAAACATGTATCTTTTTATTTTTTAAAAAGAATCTCATTTTTGGTTTTCGAGATATACATTGTTTTAGAAAAAAGTTTGTTTTCCAGTTTTTTCCCCTCAGGAGCAATATTTTCAAAAATCTTTTCTTAGTGGATGCTTACGCAATAAAAGTAATATAAGTTCCAAATTTCACGTTCCTAGGATGAGGCGTTTGAGCTCGGCGTTGATTATCAGTCAGTCAGTCAGTCAGTCAGTCAGTCAGTCAGTCAGTCAGTCAGTCAGTCAGTCAGTCAGTCAGTCAGGACATGTTCTTTTATATATATATATATATATATATAAATTATTATAGTTGTTTATAAAACTAAGTAATATCGCTGTTTAGATATCGATGGAAAACAAGTTAAGGAAAACTTGAATTTGATCATAAATATTCAATAAAAAAATATAATAGTGTAACAATAATAACAATTTAGCAATATAATACACATAATACAATTACAATTAATATTATAAAATATAAAATATAATAATAATATAATAAAATAATCATTATTATTTTCATAAAGAAAATTAACAAGTTTAAAAGATGAGTTACCAACCTTATCATCGACAATCACTGAAACATTTATGCAAGGATTTCGTCGTGTTTAACTTTAAAGAAACTTTTTTCGAAGAATCTTCTGATATAGAATGTCTTTTTTACAAAGTTAAAAACAGCGTGAAACTGCCATTGATTATTCTAGAAGAAATATTTTTATTAAATCAGGAAATTGGAATGGAATTTAAACCCGAGTTTATAATTCCGATTTACTTGAAGTTTAACTGCTGTCGTGAATTAGTACTTAACAAGTAAATTAAAAACGAATTTTTAAAACCAATGCTCTTATATGTAATTAAAACACAAATTTTGCAATCAATTTTTTTTATATTACTCTTTTATTTTATGTTAAAGTCGAAATATCTTAATTATATCGAAATATCGAAATTAATTAAAATTATCTAAATTAATTGACTTATTGTAAAACTAATAATTGAATATTGCATTGTCTTCTATTTTAAGCATGTATGCAAAATTTAAAAAAATCTATCATCAGGAAGTGACTCAAAAATTGATTGCAAGATTTGAAACAGACAGAGAAACAAACAGACAGACAGAGAAACAGAGACGACGAGTTAATAAAAGCATTGGTAATAATAATAAAAATATCATCAAAAAGCATCGAATTTAAATATCTCAACTATTTTCATGAAAATTTCGTACACGCTTGAGAATCGCGGTCAGTGAGTGTGGTTCGTGTTAACTTGGTAAAATAGTCTGCCAGTCGGTTAGCGTTTTGGTGTCAAGAAAACCCTCAAGAAAACCCTCAAGAAAACCCTCAAGAAAACCCTCAAGAAAACCCTCAAGAAAACCCTCAAGAAAACCCTCAAGAAAACCCTCAAGAAACCCCTCGATAAAATCCTCAAGAAAATTAACTAAATTAATTGACTTATTGTAAAACTAATAATTGAATATTGCATTGTCTTCTATCTTGAGCATGTATGCAAAATTTGAAAAAAATCTAACATCAGGAAGTGACTCAAAAATTGATTGCAAGATTTGAAACAGACAGAGAAACAGACAGAGAAACAGACAGAGAAACAGACAGAGAAACAGACAGAGAAACAGAGCCGACGAGTTAATAAAAGCATTGGTAAAAATGTTGATATTGACACATTTTTCATACCGTTAAAAACCATTCTAGACCGAGGAAATCTGACTCGTATTTCGTTCGCTGGTTATTCAATTGAGTATTGTGATGAAAGCAAATTGAATTCAACAGTAGACTGTGTTAGAAACAATACTTAAACGCAGTGTATAATCGGAACTAATCGACAATAGTTGATTCGACTTTATTGACAAAAGATAACAACAGAAAAAAAATATAACTAAAAGTGAACATGAAGTGAACATAGAGCATTAATTATAAATCGTTGTAACAAAGAGTTCATTAAAACCAAATTAATTTAACACTCCCCCTCAACGATTTAATCTTTAGAACCTGTCTCTCATTAAGTTAAACCAATAGCACAACATAAATGTCTAAGTTTAACAGCTGTTGGACAATATTGAATGTCGATTTCCTTTTCTTTGTACAGTTCACACATCATAGCCTGTTTCCATTCGGCTGATTCTTTGCAGTTGGTTGCTTCTGTGAATGACTTTGGTTCCTTCTGTGAATGACTTTGGTTCGACCATTTCATTTGCAACACTAGCCGTTTCAATTAGTCTCTCTGGTCGTTTCTTTATTCTAGTTGACCTTCTCAATTCCATCTGATCTTCAGTTTGTTCACCACTGTCTCCCGATTGATCTGTATTTGTCTTCAGCTCGATCTCAACCTCAATGGGCTGTTCCTGTTGACTGCTTTCTTGACTGTCGGCTGATATTGTAATCCAATGTGGGTCACCTTCAATGAATTTCACATCCCTGCTGATGCTGATTTTCTCAGTCACTGTGTCTAACAAACGATAACCTTTTGTGCCTTCTGCATAACCAACGAAAATTCGTTTTTCTGACTTTTTATCAAGCTTCTGTCTTTTCTCGGCTGCAACAACTGAGTAGGCTTGACATCCGAATTGCTTTATGTGGGTCACACTGGGCTTCACACCTTCCCACCTTTCATGTGGTGTCTTCATCTCACCTGCTGTCGGTAGAATGTTCTGCAGATAGTTTGCTGTGTTGATCGCTTCGCCCCAATATTTGTTTGGTAGCTTCGAGTCGATTAACATGCTTCTGGTCATTTCAACTAAATAGCGGTTCTTCCTTTCTGCTACTCCATTCTGCTGTGGTGTATACGGAACAGTAAATTGAGATGTTATACCTTCGCTCTTGAAGAATTTCTTTAATGTTTCGTTGACATATTCACCACCACGATCTGATCTTATCACTTTAGGTGTGCTTTTGAATTTTGTCTGGACAAGCTTTACATATTCTTTAATTTTATCTGTTACTTCAAACTTATTTTTTAACAAGTACAAAACAGTGTATTTGCTGAAGTCATCGATCATTGTCATAAAATACCTGTTTCCGCTTGGTGTGATTGTCTGCATCGGTCCACAAACATCTGTGTGAATCAACTCTAGTGGCTTACTTGATCTGGATTCTGATTTCTTGGGTAGTGGTTGTTTCGTTAACTTTGCTTGAATACAGCATTCACAGACTTTCTTTATCTGGCATGGCTTGATCTGGAAGTTATCTAGTTGCTGTTCCAATAACTTTATGGCATTGGGGTCTCGATGCCCTAATCTGTTGTGCCAAACATGTATGCATCCATCATTAACATTAGACATCAATGCATGCTCCAATGAATCTAATTCATACAGCCCGTTCCGAATTGAAGCCTGCGCCAGCAGTTCATTATTCCGCATAATCCTGCATACATTCTTTTCAAAAATGACCCTGAACTGCCCATCAGTTAATTTTCTAACAGAAATCAAGTTACCTGTCAACTGCGGTACATACAGTACACCTATGATTTTTATGACCTTTTCCTGACATTTGAGGTAGCCGCTTCCGATACCTGAAGTTGTCAGCCTTTGACCATTTGCTAGGACAACTTGTCCCTTCTGTTGTTCATCAAGGTTAACAAAGAAATTTCTATTGTTACACATATGAGAACTTGCACCTGAATCAACATACCATGTAGTTCCTGAATTGCTTTCACCAGCCTTGAAACAAGCATACTGGTCATAAGTGCTTGCTATTTCTACACATTGTTGAATTGTTTGAGCTTTATGGTCTGAGTTCTTTCTTTTCCACTCTAAGTATTTTCTGCATTCTTTCTTTATGTGGTTTGGTTTCTTACAGAAAAAACATACTGTGGAAGTCTTTTCGTAACTGTTGGCTTTTACCTTCTTATCTGTAGACCTTGTACCTGGATGATTTACCTTTAGAGCTTGCTGTTCCTGACCATCGTAAGTTGCTGAGTTTTCACTTCTTCTTTTGTATTCTTCGATCAGTTTGTTCTTGACCAATTCAACAGTTAAGTCGGCTTCGGGTCTTGTTTCTAATGCTGTTATCAGTGTGCTATAGCTGTCTGGCAAACTACTGAGAAAGAAAGCAACATTTAACTGTTCTCCAATAGTTTCCCCCAAGGACGATAACTGGTCAATTATGTCTTCCATCTTAGCAAGATGTGACTCCATATCCCCACCTTCATGTAATCTGATCCCACAAAGCCTCTTTAACAAACTTACCTTATTTGATAAGGTTGACTTTTCGTGGTAATTTCTTAATGCTTCCCACGTTTCCTTTGCTGTTGTCAATTTTCTGATGAGGTTCAACTGGTTGTCCTCCAGGAGTAGACCTATTGTTGCTCTGGCTTTGCTGTCCTTTTTCCGCCATTCCGATGATGAATCTTGATCTTGAAAAATAACTTCCCAGAGATCTTCTTTAACGATCAACAATTCAACTTTAAACTTCCATGTCTGGTAGTTACTGCCGTTCAACTTTGCGATTCTTAACGTTGCATCCGCCATCAGTTCAACAAAATTGTATTACTCGATGTAGCGTGGTTAACCTTTATCGCTCACAACGAATGTTCTTTATAAAATCTTGAACCGAACGTTAAATGTTCCGAAAAAACTTGATTTATTCACTTGTTCCTAAAATTGGGTTCTGGGCCCATAACCTGTTAGAAACAATACTTAAACGCAGTGTATAATCGGAACTAATCGACAATAGTTGATTCGACTTTATTGACAAAAGATAACAACAGAAAGGAAAGAGATAAAACTAAAAGTGAACATGAAGTGAACATAGAGCATTAATTATAAATCGTTGTAACAAAGAGTTCATTAAAACCAAATTAATTTAACAGACTGGTATAATTATTTGAGCAAAAATCCAGATTTGTTGTTGAACTTGCAAGAATTAGAATTAGAAGTCTTAAATCCAGAATGGACAAACTATCGCAAAGATGATTGGGACAAATGGGTGTGGTTGTGTCCTAGATTAGTTAAACTATTTTTACATTGGAGTGGTAGAATAACACCCGACACTAACATTTGTTTACTTGACATGCTTCAAATCAAATTTCCAAAAAACAAATTAAAAACTTTGTGTTTATCCGGTTGTGGGCATGTAACAAAAATCCTAAGAAAACTTTCACCCCTAGTTAACCTTCAAAAATTAGCTATACATTGGTATGACGGTAAATCCTTAAAAAGTTTGGTTGACCCAATATCATGTTGTTCTAATTTAACGTGGCTTGATTTGAGTGAAAGTAATGTTAGTAAAAATTTCGATTCTTGGAATCTACAATTAATATACAAAATGATTGATAAACTACCTAATTTAGTTCATTTGGACATACGTAATTTAACTTTTTCTTCTGAAGAACGAGCCATTTGGAGGTACTCAAAACGTTTCCAGTATTTGGGACTGTGGCATAATCATTGGAAAGAGCCTGAGACTATTTTAAACTTAAACTCTGTGAAAGTAAATAATTTCAACATTGTTGATGAGATTTTAGCGTCAATGAATAACGTGTTTGGAAAAAAGGATGAGTTAAGTTCGTGTTTTTACGCATTAGAACAATTGGCGAAGAATGAAGAACATCATTCAAGTATAAGAAACAAGATGTCAATCATTATTTATTTTTTATTTAAATCAATATATTATTCTCAGTATCCTACATGCGAAATAGTTTTTTTGGATTTATTTTTTTCTCTATTAAAAATTGGCATGAAGAAAAGTGATATTAAAAAATTTCTCAAAATAATACTAAATTGTAGATTTCGTAACTATTGGATTGAAATAATTATCTCAAAGCCTTTAGAAAGTTTTTTATGGAAAGAGTTACTTACACCAAGTCACCTTTGGATCTCCACTCTCTTGTCACTCTACCAAAACTATAGTTTGCATCTAAAAAAGCTGGACCTTCATTTAATAAGAGCATACGAAAAGCATTACAAGATTACAAATAAGATAATTCCAGAATCGGATGAAATCATAAAATTTGTTGATTCAAAATCATTAGAGCGAGACCTTGCAGAGGATTTTGTGAGAAGACATGAAGAATTGAAACAAAATAAGGATAAACGAAAATTAATTGAAACATTGGGAAGCGTAAAATATGTCTATAAAATGTAATTAGTTTCTGCAGTGCATCATTGTCACAACTAGAAATATTGATTCAAGATCATTACTATAACTATTCATTCATTCATCCATTCCTTCTAACATGAATTTTATAACAAAACTTATATCAATAGGTTGCATATAATTTGAGTATTAATTTCTGTTAATTTCATAAACCAAGCGCTTATTGCGATGTGAACACTAATTGTTTTCCTAGCGTACCATTATTAATGTCTTTGCCCGTGTGTTGTTTTGCTCTCTTCTCTCGTTTTCACTTGCGCTTCTTTTATATCTTCTCTTCTCTATCGTTTCTTTTAACTATCTTTTCTTGCGGTTCTTCCATTTTTCTCTTAAAAAATCTTTTTCCAAATAGTTCGTCAATACTTCTCTGAGATCAAGTTCAACTTTTTTCTTTCATCGTCAACTTTTCGTTTTCTTAGTTGCCCCCCTCAACTCAAACAGGAGAAGTTCGTTCAATAAAATTAAAAACACTCCTTTCAGATCCCATTTTTGGCACCAATAACTAGATTATGTAAGTTTCAATAATTGTAATTGAAACTGGTCTAAGTAAAAACATACGTAATTACTACTGAAAATAACTAAACTAACAAAACATACTGGTGTCAACAAGTAATGCCTCAATGTTCTTCAAAACTTAGCTACACAAGGACTTGATGTACCCACAGCATCTTAATCAAGAATTTGACCTCGAGTAATCAAGGATGCAAATAAAGTCATAGCTCGACTAAAAAAACTTATCACTGAAAAAGAATTATGTTAGATTTTGTTGATAAAAAATAAAAAATAGAATTTCTCTGAATAATTTTGCAAGAACTCTCAATTTTGGCGTTTGGGGCTTGTGACAGTGGATCAACTGAAAATATCTTTATCCCACTGCAAATTCTACTGGATGAATTCAATGCATGATAGAGTCTCAAAATAACTATTTCTGATATTACAGAAATTAATTAAGGTTTCTAAAATGGTGTTCTTACTTAAATTTAGAAAGGGAGAGACAGTTCAGACAAAATGATCTAGACGAGTAATAATTTACTGGTTGTCAACACCTCATTCTCGTCCTAAAAACTTTAATAAAATTTAGTTATAAGCCATTCTGAATTCCCAAAATAAATCTTTAAGCGTTCATCACTCAAAAATAAACTTCCTAGTAAGTCAAGTCCCAGAGTAATCTCCGGGTTATCAAAACGTCATATTGCCCTGGTAGATCGGAAAAGGCTGGGAAGTTATGACGGGGTGGGGGTGGGGGCGGGAGAAAGAAACAGAGGAAGAATTGAGGGGGGTCTGAACAAGGAGGAACTGGAGATTTCTGTTCTTCACATTTTTCACATAACTGGCTTCCTGTCTATTGACCTGAATCAATGGCGGGCATAAATTGACCAGTTCAATGCAGCGGGGATTATTAACCCACCTTCTGAATTATCGCTCGGTTGCCACGCTGTGGGGGGGGGGAGGTTACGATCTTATCGGCCACTTCAATTTTCACACGTGCGTGCTGTCTTCCACACACACGCACACACACATGTGTACAAAAACAAGCATAAGCACGTGCATAAAAAATCAGTGCACAGCTAATAATAAATACAAATAAAAAACCCAGCAGTTGTACATTTAAATACACGCGCACAGATTCATAAACACACATACACAAGGACACAAGCAAAAGCACAGAAACGTACACTCACATACAAGCACAAACACATACACACATACTTAGATTTAATAATGGTCAGCGGCCGACTAGTGAAAAAGGTTCCTTTGATGTATTTGGAGCACGTTTCCACTGATGACTTGGACGACTTAAGTCCATTCAAACGTCATGAAGTTTTAAAATCACAGCAGAAATTCCATCCGTGGTGCATTGGAGCTGAACGAGAATGAGGTCAGTGAGTGGCTTGGCCGGCTATTGGGTAGGTCGGTGGGTGGGTAGGTGGGTGGTTGGGTCGGTCGGTCGGTCGGTGGGTAGGAAGGTGGGTGGGTGGGTATGTGGGTGGATTTGTTGTGGATCTGTGGGTGGGTGGGTGTTTGTGTGTGTGTGTGGGTGGGTGTTTGTGTATGTGGGTGGGTGGAAAGTATATAGATGTGCGAGTGGGTGGGTCTTTATGTGGGTGGGCGAAAACGTTTGGTGGGTAAATGATTAAACGGGTGTGTAAAAAGTGGGGGTGTATAAATTATTACATAGGTGTGCGGAGGTAAAAAGATAAGTGGTTGGTTAGGTAGTTGAGTGAAGGAGCAAAATGGTAGACGGATGAACAAATGAAAAGATGGAAGGATGAGCAGATAAAACTTATGAGTGAAAAAGAAATGGTTACATGCTGGGGGGATAGATGTCTCCAGCTTCAACCCCCGATGAGCCATAACCCATCAACATCAACTCAGCTCAATTTTTTATATCTTGAAAACTATCGGCTTGATATTTAGGTCACGATTTTAATTTAATTTTATTCTTGTGTTGCAATAATGGTTTTTTGCGAAATATTAAAGTGAACGGGGTTTTCACTGAAAAACCGTAAAATGAAACTAAATAGCAAATAAAGTTTAATATTTTAAATTAAATTTAATAACTTTTTATTCAAATCGTCTGGATGAATATAAGTGGATCACAGGGGACAATAAATGATGAAGTACTTCTCTCTCTCACTCATCGCTTCCACCCTGCAAAAGATAAGAAGCCATGCATTCTATTGATGGAGTGTTGGTGAAAACCTCACACACCTATTCAATCAATTTTTCATTCTATATACCCTTTCCTCTTTCTCTGTCCCTCTCTCTTTTTCTTCCCCTCTCTCTCTTCTCTCTCTCTCTCTCTCTCTCTCTCTCTCTCTCTCTCTCTCTCTCTCTCTCTCTCTCTCTCTCTCTACCTCACTTTCGCTCTTTTTTTTTATTCTCTCTCTATCTCACTTTTATTATTTTGTGCTTTTTTTTACTTTTCTCTCTGTCTTTCTTCCTGTCTCTTCCCATGTGCTTTTCCGTTTCTCTCCACCCACCCACCTAATCATCTCAATCGTTTATGTTTTCTTCCGTCTTTTTTTTTACCTCTCAGCAACTTTCCGGGCAGCATAATCAATCAACCATCAACCCTGTCCAGCCTGTTGGGAAGGAATCTCGGTAGTTTCATTTGCTTTCGCTTTTCGGTCAGCGTAACCTCATTTCAAGTAACAGAAGGATTGCTCTTTCAATTTAAGTTAAGTGCAAAATGTAATAATTCTCATATAACTATACTTCG
>CAXBUH010000078.1:0-24721 GCA_963978895.1 Erpobdella octoculata | reverse complement strand
ATAGCATATTTTACAATGCCGTTGTTATCATAGTTAGTATTACAACCAACGCCACCAACATCATCTTCAACATCACTACTACCACCACCATCACGATCATCATCAGTAAGCAACACAATCTTCCAGATTGGCAAATGGGTTTTTGAGTCTAACCCCTTACCACGATCCAACAGTTTTAAAATTATGTTCTTGTCGCTGGTCGCTCGGTTGCCTCACCGATTGTTTACACCATTCTTCCATACCTATTTTCCAATGCATATTTTTGCGTCTTTGGCGTTGTGACTCATGAAAGGCTTCTCTTTGTCAATTTTCAGCATGGAATACATTTTATTTTTATTTGTCTGACACACGAGAACTTCTGAGTTTTGCCCGAAATTTGGGCAATAATGAGTTCACACTCGATCTCTCACTCGGAGTTCAGTAGTTAAACATTCTGCGATGATTACATCGCCGCCACTCTTGTCCAAAACAACTCGTTTCACACATCAAAAATGGAATCTTGCTGGCATTAATTGAGTTTCGTCAGGTTAACTATCATAGAGATTAACTATCATAAACTTATACTATATACTATATATAATATAGTATATTAGTGTATATATAATTACGATATTGCCAATCATATAGGGGTTTTTTCAAATGGTTTTGTAGTTTATTGAATGTTAAAAAAAAAAGCCTTCACATCTATATTTTTCTACTTTAAAATGAGTTCTTAATTTTGTCAAGTCGACATGCAAGTAATTGATAAATAGAACAGTGATTGAGATATTCCATTACCCTTTCCTTATTCCTGATTTTCGGAACAGCTTTTTCACCTCCAAAATACTTGACAGAGTGATGAATACAGAAAACCTTTATTTTCATTTGCGGCCTTGACCGCAATTCACAAACGACATGTTCAATTCTTTTGACTGTTTGATGCAGTCTCGCAGGACCTGTGTGATCTTCCGATTCAGCGTTGTGGGCTTGAATACCACGCCAAATCGTTACACCTCAATTTTTTTATACACGACTATCGATCACAGCGGGCCCCCACTAAGTTACCGACGGTTCCACGCAAATGAACCCGCAATTGAACGGCACAATCAATTTTCGACCTTCTACCGTTTGTCAAGTTTTAAACACAGGATTATCGTCAATACAAAACTGTCCGACGTTTTTAAGTTTCAGTTACATTCCTGCAAGCCACCACTAAAACACAAAATCCTCGACCAAACCACTCTGAGCCTCAGTCCCACTGACATCCATTGGAGCACCTTCAAACCCTCCAAATAAAACAGTCGTATCAATACCTACAACCCACGTCTGTTAGCAGCATTCCCACAAATATTTTTTAACTGTCCCGCAACATCCGAGGTAGTAACCTCCTCGCCCAATTCATCCGTGGCAGTATCACTCATATGGGCGCTCCAATCATTAGATATCACTTGGAGTTTTGTTACATTTTTTTTCAAAAATTATATGACCACCTAATAAATCCGGTCAGCCATCCAAAAACCGTGGAACACCCTGTTCAGACACCGCATCACAGGTGTCATCATCACACACCTCATTCAAGTACTGCCACCAAAAAAAAAATTTTCTGCAACAGGAATATCTTTGGTAACTTTAATCAAGCAATCTTCCGAAGCTTCTCCGACGGATCCGACGACTTCCACAAAATCTGTCAGAGTCCAGCAACACTCAGCTACAGGACCCACCTTGGCGGTGCCCCACCACAAAACTGGATCAATTCTCTTTTCTTTGTTTTCCTCGTGCCACACCTCATCTGTGCAAATGGTAGGGCCGTCATCTGTCACATGTTCTGAGACACAGCTGGTGGATTCCGGTTCAAATTTGGTTTCGCCGCAGCAACCCACATCATTTTCTTCACCAGCAACAAGCTGGTCCAGTCGCTTCTGTGACCAGGCTTAAATAGCTTAGTCATACAGACAAAACTCAGGCAAATCACTACCAAAAAATTTCCCGTTTTCTTTCATTTGTTTGCTGTTCACTGGCAGCTTCACTCTACCAGCCGCTGCTATTCCGTTTTCAGGACAAACCTGACCACCAAGAAATAATTCTTCTCTTATCGTGCTAATAGCTGCTTTGTTTTCCTTTTCCAATCTCTTCTGTGCTGCTGTGTTTGTTTCTCTCTTTATTTCTCATACCAAGTTTGTTAATATTTCATTCGTATCAAACTCATATTCTTCTGGGTCAAACCCATTGTCCTCCATTGACGTCCGGAGGCTTCCACTTCTTTGACAATATCTCGAAAAGTTTTTGTTTTAAAATTTTTAAACATTAATTAATGAGTTTAGTGTTCTGTTTTTTAATTTTATACTTCAACGGGTTGTCTTAAAATCCAACAAAAACCTTAGGATGTCGGTAATAACCCACTTTACCACATACAAAAACGAAAAACTTGGTTTTTCGGGTTCCCAGGACGAAAGAAGTAGACGAGCTCAGCGAAACCGGTCGCCAAAAGAAGCACACTCAGCCAACAGGATCTGCTCAGATGAAAAATTGAAACTGATGAAGCTGATGTCGATAACGAAAAGACTCGTTACCGACTTTGATGGGGGTGGTATGTCAACGCAGCCTGCATGCCTAGCCCTATGTATATTATAGTTCCTAGAGTAGGTAGTTAGTAGGTGATAGGATAAGCTGTAAATTTGAATAGGCGTGTATTAATACCTTGTTGTTTTGTTGCAGCCAATCAAGCTGCCAGATTTGAATATTTGCGCGAAGACTTGCTATAAGGAGGCTTAAAATTTTATATCGATGAGAATTGTGCTTGTTTTCTTGGAGCTCGGACCTGCTCTGTGGTTTGAATTTTGATAATAATCGCGTGTTGGACAGTTTTTCGATTAAAATTAACTATTTGTTAAAAAGAAGGTGCTTGGATCTGTTTTTGAAACATCTGGCGTTGTTTTAAAGCTGATTTCATCAAGTTTCTCCAGCAGTTTCGACTTTCGCAAAGACGGCAGTCGTGACAATCATTATCATCATCATCATCATCATCATCGTCATCATAATCATCACCATCATTATCATCGACATCATCATCGACATCATCATCATCATCACCATCACCACCATCACTGTCACGCTACCGCCTTTGCGATAGTCGATATGCTGGAGAAAATTTAAGTCGAAATAAAGTTAAAGACACTCCTTAAACAGTATTAGATGTTTTATTAACGAATACAGTTCGAAAACTTTATCAAACGACGCGACAGATACAAAAAACAGTTTCAACGTCGATCAAACAATGGCGAACAAGAACAAGAAGGGAAGAAGTAGTTCGCGACAGCCTTATATATACAGGCCCTCCAGGCTACAGGCTACAGGCTAAAACGTTCAAATATTCGCGCAACAATCCAAACACGCAACGTTGTGCAATATCCCTTGCACCGCCTGCGCCGGAAATCCCAAAGTTTAGATCCAGGCACGCACCTGCGTTTACGCGGGAGTGACATACCTCCCCCCCTAAAGTCGATAACGATCCTTCTCGTTATCGGCAATATCTTCATTCTTTGATCTGGGTCGATCCGGTTGACTGAATGGCTTCCTTCGTCGTTGGGTTTCCTGGCGCTCGTCTTGGGAACCTGCAAATCCAGAACAGTCGCGACGATGAGCCACACGCGAAAGAAAGACGTGGTCGAAGAACCTTCCCAGCAAGGACAAATGAGACGTCCTGCAGCTCTTTGTTCAGTGACGCGCTCTTCTTCCTGGAAACCTGCAAAGAAAAACTTGCGACCGATCCACTTTATCATTGCCTAGGATCGCCCAAAGAAAGAAATTAACTAAAGAAGGATACAAAGATACCCATACAAACTAACACTAATTTCCAATAACCAAAGAAATACTTAACCAAGGATTAAACACCCTAGGATAAATAAACCTAATTGTAGCCACAGCTACTCCAAACCTAATTTAATTGAGACAGGAAATCAGTTACTAAATATAATAATGATAATACAACACCAAACACCAAATGGTTCTGAGAAGGAAGTCGCGCTCAGCAAAGCATTGCTGACCGACTTCAAACCATAGTCAACAATTCTGCCTCGAGCAATGCTAACTTACGCTCAGCTAATTCTGATTTGAAATTTTTTGCTAACGTTAGTATCTTCACTAACTCTACGTGGACGCCGACTATCATCAACAAATTGATAGTGCTCCTCGCTAAGGATCCCTGTTGGACTATCCTGCGCAACTGACTCTTCAACCGTAGGGGTTCTAATCATATTTATGAAACCTACTACACAGAAAAAGAAAGAAAAACCTAACTGGGCAATCCGGCAACGATAAAATCTCTAACCTGAGATGTGGATCGGCCCTCCTTGCGAAATGGATGTCGCCACGTGGTCGAACTGAACGGTCTGAAACTGTCCGGACTCTTTCTCCAGCACTGAATCGTCAATCGTCGATCTTGCGGTGAGGATCCTCCTTGATCTGGTCGATTTGCGTCGAATCCCTGGTCGGTTTTGCAGATCCCGGTCGAATTCCGCTGATCCCGCCAAAACCACTGGATACCGCCAAAGTCGTTAGATCACCAAACTCGTTAGAACTTCACCAACTCGATGAACTCTATCACCCAGGACGAATCTCACCCAAAACTGATCGATGTATCGACTGACTATCCCGCCGTTGCCACCACAGAAATTCTTTTGTCACGACTTCGCCTTTGCGATAGTCGATATTCAAACAGAACTGGAGAAAATTTAAGTCGAAATAAAGTTAAAGACACTCCTTAAACAGTATTAGATGTTTTATTAACGAATACAGTTCGAAAACTTTATCAAACGACGCGACAGATACAAAAAACAGTTTCAACGTCGATCAAACAATGGCGAACAAGAACAAGAAGGGAAGAAGTAGTTCGCGACAGCCTTATATATACAGGCCCTCCAGGCTACAGGCTACAGGCTAAAACGTTCAAATATTCGCGCAACAATCCAAACACGCAACGTTGTGCAATATCCCTTGCACCGCCTGCGCCGGAAATCCCAAAGTTTAGATCCAGGCACGCACCTGCGTTTACGCGGGCGTGACAATCACCATCATCATCATCGACATCATCGACATCAACAAATCCACAGTGCCACCCTGATATCGGGATATCTCGATCTCTTAAAAATTGTCTCTCTTCTCAGCTAAAAGTGAATACTAATTTTTTAATTGTAGTTGAAACTCAAAACGTCAAATCTTGAATCGATAAAGAAATCTACTTTTTTCATTTAATGGACATTTTCTTTCAATTACCCAGTTCTTTAGAGCAATTTACATTTTTGTTTGGAAAAAATCTCTTCTGAGTGAAAATGCAAATGAGAAAAATTTTTGGGAAGACGTTTTAAATTGATTGTTGAGTTTATTAAAGAAGAATTTAACTTTTTTTATGTGATTTAAAATATTTCCTTATCAATTAATAAATATATTATTCATAAAATGAGTATAATAATTAAATAACCAAAAGCAATAAAGTGAGCTTACAACTTGAAAGAGTCGTACTTCTTTAGAAAACAAGTTACTGCAGTGAAGACGTAGCATAGTGAAATTCCTGAGACCTCCAAATTCAAATACAACCACAACGGAACTTTTTTTTATTCCCCCACTTCCTCTCATCCATCCCACCCATTCGTGCTGCTCTTCGTACAAGTTGTTGCCGCCAATTCGACCGTCAGTCAGTTGACCGAGGCCGAAGGTCAGATGACCGGAAGTGGACTCGAATCCGTCGTACGTTTGATCGCGGAAGTTGTCAAGGTCGGAAAGTCTCGTTCCTTGAGGCATCGAGTAAGAGAGGAGATTATCTGATGGCAGTGAGAAAAGGGGAGACAAATATTATGATTGTGGTGATGATGATGATGATAGTGTTAAAAGTGATGGTAGAGGTGATAATGCTGATGAATGTGATGGTGATGATGATGATGATGATGTTGATTGTGATTGTGATTATGATTATGATTACGATGACAACATAATTACTACTATCACCACCATGACTGCTATCATCTCATCATCATCATATACATCCTCACTACAATGGACATCACCACCATGTACATCACCACCACCATGTTCATCATTAGTACCATGTACATCATCACCACCATGTAAATCATCACCATGTACATCATCGTCCCCGCCACATCACTCACCGTCGTGGGCACAGCCGTAAACTTCTACTCTCAAGCAAACGGATTTCGGACGTTCACTGTGTGGTAAAATTCTAAGTTTCGAAGCTACAATGGGTGGTTCAATTTCTCTCATTTCTGAGATATGTGTGTTTGAGTTCCCCTGAATTATCTGTTTTTGTGATTATTTATTTAAAACAAATTAACAACTTAAGCAGTAAAGGTTTTCCGATTGACAAGTTATTTTAAGAAATTCTAATTTTGTCAGTCATAAACTTTATGATTTTAAGAACATAAAAGAAAATTTTCGCCATCATTTTATTTAGTTAGTTTTTTGATTCTACTAGACGGTATTTCAACAACGCTTGCACGAAATTAACAATACACCGCAATAAACATCAACAGAATAAAAATTAACAGAATAAAAATCAACTACTACTACTACTACTACTACTACTACTACTACTACTACTACTACTACTACTACTACTACTACTACTACTACTACTACTACTACTACTACTACTACTACTACTACTACTACTACTACTACTACAACAACAACTACTACTACTACTACTACTACTACTACTACTACTACTACTACTACTACTACTACTACTACTACTACTAGACAAAAACAACGATATTACTAAGAGACGTCAACCACACAGAATTGACTGCTTGATTGAACACCGAAGCTTTTGATCAATCAGAACCAATCAATAACCACCCTCCCAATCAATCAATTCCCAAAACCAGCTGCGGAGTCTTGCAATCGCAGGTATAAAATTAATTGTATTGTTTTTTTAACGTCTGTCTGTCTGTCATTCTTTAATTTCATTTTATGTTTCCTGTCTAGGCGCTAGTCTTTCTGTTGTTTTTAATATCATCAATAATCTGGATGATCATTCATTCCCAAAAATGATTCCACGTGCATTTTTCAGAACCATCACTGTCCATTGCTGGAATGGTTAGCAAATGAGTAGATGTGAGCCAAATAAAACAAATTTTATTTTCTAATCTTATAAAATCTGCAATATTAAAACTAAGAGTTGAAGCTATTTTGAAGTGATTCACGTTTAGTAATTACTTCTTTGTCTAAAAAACCCTTCGGATTTTCCACCATACCTTGTGACAGAGCCCTGCAATATTTTTTTCACCAATTCAAGTAGGTCGTTGTCAATTTTATTATTGGATTTAGTTTTTTTTTCATTCAGCTGGATGTTCAAAAGTTATCAGGGTTGTATCTTTTGATTTTAATTCTTAATCTGACTTTCAATAAACAAGAAAAAATTTGTATTTTAATTTTACAAAAATCTAGATTCTAATAGGCTGTAACAATGTAGGCTAATAAACAGCTATAGTAAAATAAAATAACTGTTTTTCACCGTACATTTGAATTTTACTTAACTCGTTACTTGAATTTTAAACAAGAAACGTTAAGTTTTAAATAATATCAGACAAATTTATAGTAGTGAAAGGGCTTCAAGGCCACTGTAACATTTGAAACAAAAATGTGATGTTGTTCATTTTTTCAATAACTTCTATATTTTTAAATCACTGGTATTAACTTTATAGCTGGCTTTGCTTTTAAGTGGACAAATCTTAGAAGTAAAAATTAGCAAACTTCCCCTCATCCTGTCAAGCTGAAACTTGGAATATAGTCTTGCTCCTCATAACAATGCATTCTATTATTTGAACATTTTCAAAGAAAAGAAATTTTTTCTCCAAAACTGCAGCCAACCTTGTAAACTGCTGAAAATAAAATGTAAAGTCTTATAATTAGACTTTCTTCACTTTATGAATTTCGTAATACTGAAAATTTAGTTTGCTAAATATCTAAACGCTAATTGGGCATGTATATTTAACCAAGCTTGTCTTAAACAAGATATAAATGTATATATAAATATCTGTCTTACTTGCTGTTTTCGTCTGCTGGAAAACTTGAACCAAGTGCCGTTTAATGCTCCTCGCTGGTATTCAAGGCGATATTGATCAACATATTCATGACCCTGTTGTTAAACAAAAAATCGAAATCATTTTAGATAAAAAAAAACAAGTAACAGTTAAAATCAAAATAAATTTAACACCCATTTCACTATATCGTAATATTAGCACATCGCTTCGTAATCGTAATACTGTTAGGACTTCTCAAACAAACGAGTGCTGTTGAGTACTTTTGATTAGATTTTACCTCCCTCCCACTGTGAATTCCAGGATCCGCCAACAAAGTTTGTGAGTAAGCGAGTTATTTAATCAACTAATTTTTTTTGCAATTTATTCAACATTAGCTGGTTTACCCGGCTTCACTAGGGATTTTTTCAAGATATTTCTACTGTTTTTTTATCTGATTGGATTCAATTTTTCGTTTTGTATTTACCGCCATTTTGTCTCGTATAAATTATAGTTTAAACGTTAAAAAAGTCAAATTGACACATCAATAGTACTTACTACTCATTGCTTTAACTCAGTTTAACTAAAGAAAATAAACAAAAAACAAAAAACTTTCTAATACGTTTAATATGAAAATGCTTGGGAGTATGCAAGAACACTCTGTTTTACCAATTTCAGAACATGCAGCCATGTGTTTTCATGTGAAAGGTATTTTGTGTCTAGTTTTTAACCGAACAGTTGTATATATTGGTCTTAAACTTTGTTGATGTGAAATTAAAAATTGCAGCCTCTGGAATTAAAATAGCATATTGGTTGATTCCTAGGAATGCGAGGGCTGAAGACATCTTTATCAAAGATTCAAATGTTTCTGGCAATTCTCAAAGTTGAGACAGTTTAATTTTCTGAAAAAAATATAAAATGAATTAGTTGATGCTGCAACAATGTTGCAAAAAACCACTCACTCATATTCCTAAACAGGTTATTTTTATTTTACATGCAAGTGTGATCTTCTGCAAGGTATTATTTTGATGAACTAAATGTTTATCGTGAGTTTTTGAAATTGTAGACAACCTGATCTTTTTAATAAATATTATTCTACTCAAGATTTCAACAAGTGTTGAAGTAAATACCCAAATATTATAAAACTAGCAGAGAGTTTGCTAAGTGGCTGACGCGCCAAACTCGCGTGACCATCAGGTTCTTTTTAGGCGCAGCTAACGTTTAAATATCAATTCAGCTTTCCTTAGTCGATAAAATAAGTTCCAACTTCTTGATTTTTTTAATAAGTTATTACAATTAAACGGTGTTGCTTAGTATACATCAGCTGTCCCTTCATTTTTCGATTAAGAACTAGTTGTCCCTTCGGCAACTCAGCCCGACCCCTTTCATAAGACAAATTTTCAGGTCTAGCCCGGCATGGTCCGTTTAATTTGGGCCCGGTCTGTTCTGTCTAATTTTGGCTAGGCCCGTTTTAATAAGCTTAACATCCCTATACTAGACATAATATTCTTGACCAGGCCTGTTTGAAAGCCCTAAAATAAAGGACCCCTGTGCAGTAGGGCAGACCGAATGAATTTGAAACAAAGGTGAGTTGAAACAGTACCAATTTCTCGGAACTTAAAACCATTTGCGAGCTGGCAACATCGCTTTTCAACCACTTCCCTCCACCTGCTGACGTGTCAGTTTGCGTTGGTGGCGTAAGTCACGCGGTTGTGGAGTTCTGTGTGTCATGTGACAAAAATCGTGAAAAGTAAGTTTTTAGCGTTTTTTTACAATGCCTTTGATATAGGTTTTGTATTTTAGTTTAAGTTATATATGTTTCTAAAGCTCATTAACTACAGATTTATTATATATATATATATATATATATATATATATATATATATATATATATATATATATATATATATATATATATATATATATATATATATATATATATATATATATATATATATATATATATATATATATATATATATATATATATATATTTGATACAGTTGATTTCTGTGTATTTGTTTCTTGATTGTGTATTAAATAAAAACTGGGAGGTTTTTTCTTACTGAGGAGTGTTGAAACAGACTTCAACACTACTCGTTTTCAATTTTCAATCAGAAAGCAGTCAATAAAAAACGGGCACAAAAAGAGGTTTTTATTGTTGATTTAATTTGTTTATTTTGGTTCCGTATGCCTACTGATTATAAAAGAAAGACTGACAGAGGTATGGCGAGTCACGAAGTATATGATCTCGCAGTCCATGTAACTACGACAGAGAAGTTTCCGTGACGCGGCTTCGAGTTACAACCTGAATTTTCTTATGTTTGCCACAACTGCTTGTTCGATTGACGTTTTTTTTATTTTCATAATATTTTTTATTTTTGACATTTGCGATTTTTTTGTAACTTAAATAATTGAGGAAATATTGATCAAGACTGATTGTAATACTTAACCCAGTAAAAATGTATACCTGGGACCTTATATGGGTCCCAAATGGGCATCTTAGTTGGTCCCAGATGGGCTGCCCATGTAAGACCCGTGTCAAGGTGACACACCGAATCAAGTGGGTCCTATATGGGCTAAAAATGAAGACTTAAAATAGGGATTATGTGCCTGAACCGGGAATCGAACCAGGGTCCTACGACTCTCAAAGCCGGTGACTATACCACTAGACCAGCAAAAGTATGAGAAAACGCAATTTGTCAATATCGTCAAATGACGATAATCTTTACAAAAGAGGATAATAAAATTTTTGTTGAAAATTATATTTATTTAAAAAATAAATAAAAGAATAAGTAACTTTTATTGATACAATTAATGAAACAAACAAATTGAAACAAACTTCGCCCAGCCCACTTATAGCCCAGATATAAATTAGTTCATGAACCCTGTGTGGGACCCATATAGTTCCCAAATAAACGTTTTGCTATCGCTGAAGCCTATTTAGCTTATATAGGACCGATATACAACCCATACTTATAAGTTATCCCGAGCCCAGGAACCCCAAATAGAACCCATATAGATTGTTCACAGGGAAGAAACGACTGAAGGTTAATAACTATTTTATGCCAAAAATGTGGAATATACATATATATACATATATATATATATATATATATATATATATATATATATATATATTATTTATTTATTAAAAGTCACCGCATACTTACACGATACAAGTTTTTGAAGACTTCTTTCAACACTGCGAAAATTCTTTCGCACACAATATATATATATTTATATATATATATATATATATATATCAGGGGTGCACAACCTTTTTGAGGGCGAGGGCCGAATTGTATGTTCTCAGATAGCTCGAGGGCCGACAAAAATTCACGTTTTATAATAGCAAACTAAATATACTAGTATATGAATTTACGTCAAATATTAACAGCTAATATACAAACAAGTAAATTAAAAACGAATTTTTAAAACCAATGCTCTTATATGTAATTAAAACACAAATTTTGCAATCAATTTTTTCTTATATTACTCTTTTATTTTATGTTAAAGTCGAAATATCCTAATTATATCGAAATATCGAAATTAATTAAAATTATCTAAATTAATTGACTTATTGTAAAACTAATAATTGAATATTGCATTGTCTTCTATTTTAAGCATGTATGCAAAATTTGAAAAAATCTATCATCAGGAAGTGACTCAAAAATTGATTGCAAGATTTGAAACAGACAGAGAAACAAACAGACAGACAGAGAAACAGAGACGACAAGTTAATAAAAACATTGGTAATAATAATAAAAATATCATCAAAAAGCATAAAATTTAAATATCTCAACTATTTTCATAAAAATTTCGTACACGCTTGAGAATCGCGGTCAGTGAGTGTGGTTCGTGTAAACTTGGTAAAATAGTCTGCCAGTCGGTTAGCGTTTTGTGGTCAAGAAAACCCTCAAGAAAACCCTCAAGAAAACCCTCAAGAAAACCCTCAAGAAAACCCTCAAGAAACCCCTCGATAAAATCCTCAAGAAAATTAACTAAATTAATTGACTTATTGTAAAACTAATAATTGAATATTGCATTGTCTTCTATCTTGAGCATGTATGCAAAATTTGAAAAAAATCTACCATCAGGAAGTGACTCAAAAATTGATTGCAAGATTTGAAACAGAAAGAGAAACAGACAGAGAAACAGAGCCGACGAGTTAATAAAAGCATTGGTAAAAAGCGTAAATGTCATACTACTGTAACTATATCAAAGTGAGTTACAAAGAAGTGAAAATCATTTTTTTTTATTTAATAATTTTGCAATGAACAAAATCTAGCTGAGTCCAATCATGAATAAAAACCATTCTATTTTGATGGTTGCGACTGAATGTTTTTTATTATTTTTTCAATGTTTGGCTCTAGTTCAGTTGTTGCAATCTTTGAAATGGCAGTGTGATTGCCATCAGTCAAGCTCGATCTCAAACTGAAGTCTTGAAAACGAAAGTCGATAGATGCACTAACAAGTATTATAAAAATAAGTATGATACAATTTTTGTGAAAACGAATTTGGCTCGCGGCCAGATTTCTGTGTTTAACGAAATTATCCCGCGGGCCGGACAAAACACGTTGGCGGGCCGGAGGTTGTGCAGCCCTGATATATATATATATATATATATATATATACTAGCGGGGTTACCCGGCGTTGCCCGGGGTTTTTAGAGGTTTTTCTAATGTTTGTCTCTCTCGCTCCCGTTCCCTTCTCCACTTTCCCGTTTTCGTAGCGTTCCCGGTCGCATTTCCGCTCTCGGTCGTTTTCCAGCTCCCGGTCGCTTTCCCGCTCAGAAGTTCTGTTATCGATTTTCTCTCTTGCTCGCGTTTCCTTCCAAGCTTGCTCTCCCGATTCCAGTCGCTTTCCGCGTTCCCGGTCGCTTTCCGCGTTCCCGGTCGCTTTCCGCGTTTTCGGTCGCTTTCCCGTTCCCGGTCGCTTTCCCGTTCCCGTTCGCTTTCCCGTTCTCGGTCGCTTTCCCGTTCCCGGTCGCTTTCCCGTTCCCGGTCGCTTTCCCGTTTCCGGTCGCTTTCCCGTTCCCGCTCACGCTTGCTCTCCCGTTCCCGGTCATGCTTGCTCTCCCATTCCCGGTCACGGTAGCTCTCCCGTTCCCGTTTCCGTTCCCGCTCATTTTCTCTTTTACATTCTTTCATAACTTCTGTTAGCCTATAAAACGCAAAATAGATTTGCTAAGACTATATATATATATATATATGAATGTTTGTGGGTTAGTTTGTCTATTATAGAAACGGGAAAGCACCCGGAACGGACAGCGAGCGGGAACAGAAAAGCAAGCGTGAGCGGGAATGGGAGAACAAACGTGAGCGGGAACGGGGCAGCGACCGGGACGGGAAAACGACCGGGAGCGGGAAAGCGACCGGGAGCGGGAAAGCGACCGGCAGTGGGAAAACGACCGAAAACGGAAAAGCTAACAGGAGTGGGAAAGCAGGTGGGAAAGGAAACGGGAGAGAAAGAGACAAACATTAGAAAAACCTCAAAAAACCTGGGCAACGCCGGGTATCTCCGCTAGTACATACATAAACACACACACAGACACACATACATGCACATACACATACATACATACACACATACATACGCACATACATATATATATATATAGTTCCCGCTCGCTCACCCGCTCCGCTCCGCTCATTTTGTGACGGATTTCAAAAATTTTTTTTTTAGTTTTGATTTTCATTGACTCTCAAGGTTGTGTGAAAATTTCATTACGATCGGATGAATGGTGTAGCAATGCATAAAGGACATTAACATAAATACAAACATTCATTTTTATATATATAGATATATTCCTTAAGGCACGCTCCTTTAAAAATAACGACCCATTTTTGCATTTATAGAACGTGGTACGTTCATTTTAATTTGTTAAACAGTTACTTTATTTTCGGACTTAAAAAAGATAATTGAAAAAATTTATTGTGAGTGAGTATATAGTATATATATATATATATATATATATATATATATATATATATATATATATATATATATATATATATATATAAATATAACTACTAATTAGTATAACTATTAATGTATTTTAAGTATAATAGTATAACTATTAATGTAAATTTCTTTATGTTTTTTATTTCATTCGTTGCATTGCACATGCTTACGTTATAAGATTATCTTTTCAGAGAGGAGATCCAGAATTAATAAATACATTTATTGTTCATATCTTTTACTAATGAAATGTTTTCATTCCCAGAATACCGCTCATGCCGAATGATTTGCCATTCACTTTCAAGCGTTTACAGTTTCCTGTGCGTCTGGCCTTTGCCATGTCCATCAACAAAACTCAAGGCCAGTCGTTGAAAGTGCCTGGCATTAACTTGGAAACCCCTTGCTTCTCACATGGTCAGCTGTATGTGGCATGTTCCCTTGTTGGAAGCCCGAACAATTTGTATATATATGCACCGTATGGAAAAACAAAAAAACATTGTGTATCAGAAAGCTTGGCAATAAAATGAGTGTATGTGTTTGTTGTATTTCTTTTAATTAAAAATCAAAAGTATCTGCATAAATGTTTCAATAGATGCAAAGATGCCCGGGCAGCGCCGGGTTACCCAGCTAGTACATACATAAACACACACACAGACACACATACATGCACATACACATACATTATTATTTATTTATTTATTTATTTAACGTGCTCTCTAAAAAAAAAATTTCTCAGAGCACGAGGCGGCAGTGCCAAAATAAACGAACGAACAGAATCACACATCAGAAACAAAAAGGCTCAATATCCAATACGTCCTGGTTCCGCAGGAAGGAACAAGAAGCTGACCGGAAGAAGCCGAGCGAAGGTGAGATCGGCCAGGAAACTGAGTCACCGGAATGCACAGACCGGAGAGGTATGACGGCGCAGAACCATGAAGGCATCGGTACGCAGTGAGAGATAGCCTGAAGTCGATACGCGCCCGCATGTTCAGCCAGTGTAGTCGGTCGTGAATCGCTTTAGTGACATGACCGTATCGAGGCAATCGGAGAATCAGCCTATACACACATACATACATACATAAATACATACATACATACATACATACATACATACATACATACATACATACATACATACATACATACATACATACATACATACATACATACATACATACATACATACATACATACATACATACATACATACATACATACATACATACATACATACATACATACATACATACATACATACATACATACATACATACATACATACAAAATATATATATAAAAACATGTCCTGACTGACCGACTGACTGACTGACTGACTGATAATCAACGCCGAGCTCAAACGCCTCATCCTAGGAAAGTGAAATTTGGAAATTATATTACTCTTATTGCGTAAGCATCCACTAAGAAAAAATTTTGAAAATTTTGCTCCTGAGGGGAAGAAACTGGAAAAAAACCTTTTTCTAAAACAATGTATATCTCGAAAACCAAAAATGAGGAGATTTTGAAATTTGTTTCTACTCCAAAAATAATGAAAAACGTGTTTTAGCATTTTTTGAAAATTTGGTTTCCAGGACATCAAATGTGGGGTGGAAAATAGGGTTATTTGTTTTTTAAAGTAAAGTCAATTGGGTTACTTGGTTTTAAAAGAAACGGCTACGCAAAAACTATAAATAGTACACAAGTAAAAATTAGTATTTAGTTTCTACTCTAAAAATAAGGATATATGTGTTTCACCATTTTTTGAAATTTTGGTTTTCAGGACCTCAAATGTAGGGTGGAAAAAAGGTTTCATTGGTTTTTAAAGTAACTGCTACTCAAAAACTGTAAGTGCTACAAATGTAAAAATTAGTATTTTGATGTTTTGTGCCGGTTAAAAGTAGCTAAGTCCAGTTTATCTCCGGCCGGGCCAAGCCGTTATTTTAGAGTCTTCATACGGGCCAGGCCAATCCTTAAATCAAAGTAGGACGCGCCAAAGTTTATATAAATATATATATATATAAAAAGAAATTGTAGGTTGTGTTAGATTAGTTGTTCGACCTGATCTACATATAATATATATATATATATATATATATATATATATATATATATATATATATATATATATATATATATATATATATATATATATATATATATATATATATATATGTATATATATATATACATATATACATATATACATATATACATATACATATATAAAAGAACGTATATACATATATATCGAGGCAATCGGAGAATCAGCCTATACACACATACATACATACATACATACATACATACATACATACATACATACATACATACATACATACATACATACATACATACATACATACATACATACATACATACATACATACATACATACATACATACATACATACATACATACATACATACAAAATATATATATAAAAACATGTCCTGACCGACCGACTGACTGACTGACTGACTGATAATCAACGCCGAGCTCAAACGCCTCATCCTAGAAACGTGAAATTTAGAACTTATATTACTTTTATTGCGTAAGCATCCACTAAGGAAGGATTTTTGAAAATTTTGCTTCTGAGAATAAGAAACTGGAAAACAAACTTTTTTCTAAAACAATGTATATCTCGAAAACCAAAAATAAGGAGATTTTGAAATTTGGTATATGGATTCTTCTAGAAAAATAAAAAGATATGTGTTTCATCATTTTTTGAAAATTCGGTTTCCGGACCTCAAATGTGGGTTGGAAAATTGGGTTATTTGGTTTTTAAAGTAGCTGCTACTCAAAAACTGTGAATGCTAAAGGAGTAAAAATTAGTATTTAGTTTCTACTCCTAAAATAATGAAATACGTATTTTAGCATTTTTTGAAAATTTGGTTTTCAGGACTTCAATTGTGGGGTGGACAATAGGGTTATTTGTTTTTTAAAGTAACTGCTACTCAAAAACTGTAAATACCACAGATGTAAAAATTAGTATTTAGTTTCTATTCTAAAAATAAAGATATACGTGTTTTATAAATTTTTTTTTAATTTGGTTTCCAGGACCTCAAATGTAGGATGGAAAATAGGGTTATTTGGTTTTTAGTGTAACTGCTACTCGAAAACTGTAGATGCTACAAAAGTAAAATTAGTATTTAGTTTCTGCTCTAAAAATAATGATATACGTGTTTCACCATTTTTTTAAAATTTGGTTTCC
This sequence comes from Erpobdella octoculata, assembly GCA_963978895.1. NCBI lineage: Eukaryota > Metazoa > Annelida > Clitellata > Hirudinida > Erpobdellidae > Erpobdella > Erpobdella octoculata. Next base: position 7,533 of record CAXBUH010000078.1, on the reverse strand, counting down.
AGGACCTCAAATGTGAAGTGGAAAAATGGTTATTTGATTTTACAATAATTGCTACTTAAAAACTGTAGGTGCTACAGATGTGAAAATTAGTATTTTGAGGTTTTGTGCCGGTTAAAAGTAGATGAGTTCAGTATATCACCGGACGGACGGGCCAAGCCGTTATTTTAAAGTCTTCATACGGCCCTGCCCAAACCTTAAATCAAGGTGGGACGGGCAAAGATTTTTAACCAAGTATATAGACCTTTTAGTGATTTTAGGGTGTTCAGACGGGCAGGGCTAAACCTGAAGTCAAGATGGGACGGGCCGAAGTTTTTCATCAAGTATATAGAACTTCTAAGCCTGTAAAAACGGGCGGGCTCATATTAGACGGGCGTGCCGGGCCGTGCCGTGACCAGGAATTTCGGTTTTTGAAACGGCCTGGCCAAGTTGTCGACGGGCAGAGCCGAGACCTGAAAAATTGTTCCGTGCAGTACTCTACTATGTATGCACGGTTCAAATTCTCTATCTTCATGCGAGCGAAGCCGCTACGGCACTGCTAGTATATATATATATATATATATATATATATATATATATATATATATATATATATATATATATATATATATATATATATATATATATATATATATATATATATATATATATATATATATATATATATATATATATATATATATATATATATATATATACATACATACATATATATATACATACTAGCGGGGGTACCTGGTGTTGCCCGGGGTTTTTAAATGTTTTTCTAATGTTTGTCTCTCTCGCTCCCATTTTTTTCTCCACTTTCCCGTTCCCGTTCCCGGTCGCTTTTCCGTTCCCTGTTGTTTTCCCGCTCCCGGTAGCTTTCCCGTTCTCGGTCGCTTTCCCTTTCGATCGAGAACGGGAATGGGAGAGCAAGCATGAGCGAGAACGGGAGAGCAAGCGTGAGCGGGAACGGGAAAGCGACCGGGAACGGAAAGGCGACCGGGAACGGGAGAGCAAACAGGAGCGGAAAAACGACCGGAAGCTGGAAAACGGCGGGAACGGGAAAGCGACCGAGAACGGAAAGCAAACGGGAACGGGAAAGCAAGCGGGGAAGGAAACCTGAGCGAGGGAGACAAACATTAGAAAAACCTCTAAAAACCCCGGGCAACGCCGGGCACCCCCGCTAGTATATATAAAAATTAGAGCTGCGAATTAATCGCGATTAATTCCGTTAATTAACGCTAGAAAATTAGCGCGCATTAAAAAAATTAACGCCGTTAAATATTTTAACGACTAATCTACATTTTGCACTAAAATATAATATTAAATTAATATTATGTACCATAGTACTATAATTCTAAGTCTATAGCGTGTACGATATCGGTGGTTCCGTACATTTTCTGCGCCATTTTGCTAGAGAGTTGTGTTGATTGTTTGTGTCTAAACGCGGAGAAGTATCGTTATTAAAATGAATTCAGAAAAATCAATTTTGCAAGGAAAGTTTGTTTTTAAATCGGAAGATGTTGTTGTCTGTTCAATTTGCGGTAAGAAATTTAAATTTCATCGTAGTTATTCAACGCTCAAGTATAATCTTCGGAATAAGCATCCATTTGTTGACATGGCAAATAAAACTATTTGACAAGCAAGCACACATTCTTCCGATGTTGAGCTTATCCAAGCTTCAAATCTCCAGCAAGTCCCAGTGTCGCGCCAGCTGAGGATCGATGAAATTGAAAAAAAAAATGGATAAAGACAAATCGGAAAAAATTACAAAAGCTCTTGCAAGCTGGATGGCTTGAAATGGTGCCGTACCGAATTGCCGACCTCCGAGTTGCCGACCATCGGTTTTCGCCAATAACGTCTGACTTGCCGACCAGCGTTTTATCAAAGTGTACAGAGTTGCCGACCACCAAGAAAATAAAAACAACTCTTTGTTATTTTGTATTTAAACAATAATAATAATAATAATAATACAATTCATTTATACTACAGCAATAATATTTTTGTTAAAAGAATGAGTTAATGTAAATAAACTAAACTTGAGGCTCTTTGACATTGGCTGGCAAGTTCGGTAAGCTCCGCCTCCATGTCAATTAAGTTAATAAACTAAATAAGAATGAACAATTTGCTATATATATATAAAATTAGGAAATAGAATAAAATAATATATATATATATATATATATATATATATATATATATATATATATATATATATATATATATATATATATATATATATATATATATATATATATATATACATATACATATATATACATCCACGCAATCAAGATTTGTCAAGCCTCTGCTGAGAACGAGGGAGAAGTTGGCTGCGCAGCTGGATCCCCGAACTATAGGGCAAAACAAAGTTCGTGCATTGGGGTTGTGCTATAGATCGTTGGAAAGGTATTTAAAAAAGAAATATAATGGTGTAAAAATAGGAGAAAAACCGTTGCCGTCCCTATGTAAATGTATGGAGACGATTGTTCATACCCTGATCTATATTTTGCTTCATAACTTTTTTATTTGTTGGACTATTTCCCAAAAATTAGTTTCTATGTTTAGCTAATATATTTGTCTTTCTAATGCATTAAGCTAGAACCCCAATGCAGTCGAAAATTTTAATCTACATGGATCCAAACGCAAGTGAAAAATCGTCCCTATGTAAATGTATGGAGACGATTTTTCACTTGCGTTTGGAGCCATGTAGATTAATATTTTCGACTGCATTGGGGTTCTAGCTTAATGCATTAGAAAGACAAATATATTAGCTAAACAAAGAAACTAATTTACATAGGGACGGCGACGGTTTATCGCCTATAACTTTTTTTATTTTTTGCAATATTAAATTTATTTTTACACCATTATATTTCTTTTTTAAATACCTTTCCAACGATCTATAGCACAACCCCAATGCACGAACTTTTTTTGCACTATAGTTCGGGGATCCAGCTGCGCAGCCAACTTCTGCCTCATCTGCTGAGAAAGACATAAGCAAATCTGAAGCTGGTGCATCTCCTCCGAGAAGAAAGCCGAAATATATCCGACTGGAGGAAAAAATTTCAAAGGCACACTCCCAGCATGTGGCTGGTAAAATTGATACATACAGACTGTTGCGTACTGTTCGGTACAGTGTCAATTTAAATAAAAAATAATATTTTTATTCTTCATTAAATTTTTTTAACAATAATTATTTTGAAAAATATTATTTAAAAAATTTTTCTTAACAATAAAAATGATTCTTACTGGTTTGCTGCGCAATAGTTACGTTTATTTATTTATCCATTATTTGCATATTTAACTCTATTATGTTAGTAGAATAAAGTAGAGCTGCAATAGTTACGTTTATTTATTTATCCATTATTTGCATATTTAACTTTATTATGTTAGTAGAATAAAGTAGAGCTGCTTTTTAATTTACGTTTACTTTTAAAGTTGAGGCTCTTTGACATTGGCTGGCAAGTTCTTTGAGCTCCGCCTCCACGCTAATTACGTAAATGAACCAAATAAGATTGAACGATTCTTTTTAGTCTCAGTTGGATTATTTAAATGATTCGTTATTTTTGAACGATTCTATTAGCTAAAAATGAAAATAAAATAGAAAATTTTTTGACGAGGTCGGCAACTCGGTACGATCTTAAAAAACATCAGTCGGCAATTCGATACGTCATTGCGGTCGGCAACTCGGAGTCGGCAAATCAGGTAGACACCCTTGAAATGGTAGGCAGATAAATATTATATCAGACGAAAAGCTCCAAGATGTCATACGTGTTGCATCTGATGATAACTCTTACGTGCTACTGACACACCGAACAATTAATTCAAGAATAGATGAATTATTCCTACAGGAAAAGAACAAAATTTTAGTTCTACTAGAAAGTATGGAAAGATCTACAAAGACTTCATGCACGTGTGAATAATCAGTTGACACCAAACGATTCAACTTCTGGTTACTATTTTATTTTATTTTTATCAAAGTGTTATCATTTATTTTAGACTAGAATCTAAATATAAAGAGCAAAATTTAATTTAATTTGTTAATTTTTAGAAGTCATTATTTAATCTCGTAAATACTTTTTTATCTAGAACCACCAACAAAGAAACGGAAAATGTTGGAAATGGATGATTCGGATTCTGACGATGAGCTTCTTCAGCCGCGATCGTCATTTGCTCCTTTTGAACAATATAAAAATGAGCCGCAGATTGATTTGTCTGAATGTCCTTTGGAATGGTGGAGAAAGCATGAACGTGCATATGCTAATTTAGCAAAATTGGCACGAAAATTCTTGGCTTCTCCAGCTACAACTGTCCCGTGCGAACGATTATTTTCATTATCAGGGAACATGTGACTATAAAACGTGCTTCACTCTCTGCTGACAATATTAACAAACTTGTCTCACTGAGTAGCTGGCTAAGAAATGAGGACAATATGAATGATTTTGAATAAATGCACTTGTTATTTCAAATTGTTATTGAATAAATGCACTTATTATTTCAAATTGTTATTGAATAAATGCACTTATTATTTCAAATCAATTTTTAAATTTACAATATAATTTGAATTTTTTTTTGCGATTAATCGTAATTAATTTTTGCGAACAATGGATTAATCGCACGCGATTAAGCGATTAAAAATTTTAATTGATTCACAGCTCTAATAAAAATATATATATATATATGTATATATATATATATATATATATATATATATATATATATATATATATATATATATATATATATATATATATATATATATATATATATATATATATATATATAGTTCCCGCTCGCTCACCCGCTCATTTTGTGACTGATTTCAAAAAATTTTTTCTCTATAATTGATTCCCCTTGACTCTCAAGGTTGTGTGAAAATGTCATTACGATCGGTTGAATGGTGTAGCAATGCATAAAAAATAACATACAAAACTTCGATAATTGCGTAAACAAAAGCAGTCGCTACGTCGAATAATTCTTTATAGTTTCGTAGTTTGTTCTATTTGTCCATAAAATTTTGTTTCTTAATAAAATAATAGATTATAAAAAGTATTTTTGAAAAGTCTTGTTCGCACGGCTCGTAAACAAACGTAAAAGTTGGTTTCGGTAAAAATGCCTGGGGCAAAAGGTAGAAAAGAGGTTGGACAGGAACGGACGGCACTTGCTGAATTGCTGGGGCTCTATTTATGTGAAGGTTGTTTAAAGACGAACGAGGAGGGCATGAAGAGTTTGATAGATACAAAAAAAGTAGATGAGCCGAAAGAATACCAGTTAATGGGTATAGCAGATGATCTTCGAGCAGTTAAAGAAATTCTGACCAATAACAACAAATTAGCTGAAGCTTTAGAGGACCAGAAAGGTTACCTCCAGGGGTTAGGAAAAAAATTAGATAATCTCAGCAAGGACTCAATTGAAGGACTCAAGGAAAATCAACGGGCAACCAAGGAGTGGTCTAGTTTGTTCAAAAAAAATCAGTTGATGAAAAAAGAGTGGTCAAGCCTGATTAAAGAAAATGTGGAGGTTCTGAAAACAGATGTTGAGGCGGTACAGAGGACTGTGGTGAGTAAAATTGATGTAAACAATGAAAGATTGAAAAGACAAAATAATATTGTGGTTTACAATATGCCTGAGGATGATGATGGTTCAAAAGTCAAGGACAGGGAAACAGTTCTAAAATTATTAAGAGAAGTTACAGACAAAGAGATGGATAATGACATTTTGGAAGTTTTCAGATTGGGAAGGAAAATGGAATCTGCCAGAAAAAACAGACCATTATTAGTCAAGTTTGTGAACCAAAGCACACAGAATGTTGTGCTAGAAAATAGTTTTAGACTGAGGAAAAGTGAAGATTTCAAAATGATAATTCTAAATCAGGATCTTGCAAAAGAGGACAGAGAAGAGTGTAAAAAGTTATTGGAGAATAAAAAGAATGAAGTTGGCCTTAGAGATGATGTAAAAAATTGGGTATTCAGAATAAGAGGGAGACCTGGAAGTTTTAGTGTTTTAACTTTCAGAAAGAAAAATTTATAAAAATGAGCAATTCAAGCCATAAAGTTAGAAGAAGCAGCATTTATGTTTGCTACACCAATGCAGATTGTCTTTGTAATAAGTTTATGGAGCTGCAGGTGTTCTTGGAGTCTGTTTGTCCTAGTCCAGATATAATAATTATAACAGAAATTAATCCAAAAAATTTTAAAGTCTCTGAACAGTTGTCTGAATTTGGTTTGGATGGTTATCAGGTGCTAACTTCAGGTTTTTTCAAAGTGGGTCACAGAGGTATAATGATGTTCTTCAGAGATAATCTTGCAGTTGTGGAGGTGTGCATGACTTTCCCTTTCGAAGAGAAGTTGTGTGCAAAATTGATTATTGAAAGTAAAGCTTTTAACATTCTGTCGGTTTATAGAAGCCCAAACAGCTCTGATGATAATGATAATAAGTTTGTTTGTTTATTGAAAGAGTTTGCTGCACTAAAAGGTGATCATCTAGTTTTGGGAGATTTCAATTTTCCTAATATCAATTGGGAGTTAAGAATGTGCTTGGGATCAAAAGAAAAAATTGAAAACAGATTTCTAAAGTTTATTGATGATAGATTTTGGATTCAACATATATCAGAACCTACGAGAACAAGAGAAGGACAAACACCTCATATCTTGGATTTGATTTTAACTTCTAAAGAGAACATAGCAAATATCGAATATTTGTCACCTTTGGGTGGCAGTGATCATTCAGTTATCGGGTTCAGTGTTGATTTAGAAATGTTAACTTGTGGGGTAAGGCGCAGGTTATGTTACGATCTTGGTGATTTTCACGGATTGAACGAATCTCTGGCCGGTGTTATGTCTGCAAGGGAGAAGGGTAACTTTTCTTTGGAATCAGAGTGGACGTTTTTTCGCAACACATTGAATGATCTTACTGCGATGTTTGTTCCGACGAAAGGTGCTGGGAAGAAACGAAATTTTCGTATGTCATCTGAGCTGTTGAAGCTTATTCGACTGAAACATCACCTATGGAAGCGGATATATAAATATGGAGAAATTGAAAAACTTTTGTTGTTTAGGAAAATTAGAGATAAAGTAAAGAATGACACAAAACAGTTGAACATTGAGTCTCAAGACAGAATTGCAGAAAGTTACAGTGATAACCCAAAATGTTTCTGGAACTATGTGAGGAAAAAAACTAGAACTCGAGATAAAGTTGGAGTTTTGGACACCGATAGTAGAGATTTGCACAAAAACATTGATAAAGCAAATGCTTTTGCCAAATATTTTTCTTCAGTATATGTTGCAGATGGGGATTTTTGTGGAGAAGGGTTTTGTTGTCCAGGTGTACCTGTGGGTGGCATGCAGGAACTGAAAATAGATGCCTGTATTGTGTACAAAAAGCTGAAAGAATTAAACAAAACCAAATCTGACGGACCGGATGGGATTCATCCGAGAGTTTTGTGGGAAACCAGAGAATCAATTTTGGAATATCTAAGCTACATGTTCGAAAAGTCCATAGAGTCTGGACAAGTGGTCAACGATTGGAGAACAGGCGACGTGGTCCCCATAT
>CAXBUH010000077.1:0-32818 GCA_963978895.1 Erpobdella octoculata | reverse complement strand
GTGGCAATCAACTGCACAAATTCAAGAAGGCCCAATAATTCACTCTTGCAAAAGCCACAGAGAATGCGTCACCCCAACAAGAAAAGCCAGCTCAAATCCTCTTCACCTACCTCGTCTCTAAATCACTTTCGGTTTTGGTCCAATAACCCATGCTCGCTCAATAAAGATAAACGCGATGAGCTAACAGCAAGAATAGCAGCCCTCGACCAATCGCTTAGACCACATGCCATGTTTTTTGTGGAAACATGGTTTAACGAATCCTCAGACACCTCCATAGCTGGCTATCAACTGCACCGTAAAGACAGAGAGAGGAGCGCTGGAGGAGGTGTTGCGATCTACGTTGTGGATAAAGTTGTGACCAGTGAGACTGGCATTCCTCAGCTCAACTCTCCAGCTATTGAACAAGTCTGGCGAGTCATTTGTTTCGGTGGAGAAACTTTCCTCGTTGGTTGTTTATATCGCCCTCATGACTTGAACGACGACTATCTCACACAATGTATTGCTTCAGTCACAACAGCTCGTAGCTCACTTTCCGCCTTGAGCTGCTCATTTATGTTGCTCTATGGCGATTTTAATTTCTCTCACACAAAATATGCTCCAATCGACGTGGGTGGTGGCGTGGCAACAGTTGCCCATATAGGTAACGAACATCCTAGTGACATTAGATTTCAAGAGTGCCTCAACGACTGGCACCTTACACAGCTTGTCACGTTTCCCACGTACCGCTGTAATCGTTACGTTACACATAGCAGCACTCTTGACCTCATTATTACCAACGACCCCGACCGAGCTATCGAGATACTTGAAGCTGACTCACTTGGATACACGCCCATGGGCCAATCCCATTGCTTTATAACCGGTCGGTTCGCTGTGGCCGGTCTGAACAATTCACGTGTTTCTCCGTCGCACAAACGTTTTATATGGAGCAAAGCTGACTACAATGCGCTGTCTTCTCGTATTTCAAACACCGACTGGGAAAACTTATTTGATGGCCTTTCAGTACCTGACACTTATCAGCTTCTTATCGACCGATACAACGAAGCGGTTGCACTACACATCCCATCTACAACAACTCCATTTGTCCGGAAAAAAGAACCTTGGGTAACACCCGAAGTTATAAAAGCAGCCAGAGTCAAGCGCGAGGTCTGGGCTAAATACATCGCATCGGGGCGCGACTCTGCAGTTATTCTACGAGAATCTCATCGAGAGGCTTGCAAGCGTGTAGCTAAAACAGTCAAGTCGGCAATTCTCATGTATGAGGAACAACTAGTCAGCGCTTCCAAATCCAATCCAAAACTTCTTCATTCACATGTCCGTAGCAAGCAGTTTGTCAAAGACGACATCAACTCTATTCAGACAGCCGACGGCACCATAACTGCGGACCGTGAAAAAATCTGTTCTTCCCTCAATGACTATTTTCAATCTGTTTTTGTCATCGAACCTGAGGGTTACATGCCTGCTTTTACAGATCGCACCGAATCAATCTGCGATGTAAATGAAAGTTGTTTTTCTGCAGCTATTCTTCAAAAAAGACTCCACAGCTTAGACAAAACTAAATCGATGGGTCTTGACGGTTTGCACCCACGCGTTCTCAGCAATTGCGCAGCTGCCTTTGCCACACCCCTGGCTCTCATCTACAAGCGCTCCTTCATGTCCGGAGTTATACCGGACACATGGAGAAAATCAAATGTTTCCCCTATCTTCAAAAAAGGCAGCAAGCTCAAGCCTTCTAACTACAGGCCTGTCTCTCTCACTCCTGTGCCCTGTAAAGTAATGGAAGGCATTCTACATGAACACATCATGCAGCACTGCGTCGTCAACGGCTTAATCAGCAAACATCAACATGGTTTTCTCAAGAAAAAAAGCTGCTTGACAAATCTACTTGAAACTCGCGACATACTCACTGAAGCTGTTCATCGCGGCTATGTGGCTGACGTAGTATATACAGATTTTGCCAAAGCATTCGACAGAGTACCTCACAAACGCCTACTGCATAAACTAAAAGCTTACGGCATCCGTGGTATGCTACTCACATGGATCGAAGCGTGGCTGAATGATAGGAAGCAGCGCGTTTTGATTGAAGGCTGCGAGTCCGAGTGGAAGAATGTGACAAGTGGCGTTCCTCAAGGCTCTGTTCTTGGTCCACTACTTTTTGTGTTATATATTAACGACTTACCGGACACTATCACACACCAAATCAAAATGTACGCGGACGACAGCAAAATCATCGGCATCATCAAGTCAGCTTCCGACATTTTATCTCTCCAGGCTGACATTGACCGTGCAGTTGAGTGGTCATTCACTTGGCTAATGCACTTCAATGTCGAGAAATGCAAAATCATGCATGTCGGTCGCTCACACAGAATAACCCACCAATACTCTATGAGACATATTGACGGCACGCGGCGACCACTCGAAGTCACAAAAGTCGAACGTGATCTTGGTGTTCTCGTCTCAGATGATCTAAAGGTCCGAGCACAGGTCGAAAAAGCAGCGTCATCAGCCAATCATATGCTCAGCCGACTCAGAAAAGCTTTCCGCAGCCGCAGCCTCATACTGTGGCGTACACTTTACCTCTCCTACGTCCGCCCACATCTTGAATTTGCTGTTCAATCTTGGTCGCCTTATCAAAAGGGCGATATTAACCTTCTTGAGCAGGTCCAACGTCGGGCAACAAAAATCATTGCAACACTAAAACATCAGCCCTATGAACATCGTCTGCAACAGCTTAGGATCACAACGCTACAAGACCGCCGTTCGAGAGGTGACCTGATCGAGCAGTTCAAAATCGCCCACAACATCGACGACGTCAGCTTTTCCGTTCCGCAAACTCGAGCAGCCGGCCACACGGCATACCACCTGCGTGGCCACAACTGCAAATTAGAGCGCCAGTATGTCAGAGGTTGCGAAGAGCGATACAATTTTTTCACAAACCGGATTGTCGCTCCATGGAATGCGCTTACGCAATACACAATTGACGCCCCGACAGTAAACGCTTTCAAGGACCGCATCTCTTAGGAGTCGCGAGTCCTCCAGCTTCTGTCAGTATAGAGGAGCCTGATGTAGCTCCTCTTCATCAAAAATATAACTTTCAGACATTAATTTTTTTATGGCTTGATTTTATAGACTTTTTTTTTTTTTTTTATATATTTTTGGTTCTGATTATAAACAAAACTCAAAACTCATATATATATATATATATATATATATATATATATATATATATATATATATATATATATATATATATATATATATATATATATATATATATATATATATATATATATATATATATATATATATATATATATATATATATATATATATATATATATATATATATATATATATATATATATATATATATATATATATATATATATATATATATATATATATATATATATATATATATATATATATATATATATATATATATATATATAATATATATATTATATATATATATATATATATATATATATATATATATATATATATATATATATATATATATATATATATATCAATTTCTGGATCCGACTTTGGATATTAAAAGGAGGGCTAACAAGATCATCGGTAGCTTACTCCGTAATAATTCATCAATAAACATAAAGCAGATCATTGGAGATTTTTCACCAGGATACATCTATTGTAATGTCAAAACACACAAACCTGGAAATCCACTGAGACCAATTATATCTCAGTGCCCAACACCGACGTTTGCTCTCTCAAAGTTTCTTGTTGCTTTGCTTTCTCCGTATTGTTCGTGTCAACATGCAGTGAGATCATATTTTGAATTCGTCGCCCTAATCAGAAGTAATCGCCACATAACTGGCGTTATGGGCTCTTTGGATGTTACAAATTTATTTACAAATGTGCCCGTCGATACTACCATCGCTATTATTCTTGAAAACGTATATCACAATGCTACACTATCTCCCCCAGCTGTTTCAGAGAGCTCCATGTTGCAGTTGCTGTTGCTGTGTACTAAAGAATTGCCATTTAAACATCCCGATGGCCGATTGTTCAGACAGATCGACGGCGTGGCCATGGGCTCACCCTTGGGCCCTCTATTTGCCGATTTTTATATGAGTCATTTAGAAAATCGTGTGTTCGACGCCATCAATAAACCTACATTATACGCAAGATATGTCGATGACATCTTTGTGATTGCTCGAGATACTACACATTTTGAAGAATTAAGAACTAAGTTTCAGCAATACTCTGTGTTGAATTTTACAATCGAATATAGCGACTGTAATCATACGTTACCTTTTCTGGACGTGATGGTCTCTCAAACGGATTCTGGCCTTGCACATGAAATGTACGTCAAGCCTTCCTCCGAGGGTCTTTGCATGAACGGTGCCGGCTACTGTTCTGATATATACAAAGAGAGTGTTATACATAACCTTCTTGCTCGCGCTTATGGGCTGTCAGAAGATTGGTGTAAATTTCACACAGAAGTCAAACGTCTCAAAACGCTGTTGATCAACAATAACTACACCAACACCATGGTTGATTCTGTTGTGAAAAGATTTGTGAATAAAAAGATTTCTGGCATTCCAGCAAACACTCCTATGGATGTCGTCAGGACTGTTGATATCCGTTACTGTTCCCAGATGCATGACAATTACCGTCTTGATGAGAGAATATTACGTCAAATTATTACAAGTTGCGTTAAAGTTAAATATCGACTCCGACATAGACTGTCATTCTCCATATATTATAAAGACAGAAAATCACACAGCCTTATCATGAAAAATAGTCCTCGTCACGCCAGCATTTTCCAGTGTACAAATGTAGTTTATAAATTTCTTGTCCTGCACCGCATGATGTCATTGCTACCTACATTGGCCAGACACGTACTACGCTCTCCCGCCGGGTTACTATGCATTTACAGGGTGGCAGTATTACAACGCATTCGCAACTGGCTCACAACACAAAACTCAACAGACAAATACTCGTCGATAACACTGTTATTCTCCATCACGAGGCCGACCCCTCTCGATTAAAAATTGCCGAGGCCCTCTACATTGTCCGGGATAAACCAATACTAAACGTCCAAGATGACCATTTTGGACGGACCCTTAAACTATTCAACAATAGGCACCACTTGCAGTGCCACAGCGTTGGTGTGCCGCAGGGCTCCTCATCCGCTGTTGCCCCCAACACTTGCATATTGAACGACCATGCACTTGACAGGCATGGCAAGAGCCCATGTTGTGATCCGGTTTCTTGTGCTCCGTCCACCGGCGCAATGGACCATGCTAACCTTATTGAAATTTGTGGTTTGCCAAACTGCGATCGGCCTACTGGTCCTCCGTCTGCCAGTTCTGTGGATGATACCAGTTGCATTGAGGCTGTGCGTTTGATCGAACAGTGCTTTATCGATCCGTCGGCCATCTGCCGGCCTTCTTCGGACCCGGTGAATGGTGATATGCCACAGGCCTCACCATCGACTGTTCTCCCGCTTTCTCCCTTTTCACACCTCGTCTCTCGCTCTCAGATTTATCTGTACTCCGTACTAGGAGTTCGGCAACCAAAACTACAGGTGTTTCCCATTACAGTTACGACCATCCTTGTGACCAGTACGACAACGGTTCCATTTCTCGTCGAGGTTTATCTCCTTTGTCTGCCAACGCAATAGACGCTGCCAACGAAATAGACCCTACCAACTGTATCGATGTTCCAAATGCAACCGAATTGTGCCCTGCCGACATGCCAAGGACTCCGCTATTCACTGTCCTCCCGCATTCTCCTTTTGTTACACCTCGCATCTCCTTTTCTGATTTATCTGAACTCCGTACTAGGAGTTCGCCAACCAAGACTACAAATGTATCTTATCACAGTTATGATCATCCTTGCGACCAATACGACAACGGCCCAGTTTGTGGTCCTGTTTCCTTTCCTCCATCTACCAACCATATTGAAGCGTTGGACGCGGTCGAACAGTGCTCCACTGGTTTGTCAGCCATGAGCCAACCTCCTCGAGGCCTCGAGACTGCTGACCTGTGTGATGGTGATGGGACTGGTGCGATGTGTCCGCATTTGATCGATAACTGTAATATTACTATACGTAGACGTTGATCATTTTCAACTTTTAATTAAACTCTCAATTTTATCGATATCCTATTATCTTTGAATTGTAGCTTTAAATTCTTATTTTATTATTTTACCTCTTTGCTTTTATTAGTAATTTTCTTTTAATAGTTATATTTTACTACTTAATTTGGTTGTATATTTTAACACATGTAATTTTTTATTTTTTCTTATTTTTTGTTTATTTTTTGTTTATTTGTTTACTCCGAGGCAAAAAAATTTTTTGGTTGTTTCTTAGCGGTTTTCATAATTTGCTTTTACTCTTCTTTGTACTTTGACCTTGATTGATGTGTAAACATATCTGATATGTCTCGCCACACCACTTTATATATTTTCGTTGTAGCTGTAAATTAGTTTTATGAGTTCTGATGATGGCTAATAAAGCCGAAACCTGCAGGTCAGCTCATGACCATAACATTAATAAAAATATATACCAGTTTGTTCAAAAGTGTCTTGGTATTTCCGATTTTCGAAAAGTTTCACGTTTGATAGAAAAAGTTTGTAATAAGAAATGGGCCATAGTCTTTAATAAAGCGTGTTTGAAAGAACATCTTGTTCCTAATTATTTGAAATATATATATATATATATATATATATATATATATATATATATATATATATATATATATATATATATATATATATATATATATATATATATATATATATATATATATAAATATATATATATATATATATATATATATATATATATATATATATATATATATATATATATATATATATATATATATTTTTTTTGCATACTTTGCATCACAATTTTGTATAATTTGTCTTGATGGCGGACGAAACTTCGGCTAGCAAAATGCGAATAAAGGAATTAATTAGAAAACGGATTCAGGAAAAACAGTAAGTACATATTGACGACTCCATGTAACTTTGAGCGTTTTATAGTCTTAGTCTTATAGGGAAGAAATTATTGAAAATTATGATTGTGTCTTAGTTTAGCAAGCTCTGCTTCAGTACCTGATTCACCGGTGAAACCGAGCACAGAAATGCATGATGATTCTTTCAATGCATTGGATGCACATCCTGGGATTGAAAAGCAAGTAGAATTGGTATTGCTATTTAGTTTTTAAATTTTTTTCAGTTTTTTGTGGTTGCATGTCTTTAAATTTCTTTTACAAAAGTACAGTTGTATCATTGGGAAGGATTCACATTTTAAATTTACCATGCCATATTATTGTTGGTAATTATAGCATGCATTTTTAAGATCTTTGAAGAAATTTAAGTTGACTTTCATGAGTGTACCATTATTTAAGTATTTTTTATTTTCACATTTGCTAATCAAAGATGAGTCTGCCTTCTGAATGGAAGACAATAGTGACATCTGGACCAAAAAAAGATGATTCTTGTGACACTGTTGTTCGTGTTGCATTAGATTCTGCTGAAGACTTCAAAATGTGGCTGCAAGCTTATCAAAATCTATCAAAATGCACTTATCGGGTTAGAAGGACCTACCCTCAAGATGGCAAACATGTTAACTTTAAGGTAAATATTTTTCTTGAGACTGATTTGATTTAACTCTTCAATTTAACAGTTGATCATAAATATATGCTTTCAATTGTGCATTTTTGTGATATTGTCCTGCTTTGTTCTTAGTCTTTACATGAAAATAAATATTCATAAATGTTTTTTTTATTTTGCTTATTTTTTACTTTTTACTGAAAGCGATCTTCAATGAAGGAAAGCTTCATAATCACCTGTGTTTGTATCACTTTTCAATCATTTCTACATTTTGTTCATGATTTTGTCATTATAGGCAGACTACCGATGTCATCACAACACTTTACCATCACATAAAGTAAAGCATCCAAGTCAAAAGCATACTGATTGCCAGGCAAAAATGTCAGTTTGTATCAAATCAATCTCAAACAGAGAAGCCAAACGGAAGAGGTTTTAGAGAATTAATTTGATTCAAAAATATTTATCCATATCAATATATCTAATTATAATAGCAATCTCAGATAAGAAAAGTATTTGATTGTATAAATAACAGTCATTTGAATGTATTACCATTTTTAAGAACTGTGTGCTCAAAAGTTAAATCTAAATGCTCTACTACTGATCATTTCAACACAATATCATTTATAATCCAAAATGCAAAACAACATAGACGGCTTGATAACATTTGCCAAACTGAGTGGCCAGGCTGACAGGACATTGCTCCGGTGAGTTATGCAAGACAATAGTCACCCGTTGCATCCATATCTTCCATTGATATCTCCTCGAATCTATAATATGCGCCGAAGACCCCATGACTACAAATTTCCAGATAAACAAAACAGTTTTTTAGCAAAAAATTATCTAATTCGTTTATTTTATGAACTTCAAAAACTATTCACTATTTCATTTTACTCTTTTAGTTTATTTATTAATAATTTCTTTTTGTTTTATTTATTGCTGTCTAAATAAAGATGAATTGAATTGAACATAGGGCTATCAGAATAAATTCCTCAAGGATTAATGTTCATTAATTTTTTTTTAGGTTATCTGAAGACAAATATCTTCCAGATTTTCCAGCTACTATCATTTTTCACAATCACCATAATCACAGGATTTCAGCTGCACAGGCTCTAAAATATCGGGATCCTTCTGATGTAATAAGAACAAAATTTCTTGATTTTTTCAAAGCTGGACATGCACCATCACATGCTTTAGAGCTCCATAAAAGAGATCTCATGGAAACCTATGATGAGGAATATTTTCTTAGAGCTGCAGACAGATCAATATGTCCTGATGTAAACTGGGTTTTTCGGTTATATTATCAAGTATTTGAGAAAAAGTTTGGTTCAACGCACGCAGATCAGTTACAGGAAAGTTTAGAAACAGCCATAAACAAGTACAGTAGGCCGAATGGAGAAGGAAAAGCTAGCATAAAGTTCATAGAAGGGCATATCAGCATAGCAGTTTTAACACCATTGATGGAACGTGTTCATTCTTTGCAAAGATGTTCAGAAATTGTTTTTATGGATAGTTCTGGAAACATGGATCGATATAATTGCAGAGTCTTTCTTTTGATGACAGACAGTTCAGTTGGAGGATTGCCATTAGGTGTACTAATAACAAGCAGTGAAAGTGAAGCTGTCATTTATACTGCACTGCATCAGTATCTTGAACTTCTACCAGAGCAGGCATTTGGAGGCAGAGGAGGTTTGGGTCCTGCAGTTTTTATGACCGATAATTGCCAAGCAGAAATAAAGGCCCTTGGTAAATGTTTTCCAAATTCTAGACTTTTGCTGTGTTCCTTTCATATTCTCCAAGCCACGTGGAGATGGCTTTGGAATCAGAAACATGGCATTAAAGCCGACCACAGAGTTGCTCTGTATAAATTCGTATCAGCCATGTTGTACGCAAATAGCAATGAAGAATTTGAGAATAAGTTTGATTTGCTGAAAAGCAGTGATGAGGCAAAAAAATATCCAACATTTTTTCAGTATGTGACCGATTTAAGTCACATTGCAGATAAGTGGGCCCTTTGTTTCCGTGTTGGGTTGATACATCGTGGAAATGACACAAATAACATCACAGAAGCTGCAAACAGAGTCATGAAAGACAAAGTTTTTTTCCGCACAAGAGCATTCAGCATTGTACAGTTATTTGATTTTTTAACTGACGATCTCCAAGCATACTATTCTAGAAAACTTATTCATGCTGTTAGTGGAAGATTGGAACAATTCCAACAATCGAGATACAAAATTAAAAATGATATTATTGTTGATTTGGAAGTTATTGATGTTTCTGCAGGGCAATACTGCGTGAAAAATCATAAAGCAAAAACAGAATATGCCGTCAACATTGATGTCGGACTGTGTTCCTGTCCTGTTGGCTGCAATGGAGCACCCTGTAAGCATCAGCATGCTGTTACTGTTCAAAAAAACATCACTTTTGATAACTGCCTACCCAGGGACCATTCATCAAGGCAAGAATTGTACTGGGTAGCAACTGGTGACAAAAATGTTCCAGAAGGATGGTTTGGTAATCTGACCCTTACCAGCCCGTCTAAACATAAATCTATGCTGGTTGAGGGTTTCACTGGCAGCAGTAGTATAGATGTATTAGATTCTATTGCAACAGAAAAACAAGAAAATTGTACAGATGGTGATTTCATTTCAGAGGAAAAAGAAGAATGTCGGCAAATTCTACAATCGACCATAGACACCATAATGCTGCATTATGACAATAACCCAGCTGATTATAGAAAAGCCATTTTGTCATTACATAGAAATTTTAAAACTGTGCACACCGAAAGCTCAGAACTCTCTTTGCTGCACTCCTGTTTTAAAGGACCACTTGGCTCCAGTAAGAAATGTACTGCCATTAATGTTCAGCCAACTTCAGTAGCCAGGCGCAAGATGCATATAGGAGGAAGGAAATGTGCACAGACAGGTAGAGTGCCTAAATCAGCATTTGTTCCAGAACATGGATATGTGAAACAAAAATCGTCATCTTTTAGGCTGCCATCAAAAGCAGCTAAAGCACCTCATTCTTTGGCTACTTGTGTGGATGACAACAAAAACATTGGAAAAGCTCACTAACTTGATTTTCTTTGGATTCTTTATTGAAGGGTGCTAAATAGAAAAAAATTGAATGTTTTACAGTTATGCTTTTGTGTGTAGATTTTTATTCATTTTATAAACTCAAGAGCTATCTACGTATCACGTGTAAATAAAAAATTATTTACAAAATAAATACCAAATACTTTTCATGAAAGTTTATCACTGGTGATTTGGAAAAATACAATTACTTTTGATATATACTAGTAGTGTAGATTAAAACAGTTCAATGTTTATATAGTAGTAGCAGGTGCATGAAGTTAGCCACCGACGAGTTAGCCTCGGAAATTTTCCTATAGTAAAAGGCCTACCTGGTGCGTTTTTAAATTTCAACGCCTAAACCAATCGTCGCATAACAATGAAACTTACAAAGATAAATTACTGTGGCGGTACATTTGCACACACACACACATATATATATATATATATATATATACATAAACTTTTCGCTAGAGTCTTTATTATGGGATTTGGGCGTATACTTCTAAAATCAATTAAAAATAAATTTCTACATAGAGTTTTTTATTATTTTTTCAATAGAATAAATCATAAGGATACAGAATATATAAATTCCATTGTTACATGATGCAATGTAACATGCAATAATACACACGAGGAATGGTTCAGTCGTGAAAAAAGACAAACATTTCGCTAGGATCTTTAGTATGGGATTTGGGCGTATACTTGGAAAATCGATTAAAAATAAATTTCTACATAGTTTTTTTATTTTTTTAAATAGGATAAATCATAAGGATTCAGAATATGTAGGTTTCATTGTTACACGACGCAGAGTACAGTCGTGAAAAAAGAAAAACATTTCGCTAGGGTCTTTAGTATGGGATTTGGGCATTTACTTCTAAAATCGATTAAAAATAAATTTCTTCGTAGATTTTTTTAAATAGTAAAGATCATAAGGATTTAGAATATGTAAGTTTCATTGTTACAAGACGATTGGTCTAGGCGTTAAAATTTAAAAACGCATCAGCTAAGCTAGACATCTTACTATAGGAAAATTTTTCGTGGCTAACTTCATACACCTAGTAGCAGCTTATCATAAACTGACACAAATAGAGTACATGGACAAGCATCTGCTTATTAAAACAGTTCAAGGTTTATTTTATAGCAGCAGCTATTACAAATGTCATAAATAAACAAAATTGTAAATGAATTTCCGTCATATTAAAATTAGTCACGTTATTAGTTTAGTGCTTATCCTTACTTACTGCTAAACTTACCTTACTGATTTGCTTATGTGACGTCTCAATTCAATTATTAGTGGGTGAGTTGTGGAAGTAAGGAACAAAACTATGCAGAGATCACCACTAGGCCTTCGCCTTGGTCTTGGTCCTTGGATCACGCGCGACTTCAGTTGGAACGAAGAGTAATAGTCGATATTTAGGATAAACATAAACAAAATACAAAGATTTATAAAAATTTAAAATTAAATACATGTGCTTAACCAAACGTATTAAATTATTTTTAACAATTAAATAATCTTATTTGTTTTATTTTTTTTTAAATGTAGAATCTGCAGTTCTATCAAAATTCTATAGAATTACAGACAGACCAAATTAGCTAATTATACCAGTAGTGATGGGGTATGATGTAGCCAATCAAATACTTTGTGGGCGTGGTTTCAAATAAAATCAACACCGGCTAGATCTATTTTTAGAAAGTTTGCGTACGTTTCGAAAATATGCTGCCCGCACTTTTTACGAGTGTCCTGATGTAACCAAAGACTATATAGACGCCTGAATTATCGAGATATAAACGGCTTAACCCAAAAGCATTTTTTAAAATATATTTTTCATTTTCACTTGTTACTATTCACGTTTTTATCCGTATCAGGGATTTCTCAGGTGGGGAAATGCCAAAAACCCGAATTTTGACATTTGCCCGCATCGGTCTAGCCAATCGGGCAAATAGCGTACGAAGTCGGGCAAATAGCGTACAAAGTCGGGCAATTGGCGTAGGAAGTCGGGCAAATAGCGTACAAAGTCGGGCAAATGCCCTACAAATTCCAGCAAATGCCGTTCGAAGGTTAGTAGCCGGACAAAAACTCGTCAAAACATCACCAAAACCGCCGTGATCATACACAACCTCTAGAAGCTGGTCACATTAACGTTGGCGCAACCAATACATCAGTCCACTATAAGCACAGCTGACGAACCACATAATGGTGTCTCAGATTTCACTCTCTAATTAAAATGGCATTTGGTTTTGTCGCTAGAGTAACCAAAAATAAACATTGAATCAATTTTCAATATTTATTGGTAAAAAATTAAAAAAAACCCTTTAAGTCAAAACAATAATATCGGTGTGTAGAGTATGGAAATCAATCTCATTTAGTTCATAGGCATCCATAGCTCCCACACCTTTTCGTCTGTTTTTTTCGCTAGACTAAAGTAACAAAATATAAACATTAAATCATCTGCGTCTTAAAACACATGGTGTAAAAGACTATAAACTATAATAAAAAAAAAAAAAAAAAAAAAAAAAAAACATTAAATCAATTTTTTAATATTTGTTTCTAACAAATTTAAAACATTTTTTAGGTCAAATCATTACCAATTTTGGTGTGTTGAGTATCGACACTAATCTGGTTGAATGAATGAATGAGTGAATGAGTGAAAGTTAGACAATATTTAAGGTGGCGTAAGTCCATGTCAATGGGCCTCAAGACCACCAAACAGGTGTGTTTTTAGGACCTTTCTGAAGCCTTCAATGGGGCAAATGGATGTAACTTCTGGTGGGAGTTTGTTCCAGATTCTTGGCCCAGCAACCTCAAATAACCTATCTCCAGCACTCTTGAGACGTCCTGTCGGAGCGAAGAGAAGCGACGACGGAGAGGATCAAAATCGTTTTCGACATGGCATGTCATGTAGGCGTTGGAGTGATGAGGCGAGGCAAGATACTGTGGGACCATCTCTCTGAGGCACTTGAAAATGATGAGTGCCAACGTAAACACTATCCTGAATTTAATTCTAAGCCAGTGAAGTTCGTGGAGTATTGGGGGTAATGTGGTCATGTTTGCGGCTTTTCGACGCAAGCCTGGCGGTTGGTCTCGTAGGATCAGGAATTAGATAATATACATTACAAAACAGAAAAAATAATTTTTCAAAAATAGATAAAACAGCTTTTAAAAATTAAAATTCAGTAAATTTAAAAAAAATTCCCAAACTTAACGAAATGCATTTATGGCGCAAGATTAACTACAATAATTCATAAACTAATCACATGAGTAATTATAATTACTCTAGCGACAGAAACAAAAATTAAAATTAACATCTGAGACTAAACTAAAACGATAATTCAACAACGAAGGAAAAAAATACTAAACAGTAATTTAGAAGCTGTTGTATATTTTTTTATTCAATTTGATAAGAATTTTAATACGAAACATTTGCCACTTTATTATAGGGCCAAAACTGAGACACCATTGTTTGGTTCACGACACCTGCTTATAATGAACTGATTGTTAGCTTGTACTTCAACTCCGCCTTGCATTTGCAAGCCAGTCCCAAGCCTGGAGAAAGGAGGAGGGAAAAGTTAAAAAGAACAAATTATGATCCACGACAGGAAGTACTTAGGTGCTTCCTACATACAGCCATTTCAGTCTTAAAACACCTGGTGTAAAGGACTATAAACTATTATAAAAAAAAAAAAAAAAAAAAAAAAAAAAAAAAAAAAAAAGCTTGTACTTCAACTCCGGCTTGCTTTTGCAAGCCAGTCCCAAGCCTGGAGAAAGGAGGAGGGGAAAGTTAAAAAGATCAAATTATGATCCACGACAGGAACTACTTAGATGTTTCCAACATACAGCCATTTTAGTCTTAAAACACCTGGTGTAAAGGACTATAAACTATTACAATAAATAAAGCTTGTACTTCGGTGGCATTTGCCAGACTTCGTACGGCATTTGCCCGACAAGGTACGTCATTTGCCCGACTAGGTACGTCATTTGCCCGACTAGGTACGCCATTTGCCCAACTAGATACGTCATTTGTCCGACTTCGGACGACATTTGCCCGACTGGCGTGAGCGATTCGGGCAAATGTGTAAGAGCCCTCTCAGGCTTACGTGGAGACGTTATATATTAGTGTTGAGTATAGAAGACATTTTTTTCTGTTTATTTTACCTGGACTTTAAATTATTGAATTGAAAAATTTGAAAAAATAACAACAGTTGTTGCTATTGCTGATTTAACTATCGAGTTATTTAAAATGAACATTTTATACAAATTTTAAAAAGATATTAAAGTTTGAAACAGGCAAATTTTTTTTCAATGTTTCAATAATAGTATTGAATGCGGTTACAAAAAATTTAAATTAATAAATACAATTTCGTGACAGCAACAAATAATCTTTCCCGACAATTTTGATTTCACACAAGGGGCTAGGGTATTTTTGTGGGAATACCATTTGTAGAACCCTAATCTCCTCAGCCTTGTGAAAATGTCAAAATACATGTTATACTTTTCAATCGTATCTTCTTCAAAAACGCCTGTGTGAACCTCAAATCCCATTTGTTTTACTTTGAAGAGAGAACTGTCATTCAAAGCTGTGTTTAGACTGCTCCATTCTGATCCTTCGATATCAAATTTCAGGTAGTCTATAACCACCTGTGTTAAAAGAAATATATGCAACTTGTTTAGAATACCATTTTTCGAAGAATATAAATATTGTTAAGTTATTTTTATTCGTATGAGGCATGGACTTTTAGATGGAACTACTGGACGTGAAGCTCATTAGCGCTCGTTACCTTTTAAGGGATATTTCGACAATCGCACAAGTGCTACTAATAATGAACTATTTCAACACGTTATTCTTAACTTGATTTCTTGCTTGTCCAAAATATATTATATATATATATATATATATATATATATATATATATATATATATATATATATATATATATATATATATATATATATATATATATATATATATATATATATATATATATATATATATATATATATATATATATATATATATATATATATATATATATATATATATATATATATATATATATATATATATATATATATATATATATATATATATATATATATAAGATTTTCGGTAATACACGCTCTGTTAAAAATACATTTGTATTTGCCGTTTAACACTTTTTTACAAAGACTTTCCAGCTTTCGTTTTTTACGTAAATAAAGACTAATATCCTTGTTCATGGTTACATATTTATTAGCCAACTGACAAGTTTCGACATTAACTTGTCATCATCAGGGTTTAATTTTAAAATGACCAAGCAGATATTCACAAATGAAGAAGAAAAATCGTTTTCTGAATATCTTGTACATGCAGCAAAACTTTATTATGGCTTATCAAAAAAAAACCACCAGAAAACTAGCTTATGAATTGGGTATTTCACTTTCGAAAAATGTTCTAAAATCGTGGCATAGCTCGAAGTTTGCTGGACCAGATTGGCTTCAAGGATTTATGTCCAGGATTAAAGAACTGTCACTACGGAGCCTAAAGGCGACCAGTTTAGCACGAGCAACCGAACAAGAATTCTAACTTACACGGAAGTGATTAATGAAATTCGCTAGCAGCAGGAACAAAAAAATAAAAAAGCATCCACTGCAAAAAGAAAAAGAAAAAAACAAAGATTATAAGACCCAACAAGTCTGATAAAAAAAAATGAAAAAACCCTGCCAATAACATTTATTTTAAACATAGTAATTGAGGTCCTGGAAACCAAATTTTTTAAAAATGTTGAAACACTTATATCATTATTTTTTGAGTATATACTAAATACTAATTTTGACATCTGTAGCATTCACAGTTTTTGAGTAGCAGTTACTTTGAAAACCAAGTAACCCTATTTTCCACCCCACATTTGAAGTCCTAGAAACTAAATTTTCAAAAAATTATGAAACACGTATATCATTATTTTTAGAGTAGAAGCTAAATACTTATTTTTACTTATGTAGCATTCACAGTTTTTAAGTAGGAGCTACTTTGAAAACCATGCACTTTTGTGACTTTTATTTTGTAAAAAACCTGTATAATAATAATAATAATAATAAGTAATCCCCACATTTAAAGTCTTGGAAACCAAATTTGTAAAAATGGTGAAACACGTATATCTTTATTTTTAGAATAGAAATTAAATACAAATTTTTACATCTGTGGTATTTACAGTTTTGAGTAGCAGTTACTTTAAAAAACAAATAACCCTATTTTCCACCCCCCCTTTTAAAGTCCTGGAAACCAAATTTTCAAAATATGCTAAAACACGTCTTTCATTATTTTGGCCCCCTGAGCCTGGGGATCTTAACTTTCCAGGCCAAAAGTTCCTATGTACGACCATCGAAGGTAATTGCGTAATAAAACTTAAATTTTGTTTACGTAACAACGTTTGAAGGTTTCAAGCAACTTTTAGAAAATCTATTTTACGTCTAATGGGCTAAAATAAGTTATGAAAGAGTGGAAAAGAAAAAATGAGCGCGAGCGGGAACGGAAACGGGAAAACAAGCGGGATCGGAAACGGGAGATCAAGCGGGGAAGGAAACGGGAACAAGAAGGAAAAATGATAAAACACCTCTGAATATATATATATATATATATATATATATATATATATATATATATATATATATATATATATATATATATATATATATATATATATATATATATATATATATATATATATATATATATATATATATATATATATATATATATATATATATATATATATATATATATATATATATATATATATATATATATATATATATATATATATATATATATATATATATATATATATATATATATATATATATATATATATATATATATATATATATATATATATATATATATATATATACCGTTCCTTGACACATTGATCTCTAACGCCGAGAAAAAATTCTCTATTCAAGTCTACAGCAATCCAACAAATGGCGGTGAGACGCTCAATGGTCAAGGCTTTTACCCTCAGAATTATAAAATTAGTGTGATTCTGAACTTTTTAACAAGAGCACATCGGATCACAGAAAATGAAAAAGATTTCCATATTGAAGTTGACAGAATTAAGTCTCTTCTAATAAACAATAACTTCTCCAATACGTCGTATCTTCAAATAAAATTACATTTGACGATCCACACACAAACGTTGACGTCACACTCAAGGATGTTGCCAGTGGCAGAAATGGAGAAGATGGAAGTGTTGAAGGCGTACACAGGCGTGTTTATGACATGCTTAACGACATGGCTAGCAGAGAGAACAAAGAGGACAGAAATTTTTAAAATGGTGTGCACGAAAATGTTGACGATGAACTTCTTGTTTTGCCTGGCTATAGAACTGAAGAGCCTATAGTTCATCCGTCATCATGTGCATTTCTGCCCGATAACCAGATTTTTGATAGTGGACTGATCGAACACACGATTGATCATGTATGTGCATGTCAACCCGATCGTCTGTTGTTGGATGCGCAGTGAGAAATACCTGTTGACCATCGGATCTGCCAAACAAGTGATCAATCTCTTGATCGGTCTAATGACCGGACTCTCGATCCACCCAACGTTCTTCCACATGTTGTTCCTCCTCTTGTTCAACTCAACGATAGTTTTGTTCAAGACACCACTAACCTATCTGCATGCGAGTCTGACTCGGTAGACTTGTATGTTTCATGCAGCCCTCCCGACCATAAGTGTGCTGCCGGCTTCATGGGTACAAGAGTGGATAGTGAAGAATATGGTACGAACGTAAACAATGAAAGTTTGAATGATTGCGATGATGTCCCCGTTCCCGTCGATATGATTTCATTTTCTCACCTTGCATAAATATTACTGTTAGACGTAGATAACACCACAAGCTAGCTACAATAACTTTATTTTTATCTTGGAGTATATATCTTACTTTTTAAGCTTCATTAATATAATTATGTTTAAATATTTTATACATTATACTTTCTACTTTTTATTTTGAACTTCTAATTTACTTTTTAACTTTTGTGCAACTTCGTCTTTTTATATGTTTATCAAGTTTGATCTCTCTACTTTACCTTTAAAATAAATTAACCTATTAATTTAATATGTACGTAGTTTTATATATTTATTACTTCTCTTTTTCAACCATTTCAATATCCTGTATAAATTGTATCTCATTTTTAAAATTACTAAAATTGAGTCTTTTTGTTTTTACACATCACTATTCATTTTAGTTTGTTTATAATCGCCCTGATAATGACAAAATGTCGAAACTGGCCAGTTGGCGATTTCAATAAAAGATGAACATTAATAGTCGTAATCTTTTTTGTAGTTAAAAAACGCAGCCTAGAAGTGTTTTGCAAAAAATTCGTTAACTTAAAATGGAGAGTTGTATTTAATAGAGCATGTTTAGAAGAAAATTTAATTCCTCGCTATGTGAAATATATATATATATATATATATATATATATATATATATATATATATATATATATATATATATATACTAGCTGGGTTACCCGGCGTTGCCCGGGGAATTTAAAGGTTTTTTTATCGTTTTTCTCTCTGGCTCCCGTTTCCTTAACCGCTCGTTTGCCCGGGCATCTTTGCATCTATTGAAACATTTATGCAGATACTTTTGATTTTTAATTAAAAGAAATAAAACAAACACATACAGTCATTTTATTGCAAAGCTTTCTGATACACAATGTTTTTTGTTTTTCCATAAGGTGCATTAATAGTTATACTATTATACTTAAAATACATTAATAGTTATATTGATATACTCACTCACAATAAATTTTTCAATTTTCTTGTCTGTAAGCACAAAATAATATCTGTTAGACTAAAAGTAGCACAAAATAATATCTGTTAGAGGTTAGAGTGGTTAGATTGGTTCGAGTGGTTAGACTGGTAGAGCGATAATGATAGCCTGACACACAACGACCGAAACAATTTACAATCTATATATATAAAAGAACATGTCCTGACTGACTGACTGACTGACTGACTGACTGACTGACTGACTGACTGACAGATGACTGACTGATAATCAACGCCGAGCTCAAACGCCTCATCCTAGGAACGTGAAATTTGGAACTTATATTACTTTTATAGCGTAAACATTCGCTAAGAAAGGATTTTTGAAAATTTTGCTCCTGAGGGGAAAAAACTGGAAAACAAATTTTTTTCTAAAACAATGTATATCTCGAAAACCAAAAATGAGGAGATTTTGAAATTTGGTATATAGATTCTTTTTGAAAAATAAAAAGATACGTGTTTCACCATTTTTTGAAAATTTGGTTTTCCGGACCTCAAATGTGGGTTGGAAAATTGGGTTATTTGGTTTTTAAAGTAGCTTCTACTCAAAAACTGTTACTGCTACAGGAGTAAAAATTAGTATTTAGTTTCTACTCCAAAAATAATAAAACACGTGTTTTAGCATTTTTTGAAAATTTGGTTTCCAGGACTTCAAATGTGGGGTGGAAAATAGGGCTAATTGTTTTTTATAGTAACTGCTACTCAAAAACAGTAAATACCACAGATGTAAACATTATTATTTAGTTTCTTTTCTAAAAATAAAGATATACGTGCTTCACCATTTTTAACAAATTTGGTTTCCCGGACCTCAAATGTGGGTTGGAAAATTGGGTTATTTGGTTTTTAAAGTAGCTTCTACTCAAAAACTGTTAATGTTACAAAAGTAAAAATTAGTATTTAGTTTCTACTCTAAAAATAATGATATACGGGTTTCACAATTTATTGAAAATTTGGTTTCCAGGATTTCAAATGTGGGGTGGAAAATAGGGTTATTTGGTTTTTAAAGTAACTGCTACTCAACAACTGTAATTGCCACAGATGTAAAAATTAATACTTAGTATCTACTAAAAAAAAAAGATATACGTGTTTCATCATTTTTTGGGTTATTTGGTATTTAAAGTAGCTGCTACTCAAAAACTGTTAATGCTACAGAAGTAAAAATTAGTATTTAGTTTCTACTCCAAAAATAATGAAATACGTGTTTTAGCATTTTTTGAAAATTTGGTTTCCAGGACCTCAAATGTGGGGTGGAAATAAGGGTTATTTGATTTCAAAATAACTGCTACTCACAAACTGTAAGTGCTACAAATGTAAAAATTAGTTTTTTGAAGTTTTGTGCCGGTTAAAAGTAGCTAAGTCCAGTTTATCATCGGCCGGGCCAAGCCGTTATTTTAGAGTCTTCACACGGGCCAGGCCAAACCTTAAATCAAAGTGGGACGGGCCAAGGTTTTCAACCAAGTATATAGATATTTTAGTGATTTTAGGGTCTTCAGTTTGGCCGGGCCAAACCTGAGGTCAAGGTGGGACGGGCCGAAGTTTTTCATCAAGTATATAGAACTTCTAGGCCTGTAAAAATGGGCCGGGCCTAATTCAGACGGGCTGTGCCGGGCCAGAAGTTTGGGTTTTTAAAACGGGCTGGGCTAATTTGTCGACGGGCCGAGCCGAGACCTAAAAAAATGATCTCTACTATGGATGCACGGTTCAAACTCTCTAATTTCATGCGAGCGAAGCCGCTACGGGCACTGCTAGTGTATATATATATATATATATATATATATATATATATATATATATATATATATATATATATATATATATATATATATATATATATATATATATATATATATATATATATATATATATATATATATATATATATATATATATATATATATATATATATATATATATATATATATATATATATATATAATTTTGATCATCATTCAACTGATGAACTTTTTCAGTGCTATTCATCTACTCTATCAAAGCTTCTCGATAATCACGCTCCGTTTTCGTTAATCAAAAGAAAACCTCGAAATCTACTAACGCCATGGTTTGATAGTGAATGCCGGGCATTTAAGCGGTCCACGAGACGACTTGAACGGATTTATCGTCGGCATCACACAACGGCGAGTAAATCTATATGGATTGACGGCTTGCGGACCATGCGATATTTGTTCCAGAGAAAAGAGCATGAATACTGGGAAGCCAGGATTGCCGTTAATCAGAAAGCTCCAAAAAAGCTCTGGAGTAACTTGTCAACACTTCTTGGTAAAGATAAGTCCTCATCTAATGTGAGCTCTTCTATTACTCCAGACCAGTTTGTGAGGTTTTTTTCAAGACAAGGTAGAGCAAGTTAGAACACATACAGCGCTTGCAAAGCCACCATCTATACTTTTGACCAGCACGTTGTTCATGGATGAATTTCAACCAGTCACGGCTGATGAGATAATAAAATTGATAATGGCTGCTCCGAACAAATATTGGTGACTGGATCCATCCCCTACTTGGATTATCAAAAAATGTTGTGTCCACGTTGCATCTTTTGTCGCTTTGATGTGCACTCGATCTTTACAAGAAGGATATTTTCCTGCTAGTCAGAAGTCAGCACTTGTCACTCCGCTTATTAAAAAAGACGGACTTGACCCTGTTGACATGAAGAGCTATCGACCAGTCTCTAACCTGACCTTTATGTCAAAACTGGTAGAGCGGATTGTTGCTAAACGATTGAATGTACATCTAGGTCTTTCTGGCAGTCTCCCATCGAACCAATCTGCGTATCGCCGGTTTTACTCTACAGAATCTGCACTACTCAAAGTAGTG
The DNA here is from genome assembly GCA_963978895.1 of Erpobdella octoculata. NCBI lineage: Eukaryota > Metazoa > Annelida > Clitellata > Hirudinida > Erpobdellidae > Erpobdella > Erpobdella octoculata. The sequence continues at coordinate 10,518 of CAXBUH010000077.1, read as the reverse complement.
AATGATCTGGCAGTTCCTACTGATAGTGGTAAGATGTCGCTACTGAGTCTCTTAGATATGAGTGCCGCATTTAATACTGTTGACCATGGAATCCTTATTGAGTGACTTGAAAAAACTCATGGCATCTGTGGAGTTGTCTTAAAATGGATTATTTCATATTTATCTAACCGCACGCAACGGGTTAGTGTGGGTGGGAACTTGTCATTGTCCGTGTCGCTTAGTAGTGGAGTACCCCAGGGATCAGTCTTGGGCCAACTACTCTTTCTATTGTACACCACTGATTTACTTGAAATTATTCATCGTTCTGGACTCGAGGGACACTGCTATGCCGACGACACCCAAACATATGTTCACTGCTCTGTTGATGATGCGGAAAATGTTCACGTTCGCTTATTGCCCTGCATAGAGAACATTGAACAGTGGATGGCTTCTAATCGTCTAAAACTGAATGGCGATAAGACTGAATTAATCTGGATAGGTGCAAGATCAAATTTGCAACAGAGTAAAGCAAAAGCCTTGTTAGTTGCTGGGGCTTTGGTTGCCCCCACAGAAGTTGTTCGAAACCTAAGTGTTTATGTCGATTCTGAGCTTTCCATGAAAGATCATATATCTAAACTGTCAAAAACCTGTTTTTTCCAACTACGACAACTTAGAACCATAGGAAGGTCTCTGACAAGTGAAGCAACACGTCTCCTGCTGCATTCGTTTGTTGTAAGTAGACTTGACTACTGCAACTCTCTATTTACAGGCTTACCTCTTAGTGCTCATAGAAAGATTCAACGTATTCAAAATGCAGCTGCTCGTCTTTTTGGTAGACTAAAGAAACATGATCATGTGACTGCAATAATGAAAACTGAACTCCGGTGGCTGCGTATCTCTGAGCGAATTACTTTCAAAATTGGGACTTTAGTCTACAAGGCGCTCCATGGCGAAGCCCCCTCATATTTGCAAGAGCTGTGTGTCATATATATATATATATATATATATATATATATATATATATATATATATATATATATATATATATATATATATATATATATATATATATATATATATATATATATATATATATATATATATATATATATATATATATATATATATATATATGTTTATATATATATATATATATATATATAATTATATTTATATATATATATATAGATATATATATATATATATATATATATATATATATATATATATATATATATATATATATATATATATATATATATATATATCAAAAATAAGCGGAGGTATTAAATTATCTTTGAAACATGCTTTTAAAAAATTAACTTTCCATTTGTTGGAAGTGAGCCTTTTGTCAATTTTTGTCATATTTTTTAACCCAAACTCTCCGGAGTGTGTCAGAGGTAGCAAAAAATAGAAACAAACATTCAGAATGGTTTTACGTTATTACAAGACATATGCGTTTCGGCTATTACAGTGCTATCGTAAGAGTCTGTAATTAAACAAAAAAAAATTATAATTGTAAACCTTGTACCTAACGCGAGATCCAACACGAAAAAATTGATTGTTGAACACGAACACCCAAACAACAAATACATTAATAAACGAGGTATTTTCTACGACGAGTTATAATTATCGATGATGAAACAGCTGGTATCTATCTGGAACTCAACCGTGGTTATTCAAAACAAGAATAGATATATTTGAAGTATTGTAAGGAAGTTTTATAGAGCAAACAAATAATAAAAGTATAAATGGAAGAATATCTAACTGTTTTATATCACCAGGTTTGAGCTATTACAACACATTGTTTGAACAGGCAAAGAATGACATCAAAAAAACTTGATCAATCATAAGAAAAGCCTTAAATAAATCTCATCCTGAATCTATTGAAAGAATTTTCCCCAATGGTCAACTAGTTAAAGACAAATTATTATTATCCAATATCTTCAATGAATATTTCACATCTATTGGTGCCAATACTGCTAACACCATTCCATCTATAGCTACTACCAACTATAAAGACTACCTGGTCAAACCTATTTCAGATTCAATTTTTCTTGAAGAAATTACTGAAACTGAAATAGTGAAAACAGTCAACAGTTTCAAAAATTCCAGAAATACTGCAATAGATGATTCAAGTAATTTCTTGCTCAAGTCCGTAATAAACTCCATATCCAGTCTTTTTTGTCATATTTTTAATCTCTCATTCAAGAGAGGCATATTTCCCGATCCCTTAAAGACATTAAAAGTCATTCCAATCTTTAAAAAGAGCGACAAGGAATACCTTGATAATTACAGACCTATATCACTCTTGTCTCCAATTTCAACAAGCACCAGATCATTCACAACAACCAATCTGGATTTGAAGCGAATAGTTCTACTGATCTTGCTTTTATCAATCTCACAGAGCAAATACTACAGGAAATGAACAACAAGCACACCACTGTGGGTGTTTTTATCGATCTTAGCAAAGCTTTTGATACTATCAATCACGACATTCTGCTTAATAAGATCTCACACTATGGTATTCGTGGCACTGCACATTTATGGTTTGTTAACTATTTGAAAAATAGAAGACAACTAGTTTCTCTTGGCAATACAAACTCAACTTTGAGAGCCATATCCATAGGAGTTCAACAAGAGTCAATTCTGGGCCCACTACTTTTCAACATCTTTGTTAATGGCATTGTAACGTCGGTTGTCCGATGAAGAAAATCTTCAACAGGAGCTGGCGTTCAGGTTCTTATTTATTTATAGACACCACAAGTTCGGAGGTACCCACAAACTGTATTAGCGCCCAAGGTACAACGCACAGAGAAATCAAATCAATAACAACTTATTAACACGAAGAAACGGAACGGAGCACGAAACAACAATTTATTAGCACACAGCGAGGCACAAAGCACAAAAAAACAATTATATCCATTTTAAAAGCAAGTCCGTCATATCGTCACATAGCATAGCATAGAAAATAAAAATAAAATAATAGATATTTAATTTTATATCCCAGATAAAAATATAAATAAAAAATAAAAATAACTAATTACAAATTAGTAACAACCGTTACAGACATATTTAAAACTTCTAAACTGCTCTCCACAATAATATATGCTGATGACATTAATTTGTTCTAACCTGGACATTCTATAGATGAAGTTACCGCTGTGAGGAACACTGAATTAGAAAAATTTTCTCAGTGGTTATCTGCCAATCGTCTCAAAATTAACATCAACAAAACAAAGTACATGATATTTGGACCAAAAATTAAATTAAATGCTTATAGTGTACCGGTATTTTATTCACGTCCACGCACACGTGTGCCAAACGCATGTTATACAGGTAATTACAGGTGAGCGCTCCTTAGCTTGCTAGGCTCGCGCTCCTTCACTTGTTTGGCGCGCTCTAGCTAGTGGCTAGATTAAAAACCTTTGCTCTCGAATGTTCTCTCTTTTTCTTCTCCGTTGTTCTCGTGGTTCGCCATATTGCTACTTTAATCAAGAATTTAAACTTTGCTTTATTTTCATTTCTCGCCATTGTTGGCCCCGAGAAGAATTGTTTGTTTTTGTCTATTGTCGTCGGTCAATTAAATAAAGTTATTTCAAACCGTCTTCAAACTGTGTTGAGTTGGTACTACAAAGTATATCGAAATAACGTAGTCAGCGACTACAATTGGTGACCCTGACGTTTCTTTCTCCAACGTGAAGAATTATGAAGTCCAGTGAAAGGCTCACCACAAGGTGACCCCAACTACCGACGACGTCAGTTTTCTTTCCCCGACGTCCTTCAACACCGATGACTGCAGCTTTTGACGTTTTCAGCCTGCGAAGTCTTCAGCTTCGACGTTCTTGACCACCGGTGTTTGCAGTCTTCAGCGATTTGAACCTCCGACGTCTACAACCCGAGGACTAAAGCTCGAAAAATTTTTCTATCGACTGACTCATCGTCAAAATGGCATCAGCTTCAACGCAACCTCTCGCCGTCACCACAACTCCCGCAATTGCTGCCGTCTCAGTAAAAGCGCCTCCTTTCATACCGTCAAATCCTCCTACGTGGTTTGTGATCCTTGAGGCGCAGTTCAACATCGCCGGCATCACGACGTCTTCCACAAGATTCCACCACGCGTTAACAAATCTCCCAGTAGAGACAGTGAGCAACCTCGACGACGTAATGTTGCAGGCCGCCAATTACGACAAACTCAAAGACGCCGTCAAGAGGTTCCACGAGACCAGTAGAGGGGAGCTTCTTGAATCCTTCTTACAAAAAACCCCCTCACCGGCAAGCCTTCACACTTCCTTCTTCAAATGACAAAGGTGGCAAAGAAAGTTGGCGTGTGAGACGACATGGTGCGTCATCGTTTCCAACAAGCTCTTCCACCCAGCCTCGCACCTGTCATCGAGTCACAGAAAACACTGGGACTGAACGACTTCGGACGACTTGCCGACAAACTCCTCCTATTGCTAAAGTGCCAAACTACATCCTTCGTGAGTGAACCTGCATCGATGAAATCAAACGACCGATTTTTAGGTAATAATAATAATGCTGCACGAAACTCGTTTGTTAATAATAAAGTGGTGCGTAAATCATTTGAACCCGCTTTTTCAAATACATTAGTTCCGTTTTCTGCTAATCAACGGCCTAAGGTTTGCCGAAGTCATATTTTTTATGGGACAAAAGCACGCTCATGTCGCCACTGGTGTCAGTGGCCAGATAAATCTGGTATTAAAGTAACTCAGTAGCGTGATGCAACCCCTGCAAGCTCAAGAAGTAGTTCTCCTGTGCAATCTTTGAATATCTAGGCGCTCCAGCATCTGCGGCATCTGGTGGCGCCCTACAATTGTCGGCCGCTTTTCGCATTCAAAATTTTTCAGTTGAATTTTTAATTGATACGGGTTCATCAATATCTTTAATCCCACTATCAGTATCAACAGCACTTTCATGTTTATTGTCATCTTCATCGATTCTTTTGAAAGCTGCTGATGGTCGCTCTATTGCTGTGCATGGAAAAACTTATTTAACGCTTAGAAATTTATCATTGCGCAGGTCATTTATTTGGGTTTTTGTCGTGGCTGACGTTGCAAAGCCAATTCTTGGTGCTGATTTTCTCTCTTAATTCCGCATTAGCGTAAATTGTTTTGAGCGGGCGATTGTTGATACTAACACAAATTTTCATGCGCCGTGTATTTCTAAACGTGTGCGAGAGTATTTGGCATGTGGCATTAAACTTCGGACAATCTTCCAGCGTCCATACCCCCGCTATTTGATAAATACCCCACTTTGGTTATGCCTGGTCAAATAGATTATTTTGTTTGCGTTCATGGCTCTTCGACCCAGCATACAATTGATACGGGTTCTGCACGCCTTGTTTTTGCAGGCGCGCGACAGCTCCCCCCCAATAAATTTGAAATTGCGAAAAAGGAATTTGATTTCATGCTTGCAGCTGGTATTTTGCGCCCTTCGAAAGTGATTGGGCATCCCCGCTGCATTTAGTGCAAAAGAAAGATGGTCAGTCGTGGCGACCTTGCGATGATTTCCGACAATTGAACGCAATTACCAAAAAGGATCGCTACCCATTGCCGCACATAAAATGTTGTGCTTCCTGAAGTGTCAGGAGAGGAGTGACATCCCGAAGATTACCGATGTTGTTTATATCCGGATCTATATCACTGAATTCATTAAAAGATTTCACATTATGGGCTTCATTATGAGCATTCATTCCCTGGTCAGTTTTCTTAATCTCTCTATTCTCAAATTTCCCGGAGGTCCCCTTACTCTGAATATGAATTCCCCCGGATGTTGTGATTTCTTTATTTTTGCCACTGCAACCAATTTACGACACTCCTCCTGCTGCCTCACAGTGAAGTCATGGCTCAGACCAATGGTCTTGAGGTCATCATCCAGCAACTTTGTTCTTCTCAAGTTCTCCATCATCAGGTTCTTTGCCCCCCCTATCCTGGAATTCCAGTAGTATGAGCCGTATTTTATCTCCTTTGCTTCCCAATCTAAATATTTTTTTAACGTTCTCTATACTAATCCCTCCTTGGCTTAATGTATCAATAATTTTGCTCACCCTCTGTTTGTCTTCAGCATTGCCATCTTTGCCCATTAGCTCACTCTCTTTGAGTCGGTAAATAATTATGTTGTTTGCTCTTTTTTCCGTCTCCTTCTCGTCGTTAAATTTGTTTTCTATAGACTCCTGAACAGTTTTCACCACAGTTTTAACCTCTTTTGATAGATTTTCTAGCAAAGTCTTGACCTCTCCTTTAAACAGGCTGGACCTTTCGACTGCCGATTTTCCAAAATCCCCTTGTTAGCAATTTCATCCATCTTTCGAGCTAACTCTTGGATTTGCTCCCTTTGTTTATCTATAGCCGCCAAATATTGTTTCATTTCTTTAAAAGACTCTTTAATTTCAACAATCTCATCTGCAAGTGGTCGACTCTCTACAGTTGCAAGAAGACTTTTAATTTTCTCTTCATTACTTTTCGTGCAGGTCTCGCACAGGTGTAAACCTAAAATATCGTTCAACGATCCCTTCGTTTCACCTCTTGTTTGTCCAACAGGCATGGTTTACGAAACAATTAAAAATAACTTTACAGTTTATACGAATATAAACAAATAACGTATTTTTCTATAAATTTCTATTTGTAATATATAAGTTATTTGATGAAATTTTTTGCATTTAATTTTTAAATCAAATGATATTTTTCAACCAAACTTGGGGAAACTAAAACCAACATATTGTTTAGTACATATCAGAAATTAAATTTTTTTAGCTAATCGCATACTTGTTTATGTAATATAAAAACGTTTTATTTATTTTTAATAACTCTTTAATCAATTAGACTATTTTAACTTAATGTGATATTTTAAACATTTAAACAATTTAAAAAAAATTATGCTAGTTTTAAAGTTTTAGTTAAGCGTCAATGTTAAATGTAAACAACAGTATTTTAAACTACAGTATTATAAATTCATGCATCGATCGCGTTCAAGGCAAGACCATTTACAGCAAGATCGACGTTGTTAAAGCGTATTTCCACATACCTATGGCTCCTGAGGATGCTAAAAATACTGCAGTAATTACGCCGTTTGGTTTATTCGAATTCACGCGTATGCCATTCGGGCTCTGCAACGCACCGCAAACTTTTTAGCGTTTCATGGATTCCATTTTTCGCGATTTATCAACAAGAGGTGTCATACTTAACAATGATCTCTCGGATGAAGATAGACGGGTTTGCCGAGAACTGTTGGCAAAGAAAAAAGAGGAAATTGGCGGTAAAGAAGATATAAATAGATGGATCTTCCGTATACGTGGTCAGCCCAAGAGTTTCGGGTGCTGGCCTACAAGAAACAAAATTTATAGTTAAGCAATGTTTAAGAAATGTGAGGGTTCGGAACTCGACTAATTCTGGACAACTGAAAAGATCTGAAAGAAAGTGAATGTTGACCAATATCAGAAGTTGTTTAAATAAATTACACGAATCTTCTCTGTTTCTACATTTGGAAAAACCTTATTTGCTTTGTTTGATTGAAACATAGTTTCACAAAGACATTCCGGATCGTTCATCTCAAGGTGGTGGGGTCATGATTCTTCTTAGAGATTGCAATGGTTATCGACTGGTTGATGTTCCCACAAAGTAATCCTACATTGAATTGATTTGTATTGATGTTATTTTTGGACAAACTACTTGGAGAATAATTGGATACTATAGATATGGAGGCTATAACAACAAAGCTCTTGAATATGTCCAGGATAGCGTTGATTGTAGAATTTGCCGACATTCTTCTTTTTCCTCTGAAATGAAATCACCATCTGTACAATTTTCTTGTTTTTCTGTTGCAATAGAATCTAATACATCTATACTACTGCTGCCAGTGAAACCCTCAACCCATCACAATTCCAGCAACGCGGTGAGTTGTTATTTTTTTCCAGCTAGGCCTTTCATCTATAATTTTTCGGACTCGATCATCCAGGTCATCTTCGATTCCCACCTTTCTTACCCGATGAGACCTATCAGATAATTCTTCAGAGGCTTCATAATTCAAGGCAAATGCCAAAGCCTCACTGGACCAGCTACTCGGGCGACCCTAAGAGCTTTTTGGGTTTCGGAGTTCTTCAAGACCGCTATGAATCCATCCGCAATAATTGTATTGAGGACATTTTGAGGGCACAAGGGATATCCCAGATTGGCGAGTCGTTCTATATCCGCTTTCAGCTGTTGCAAGCTTTCTCCGGGTTTCTGGCGTCGACACTTGAGTTGAGCTCGAAAAATTTCTGGCGCGTGTTGATTACCGAATCTGCTCTCGAGAACCTTCACGATTGCATCGTAATCATCACTATCTGCAATAAGCTCGAGAAGCTGTAAGGCTTCTCCCCTCAAAGAAAATACCAGATTTTCCGCCTTCTGCTGGCTGGTTAACCAATTATTTTTCCTGGCAGCAATTTCAAATTGAGCTTTGTAGACGGACCAGGACACAGTGCCATCAAAAGCCGGGGTCTTGGCATGTTCAACGGAATGAATTCTTTCTTGGATATGGCAACCATTCTGTACTTGTTTGACCATATTGTTCAATCTTGTTTCGATTTCTCCGACGTTTTCTTTCACCAGCTTCTCTAGGTTACTGACTCTGTTTTCAACTTCTGATAAACGAAGCCGATCGTCAATAATTAGCTCTTCAATTCTTCGTTGCGCTGCTCTGTTCTCTTCTTGCGCTGCTCTGTTCTCTTCTTGCGCTGCTCTGTTCTCTTCTTGTGCTGCTCTGTTTTCTTCTTGTGCTGCTATGCTTTCCTCTCTCATCAATGTCATCAATTCCATTGGGGTTTTGATTTCAAACTCAAAGGTATCTGGGTCTTTTCCTTCACCTTCGAGAGATTGTTGCAGCCTTTCTTTTAGCTCGTTCTTTTTGCCAATAGTAGATAAACCCCTCAGAAGAAGCTGCCCTTTTAAATCTGAGCACTTCAATTCTTCCAAAGTAATTAAACCCATTTCCAAAAGTATCCTGCTTCTGACACCAGTTGTTATAATATTCAGGTTCTTTGAAAATGGTCCTTTATTACTTAGAAGAAATACACACTTAATCAAATAAAACTTGTATCTTAGTAACTGTAATTAAGACTGGTTCATTGAAGTTATGTAAACACTCCTGTATATTTTTCTGATCTTTCTTAGTTATGAATCTTCTGAGGTTTATCAGCCTCGATTATAAACCATAGATATAAATATATATATATATATATATATATATATATATATATATATATATATATATATATATATATATATATATATATATATATATATATATATATATATACATATATATATATATATATATATATATATATATATATATATATATATATATATATATATATATATATATATATATATATATATATATATATACACACATATATATATATACTAGCTGGGTTACCCGGCGTTGCCCGGGGTTTTTAGAGGTTTTTCTAATGTTTGTCTCTCTCGCTCCCGTTCCCTTCTCCACTTTCCCGTTTTCGTAGCGTTCCCGGTCGCTTTTCCGCTCTCGGTCGTTTTCCAGCTCCCGGTCGCTTTCCCGCTCAGAAGTTCTGTTATCGATTTTCTCTCTTGCTCGCGTTTCCTTCCAAGCTTGCTCTCCCGATTCCAGTCGCTTTCCGCGTTCCCGGTCGCTTTCCGCGTTCCCGGTCGCTTTCCGCGTTCCCGGTCGCTTTCCCGTTCCCGGTCGCTTTCCCGTTCCCGGTCGCTTTCCCGTTCCCGGTCGCTTTTCCCGTTCTCGGTCGCTTTCCCGTTCCCGGTCGCTTTCCCGTTCCCGGTCGCTTTCCCGTTTCCGGTCGCTTTCCCGTTCCCGCTCACGCTTGCTCTCCCGTTCCCGGTCATGCTTGCTCTCCCATTCCCGGTCACGGTAGCTCTCCCGTTCCCGTTTCCGTTCCCGCTCATTTTCTCTTTTACATTCTTTCATAACTTCTGTTAGCCTATAAAACGCAAAATAGATTTGCTAAGACTATATATATATATATATGAATGTTTGTGGGTTAGTTTGTCTATTATAGAAACGGGAAAGCACCCGGAACGGACAGCGAGCGGGAACAGAAAAGCAAGCGTGAGCGGGAATGGGAGAGCAAACGTGAGCGGGAACGGGGCAGCGACCGGGACGGGAAAACGACCGGGAGCGGGAAAGCGACCGGGAGCGGGAAAGCGACCGGGAGCGGGAAAGCGACCGGCAGTGGGAAAACGACCGAAAACGGAAAAGCTAACAGGAGTGGGAAAGCAGGTGGGAAAGGAAACGGGAGAGAAAGAGACAAACATTAGAAAAACCTCAAAAAACCTGGGCAACGCCGGGTATCTCCGCTAGTACATACATAAACACACACACAGACACACATACATGCACATACACATACATACATACACACATACATACGCACATACATATATATATAGTTCCCGCTCGCTCACCCGCTCCGCTCCGCTCATTTTGTGACGGATTTCAAAAAAAAAATTTTTATTTTTGATTTTCATTGACTCTCAAGGTTGTGTG